>SJYQ01000824.1:70835-123220 GCA_006410935.1 Redunca redunca
GCCCATCTTTGCATGAAATGTTCCCTTGGTATCTCTAATTTTCTTGAAGAGATCTCTAGTCTTTCCCATTCTGTTGTTTTCCTCTATTTCTTTGCATTGATCACTGAAGAAGGCTTTCTAATCTCTTCTTGCTATTCTTTGGAACTCTGCATTCAGATGCTTCTATCTTTCCTTTTCTCCTTCACTTTTCACCTCTCTTCTTTTCACAGCTATTTGCAAGGCCTCCCCAGACAGCCATTTTGCTTTTTTGCATTTCTTTTCCATGGGGATGGTCTTGATCCCTGTCTCCTGTACAATGTCAGGAACCTCATTCCATAGTTCATCAGGCACTCTATCTATCAGATCTAGTCCCTTAAATCTCTTTCTCACTTCCACTGTATAATCATAAGGGATTTGATTTAGGCAATACCTGAATGGTCTAGCGGTTTTCCCTACTTTCTTCAATTTAAGTCTGAATTTGGCAACAAGGAATTCATGATCTGAGCCACAGTCAGCTCCTGGTCTTGTTTTTGCTGACTGTATAGAGCTTCTCCAACTTTGGCTGCAAAGAATATAATCAATCCGATTTCGGTGTTGACCATCTGGTGATGTCCATGTGTAGAGTCTTCTCTTATGTTGTTGGAAGAGGGTGTTTGCTATGACCAGTGCCTTTTCTTGGCAAAACTCTATTAGTCTTAGCCCTGCTTCATTTCGTATTCCAAGGCCAAATTTGCCTGTTACTCCAGGTGTTTCTTGACTTCCTACTTTTGCATTTTAGAACACCCAAAAAAGATGTCCTTTTCATTAACATCACTAACCATTAGAGAAATGCAAATTGAAACCACAAAGAGAACCATCTCATACCCATTAGGATGGCTACTATCAAAAAAACAGAAAGTGTTGACAAGCATGTTAAAAAACAGGAACGCTTGTGCACTGTTGGTGGGAAATGGTGTAAATGGTGTAAAATGGTGTAGCCATTATGAAAAATGCTATGGTGGTTCCTCAAAAAATTAGATGCAGCACTGCCACATGATCCAACATTTCCACTTCTGGGTAAAAAGCACAAAGGATTGAGCTATTTGTACACCCATGTCCACAGCAGCATTATTCTCAAAACCCAAAAGAAAGCAAGCAACCCAAGAGTCCACTGACAGATGAATGGATAAACAAAGCACGATATACACAAAGTGGAACGGTACTCTGCCTTAAAAATGAAGGTGGGCTCCCACGGTGGTCCACTGGTTTAGAATCACCTTGTGAGGCAGGGGACACCAGTTTGATCCCTGGTCCAGGAAGATCCCACGTGCCTCGGGGCCACGACTACCCTAGAGCCTGGGAGCCCCGAGCACTGAAGCCCGCACCCAGAGCCTGTGTCCACAAGAGAAGCCGCCACAACGAAAAAAGCCCTCACACAGCAACTGGAAGCCCCTACTTGCACAACTGGAGCAAAGACCACGTACAACAACGAAAACCCAGCGCAGCCAAAAACAAAAATAAATATTTTTTTTTAAAGAAGGTAATTCCAACAAATGCTGAAAATAAGTGAACCTTGAGGGTATTATACGAAGTGAAATGAGCAAGCACAGACAGACAAATACCATACGATTTATATAAGGTATCCAGAGTGCTCAGATCCACAGACACAGAAAGCTGAACGGGAGGAGGGGGGGCAGGGAGCTACTGTTTACTGGGTAGTCTGAGTCATCCAATGTGAAAATCACTCTGGGAAGATAGATGGTGGAAATGGTTACACAACAATGGGAAGGTGCTTAATGCTGCTGAATGAACGGCACACTTAAAAATGGTTAAGATGGTAAATGTCATATGTATTTTACTACAATTAAAACTTTTTAAAATGAATTTTAAAAAATTTTTAATATAAATTTATTTTAATTGGAGGCTAATTACTTTACAATATTTATTGGTTTTGCCATACATCAACATGAATCCGCCACAGATATACACGTGTTCCCCATCCTGAACCCCCCTCCTTCTTCCCTCCCCATCCCATCCCTCTGGGTCATCCCAGTGCACCAGCCCCGAGCATCCTGTATCATGCATCGAACCTGGACTGGCGATTCGTTTCACATACGATATCATACACGTTGCAATGCCATTCTCCCAAACCATCCCACCCTCTCCCTCTCCCACAGAGTCCAAAAGGCTGTTCTATACATCTGTGTCTCTTTTGCTGTCTCACACAGTGGGTTATCGTTACCATATTTCTAAATTCCATATATATGTGTTAGTATACTGTATTGGTGTTTTTTTCCTGGCTTACTTCACTCTGTATAATAGGCTCCAGTTTCATCCACCTCGTTAGAACTGATTCAAATATATTCTTTAAAATAAATTTTGAAAAATAAGACCATAAAACTGGAGATACTCCACAGGCAGCTGGGTTCTCAGGGACGGGGAAGCTGCAGCGAAGGGTAACAGAATGTCTACTGACAATAAAAAGTTTGGGAAGTAGCTTTTCTTCCCTGGGAAATCTGTAGAGCATACCTGGGATTCTTTACCTCAAGAGGGCAGTGGGCAGAACTGACTGACTAGGGCCACGAAGATTTAAATTGAACAAAGTAGGGAAAACCACGGGGCCATTAAGGTATGACCTAAATCAAATCCCTTACAATTATACAGCAGAAGTGCTGAAAAGATTCAAGGGATTAGATCTGATAGACAGAGTGCCTGAAGAACTATGGACAGAGGTTTTAACACTGCACAGGAGGTGGTGATCAAAACCATCCCGAAGAAAAAGAAATGCAAAAAGACAAAATGGTTGTCTGAGGAGACCTTACAAATAGCTGAGACAGGAAGAGAAGTGAAAGGCAAAGGAGAAAAGGAAAGAGATACCTATCTGAATGCAGAGTTCCAAAGAACAGCAACAAGGAGAGATAAGAAAGCCTTCCTCAGTGATCAATGCAAAGAAACAGAGGAAAACAATAGAATGGGAAAGACTAGAGATCTCTCCAAGAAAATTAGAGATACCAAGGGAACATTTCATGCAAAGATGGACACAATAAAGGATAGAAACTGTATGGACCCAACAGAAGCTGAAGATAATAAGAGGTGGCAAGAATACACAGAACTACACAAAAAAGATCTTAATGACCCAGACAACCACAATGGTGTGATCACTCACCTAGAGCCAGATATCCTGGAGTGCGAAGTCAAGTGGGCCTTAGGAAGCATCACATGAACAAAGCTAGTGGAGGTGATGGAATTCCAGTGGAGCTATTTCAAATCCTAAAAGATGATGCTGTGTAAATGCTGCATTCAATATGCCAGCAAAGTTGGAAAATTCAGCAGTGGCCACAGGACTGGAAAAGGTCAATTTTCATTTCAGTCCCAAAGAAGGGCAATGCCAAAGAATGTTCAAACTACTGCACCACTGCCCTCATTTCATATGCTAGTAAAGTAATGCCCAAAGCTCTCCAAACTAGGCTTTAACAGTACGTGAACCAAGTACTCCCAGATGTTCAAGCTGGATTTAGAAAAGTCAGAGGAACCAGAGATCAAATTGCCAATATCCGTTGGATCATAGAAAAAGCAACAAAATTCATAGAAAAAGCAACACAGAAAAACATCTACTTCTGCTTCACTGACCACGCTAAAGCCTTTGACTATGTGGATCACCTTAAAGAGATGGGAATACCAGACCACCTTACCTGCTTCCTGAGAAACCTGTATGTCTATCAAGAAGCAAGTTAGAACTGGACATAGAACAACAGACAGGTTCAAAACTGGGAAAGGAATACGTCAAGGCTGTATATTGTCATCCTGCTTATTTAATTTATGTGGAGAGTACATCATGAGAAATGCCAGGCTGGAAGAAGCACAGGCTGGAATCAAGATTGCCGGGAGAAATATCAATAACCTCAGATATATAGATGCTGCTGCTGCTAAGTCGCTTCAGTCATGTCTGACTGTGCGACCCCAGAGACGGCAGCCCACCAGGCTCCCCCGTCCCTGGGATTCTCCAGGCAAGAACACTGGAGTAGGTTGCCATTTCCTTCTCCAATGCATGAAAGTGAAAAGTCAAAGGGAAGTCGCTCAGTCGTGTCCGACTCTTCATGACCCCATGGACTGCAGCCCACCAGGCTCCCCCGTTCCTGGGATTCTCCAGGCAAGAACACTGGAGTAGGTTGCCATTTCCTTCTCCAATGCATGAAAGTGAAAAATGAAAGGGAAGTCACTCAGTTGTGTCCGACTCTTCATGACCCCATGGACTGCAGCCCACCAGGCTCCTCCATCCATGGGATTTTCCAAGCAAGAGTACTGGAGTGGGGTGCCATTGCCTTCTCCACAGATATACCGATGACACCACCCTTATAGCAGAAAGCAAAGAGGGACTAAAGAGCCTGTTGATGAAGGTGAAAGAGCAGAGTGAAAAAGCTGGCCTAAAACCTGACATTCAAAAATCTTAGATCATAGCATCCAGTCCCATCACTTCATGGCAAATAGATGGGCAAACAATGAAACTAGTAACAGATTTTATCTTCTTGGGCTCCAAACACTGCAGATAGTGGTGACTGCATCCATGAAATTAGCTTGCTCCTTGTAAGAAAAGCTATGACAAACCTAGACAGCATATTAAGAGGCAGAGACATCACTTTGATAAGAAAGGTCCATCTAGTCAAAGCTATCGTTTTTCCAGAAGTCATGTATGGATGTGAGAGTTGGACCATAAGGAAGCCTAAGTGCTGAAGAATTAATGCTTTTGAACTGTGGTGCTGGAGAAAACCCTTGAGAGTCCCTTGGACTCCAAGGAAATCCAACCAGTCCATCCTAAAGGAGATCAGTCCTGGGTGTTCATTGGAAGGACTGATGCTGAAGCTGAAACCCCAACACTTTGGCCACCTGATGTGAAGAGTTGACTCATTAGAAAAGCCCCTGATGCTGGGAAAGATTGAAGGCAGGAGGAGAAGGGGACGACAGAGGATGAGATGGCTGGATGGCATCATCGACTCAATAGACATGAGTCTGAGCAAGCTCTGGGAGATAGTGAAGGACAGCAAATCCTGGTGTGCTGCAGTCCATGGGGTCGTAAAGACTTGGACATGACTAAGCAACTGAACACCACCACCACCACCACCACCACTAAGCACTGTCCTCACAGTACGAGAAGATGGGACAGTCACTACCAAGTTTAACTAGCAGCTCCAGTGGGTTCTCGCTTGGGAGAGTCCGACTCTGTGTGATCCCATAGACGGGAGCTCACCAGGCTCCCCCGTCCCTGGGACTCTCCAGGCAAGAACACTGGAGTGGGTTGCCATTTCCTTCTCCAATGCACGAAAGTGAAAAGTGAAAGGGAAGTCGCTGAGTCGTGTCTGACTCTTAGCGATCTCATGGACTGCAGTCCACCAGGCTCCTCCATCCATGGGATTTTCCAGGCAAGAGTACTGGAGTGGGTTGCCATTGCCTTCAGTATTCCTTAAATTTTTAACACTGAAATTTAAATGTTATGTTAAACAATGTTAAATGTTATGATAAATTGTTATTTAAATTTAAATGTTAAAAATTTAAACACACCACTTTATCTTACCACTGCATTTCCACTGTGTCTTACTTTTCCCAAGGAGGTCTGTACATCTCCTATTTATCTTGACAATACATCTATGGAATAGGGAGGCCAAATACTGATTATTTCACACACAGGTGCCCTCTAGGTAAAAGGGCTAAAATGTCTGATAAGGCTGCATGGCCGGTTTCTGGTGCAAAACCACACTCATCTTGCACAAACATATGTCTCCCAATCTCCAATGGAGAAATGAACGATGCTATAGTGTAACAAACTTCTGAAAACAACACTCCCACTGAATTGAACCAGCCTAACATGGTTCCGCAACACAAGATGCTTCGACTCTGGCACCGTCCAGGTCAGAAACGGTAGCTGCCGGACACGTGACCGAGGACTGCAGCGCGAAACGGCCCCGCGAACAGCCTGCACCCAGACCCCACTGTGTGTCCGCAGCGCCGAGAGGCGGAGGCCCAGGAACAGTGCCCCTGCGGCCGGTTCTCTGGCCTCAAGCCGGCAGCAGCTCCTGCATCTGTGGAGAGAGCCTAGCAAACTCCAGTCTCCTACAGGTTTTAAAAATTATGATTCTATACATCTATCCATTTATGAAAAAAGCTTTTACGATGAAAGCACATGTATTACACTACTCTGTTTATACATCCAGGAAACAAAGGCTGTGCACAGATGTGGCTCTAACAGTAAGTAATGAACCCTGCTCAGAGAGAGGTCTGGCCTTTGCCTCTGGCTTGCCCTGCTGATAAATGTCTCCTTTTACCTGAGGGTTAACAACCACTTCAGGTAGTCTAACAATAAGATTTATGGTGGAGGCTTCAGGCCATGCGCCACTAGCCTTCTGAGGGGCTGGAGACAGAAGGTCACCCTCATCTACCTGACCAAACTCCAATAAAACCCCTGGCCGCTAGGTGAGCTGCCCTGGTCGGCAATGCTCCTTGGGTATTGTCAACTGTCATTAACAGAAGTTGCCCCCACCTCAGACTCCAGCGGTGCAGCCTAAGTTCCGCGTGGAACTCCCCTGTGGCCCATGCCCTTGGCCGGCTTCAACCTGCATCTGTTCACGGCAGTAAGTCACCACCACGACCACAACCGTTCCCAAGAGCTCCGAGTCCTTCCGGTGAGCTACTGCCCCTGAGGGTGGTTCTGGGGACCCCCAAACTCTGTTGCCAGAATGACAACAGTCTCCCAGTATTCATTCTTTCTTTTAGTAAAAGAACACCTCTCCTAACCCCTCTTAGCAGTGAGCAGGGCTGCAAAGGGAGGCTCCATTTCCTCAGCTCCTTTGAATCAGGAGTGGCCATGTGACTAATCTCTGGCCAGTGAGATGAGAGCAGAGTAATGAATACAAAACTCTGTGCCATTTTTTCTGAAAAGAAGTTGTTTACTCTTTTTTGGAATGCAGCTTTGAGGTGACCAAGCTTCAACAAACAGAACAAAGACAGGGGATGGCTAAGAAAACAGAAGGAACCTGGGCCCTCAATGACCTAAAACAAGCAGTCGCCCATCAGCTGTGCCCTGCTGCCATCACAGGGCAGAGCGCTGTTAATCTTGTCATCGCCCACATCACTGTGCTCTAATTCTCGGCTGCAACCTCGCACCCCGGTCCCTTGCTACCCTGCACCCTAAGGAAAGGACCTACATTTCATTGTTTGTGTATTATGACTCAGAATCAATTATTTCAATAAACTACACAGAAATAGAGACAAGCAATAAGAGAATTAAAATTTATGGATATACAGATTTCGCCCCCTTTTTTCAAAAGTTTACTTTGCACCACTTTACTCTTATGAAAAACCTACATCAGTACATGTTTTTGCTAACCAAAAGAAAGCCCAAGAGGATTTTCACTTTTACAAAAAAATGGGAAAGCAAAAGCAGCATTTGGCTCACTTTGCAGCAGCCTGTTACCAAGGGAGCGTGCACCCAAGTGCTGCCCGGCTCCTTCTCCAGGAACCACGCTCAGTATCATGGCATCAAGCCCCCATTGTGGGGGACCGAGCCACTGGGTCTGTGAGCACCTGTATTTCATCTCAGTTTAAATTTTGCACCCGTTGGCAAGACAGTCCCACAGTAACTGTTTCTTTGCTTTTGGCCATTTCAGCTTAAGAAAGGTTTCACAGGAACACTCTACTCAGCCAGCAGGGGAAATCTGTATTCAAACTGAAAATGGGTAACAGATACTTGTAATGTCCTGTTTGAGGCTGATCTTGCTAAAAGCAAATTTTCTATCTCAAACCATTCAATATAACAAATTTCTCTCTTACCCTCTTGGTTAGTCACAACAATGAAAATATACTTCTCTCCCCCCGCAAATGACTGCTCTAACAAAATCAGTCATTTGAAAACAAAGTGTTCTAAAAGAATCACTAATAATTTTCTTCCCTGTAATTACAGATTTCCATAGAAGGAAAAGGAAACGAAGACATAGTTGTAATAAAGTACAAAGAACCGCCTCCTCTGGTTTTTAAGGGTGTAGCAACCCTGTACTTGGTGAACTCCAACTGCTCATTCAAGTATCTCCACTAGGAGGTCCCACCTGCTCCTCAAAGTCAGCATGTCCAAAAGTAGGGATCAAGCTGCAAAGGAAAAGAATGTTCTGGAGATGATATGATTAAAATCATATCATCAAAAGAAGAGTCAGCAAGGAGTGATTTCACTAAGGAGAAGCTCCAGTCTCACAGGAAAGCCAAACGGACACCTGGAGGAAATTCAAGGTTGCAGGAAATCAAGGACTCCCAAGGCCACCGCCGAAGGCAGGGACAGAACTCAGCCGGAGAACAAAGGGAGTCCGGCCAGAGAAGGCGGAGGGGCTGTGCCCATCAGACAAGAGGGCGGCCTGCACTCCCACTGGAGCTTGGCCAGCAGCTCCTGGAGGGCGTGTGAAAACACACGCTGGGCCCCAACTGCAAGCTCCTCACTTTGCAGGTAGGTCAGGAGTGGGGCCAGGTACCCGAATTTCTAAAAAGCTCCCGGGGAACGGTGACGCTGCTGGTGTGAGGCACAGGCTTTGAAAAGCACCAGCTTTGCCTACAGTGCACCTAGAGTGGTCACAGGACAGAGATGAGTGCAGCGAAGTTCAGAGGTACTGAGACAGTACACCAAGGAGGAAGAATGCCGTGACAATGTGCACCAGGACAAAGAACTTCACAACAGAGTAAAAGCAGCTCAGCAAGAGGCGGTCTGGATTAGATTACGGGCAACAAGATCTTTCCTGTCCTTCGCCTTCCCCTCCCTCTCCCCCCAGATTCCAGGCCAGAGCCAATAGTTTACTCCATGTTCACTGAATATTTACTGTAATTTGCAGTTTTCAAGATGAATAAAGTGTAAACCACAATTCAAAATTATCTTTTAGAGAACAAAGATTTGCACAGACGTGCAATACTGGAGCCAACATTAGCGGCACCGACAAAAAGCAACGGACCCCAGGAAGACAGCAGTAGGTAGCTCTCTTGTTGGGGACTAGATCCAAGATTTCACCGAAAAGGTGGATCTGAGCTGAGAGCAACGAATAAGATTTTAACAGGCAGAGGGGAATGAAGGAGTGATTTCAAGAAGAAAAAAAAGCTGTTCAAGGCAACATTCTGGGGCTGACACATGGACAGAGCCAGTGATAGATGGCAGGTAAGGGAAGAGAAGTCTGAACCTTCCTTTGTGAAAGTGAGGGAAAGATAAAAGTCGCTCAGTCGTGTCCAACTCTTTGTGACCGCTTGAACTGTAGCCCGCCAGGCTCCTCTGCCATGGGATTCTCCAGGCGAGAATGCTGGAGTGGGTTGCCATTCCCCTCTCCAGGGGATCTTCCTGAGCCAGGGATCAAACCCCAGTGTCCTGCACTGGTAGGCAGGTTCTTTACTATCTGAGCCACTGAACCTGAGTAGCAATGATGGGGGAGGTAACGGCTGCACACAGGGGCGAGGTGCTGGCTCCTGAGTCTCCTCTAGACTAAGAGCTCACGTTTGCCATCACACAAAGCGTTACAGCTCCACACTCACAAGGCGGACACAGCGACACACACTAGAAGCAAGCCCTTCTGAGTGACCGCAATTCAAAACTAAGGCAAACCCCCTCTAGTCTAGATCTGCCATCAGCTCCATCTGCACAAACCTCTTCTCTCACAAATCCTTATGTTAACGCAACTGCAAGTGAAAACAGAGTGTTTTAGAAACAGCCACTGCATTGCTTTCTGGCCTCTTTTCTCTTGCTTTGTGACAAGAATTCCCTATGTTAAAAACAACCATAAACAACTCCACTACTTTCTAGGATGACAGGACATTGTATCAAGCTACTATGTTCATCGTAAGACACTAGAAATCTTCCTCAAGACAGTTTATTTAGGTTCTATGCCTGCATTAACAGATTCTAAGAAACCCTCCACTGAGCTCCAAGAGGATATAATAACCTTTAAGGGACAATCAGAAATAAGATGTTCTATTGGGCATAAATAATATGCCAAAAAATTAACCTTCAACACTGTAAACCTAGCAACTTCAACTCAAGATCTAAAATTCAAAGTTCCAACTAAGTGGCTACAAGATTTTACAACTCTAACAATACCACCTCCCCTCAGTAACAAGAATCCCATGTCATAGATTTAGGTCTCTTTTCAGCTTACAATGGACTTCCCTGGTGGCTCAGACGGTAAAGCGTCTGCCTACAATGTGGGAGACCCGGGTTCAATCCCTGGGTCGGGAAGATCTCCTGGAGAAGGAAATGGTAACCCACTCCAGTATTCTTGCCTGGAAAAATCCCATGGATGGAGGGGTCACAAAGAGTCGGACACGACTGAGCAACTTCACTTTCACTTTCAGCTAACAACAGTAATAACCTAAGTTTAAAATTACAAATTCAAAAAGAAACCAAGAGCAAACTTTTTAGAGTCAATATTACCGTGCTTTTAAAATACCAAAAGGCATGTAGTTTATAACCCTACCTACAACACAATTTATATAAATAAAGTATTTATCTCAAATGAACCCAGGTTTCAAATGCCATTATTTCCATAAAAGAAAATGCTATTTTTCAACAGAAGGCAATCTTTCTACATACATATTCAAATGCAGCCTACTCTAATTTTCAGTATACTGGAGACCTCCAAGTTACTACTGCAGAGCTGTCTGCACTTCCTTAGCTACTGTTCTTTAAGAAAGAATCTGGCTGGCCTTTGTCCCAGGTTCCTGGGAGACTCTAAACCCTGGAATTTCACAACTGACAGCAGTCTCTTTGTTACCCACAGTGGACCTCCAGGACCATGTCTTATAAACAGGTGACTCCCAGGTGGCCCCTTATTCCAAGATGGGGAGGCCACGCTGGAAAGGCAACCAAGGGATTAGAGGCTTGGCTCTGAGCCACATGCCATCAGCCTGACCTCCTGGAAGAAGAGGGGTCTGTAGATGAAATTCGTGCCAATGTAATAAAAACCCAATAAAACCTCTGGACTCTGAGATGCAGGTAAGCTTCCCTGATAATCACAAACAGACTGGGTAGGAGGATGAGTCCTGAGGACACGGAAGCACTGGGTCTGGACGCTCTCAGACCTCTCTCCACGTCTCTCTTCATTTGGCAGATCCTGGTTTGTATCCTTTATAATAAAATGTTAATTCTAAGTCAGCACCTTCCTGAGTCCTGTGAGTCATTCTAACAAATGATTAAATCTGAGGGGGCAATGGGAACTCCCAAATATGGAGCCAGGTGGTCACAAGTGCAGGGGACCTACAAGCCCCAAAACCTGCAGCTGGCATCTGAAAGAAGGGGAACTGATGCCCTTAACCTGTGGCGCCAGGTTGGCTGCCCCAGCACTGGGCTGTTAAGAGCCAAAACCACACAGTGCATATAAAATAGGACACACAGCCCTGCCCCTCGTCTCAGGACTTAACAGAGGCTAAATGAGAAAAAGTTGAGTGAAAGCACTTTTTAAGGCCTGTGCTTAGCCAGTTAGTCGTGTCCAACTCTTTGTGACCCCTTGGACTGTAACCCACCAGGCTCCTCTGTTCATGGGAATTCTCCAGGATAGAATACTGGAGTGGGTTGCCGGGCTCATCCAGGGGATCTTCCCAACCCAGGGATCGAACCCAGGTCTTCCGTCTTGAGCCACTAGGGAGCCCTTTTAAGGCTTAAAGCATTACAAAAAGGGACTTTTTTGGTTACGTGCTCAAAAATATTAAAGAAGAAATTATTAACATATTTTTAAAATTCATGATTGTTCAGCTTAAATTTATGAAAGGCTTAAAATATCAATAAATAGCCAGTAAGTCATATAGAAATAAAGTTTACTATAAAATAAAACTCAGAAATTCAATGAAAAGCATTTTAAATCTCAAGTGTAGAAATGATGGAGTTTCAGTTCAGTCACTCAGTCGTGTCCGACTCTGCGACCCCATAAACTGCAGCACACCAGGCCTCCCTGTCCATCACCAACTCCCGCAGTTCACCCAAACTCACGTCCATTCAGTGATGCCATCCAGCCATCTCATCCTCTGTTGTCCCCTTCTCCTCCTGTGCCCAATCCCTCCCAGCATCAGAGTCAACTCTTTCCAATGAGTCAACTCTTCGCATGAGGTGGCCAAAGCATTGGAGTTTCAGCTTTAGCATCAGTCCTTCCAATGAACACCCAGGACTGATCTTCTTTAGGATGGACTGGTTGGATCTCCTTGCAGTCCATGGGACTCTCAAGAGTCTTCTCCAACACCACAGTTCAAAAGCATCAATTCTTCGGCGCTCAGCTTCCTTCACAGTCCAACTTTCACTACCATACATGACCACAGGAAAAACCATAGCCTTGACTAGACCGACCTTTGTTGGCAAAGTAACGTCTCTGCTTTTCAATATGCTATCTAGGTTGGTCGTAACTTTCCTTCCAAGGAGTAAGCATCTTTTAATTTCATGGCTGCAGTCACCATCTGCAGTGATTTTGGAGCCCAGAAAGATAAAGTCTGACACTGTTTCCACTGTTTCCCCATCTATTTGCCATGAAGTGATGGGACCAGATGCCATGATCTTCGTTCTCTGTTGAGCTTTAAGCCAACTTTTTCACTCTCCTCTTTCACTTTCATCAAGAGGCTTTTTAGTTCCTCTTCACTTTCTGCCGTAAGGGTGGTGTCATCTGCCTATCTGAGGTTATTGATATTTCTCCCAGCAATCTTGATTCCAGCTTGTGCTTCTTCCAGCCCAGCGTTTCTCATGATGTACTCTGCATATAAGTTAAATAAGCAGGGTGACAATATACAGCCTTGACGTTCTCCTTTTCCTATTTGGAACCAGTCTGTTGTTCCATGATGGAGTTTAGAAAATGTGAACTTTAGCTATTATATTCTGATTAAACCTCCCAAGAGTTCATTTTAGCCTTGATTGAGGCTAAATAATTGAGAACAATAAGCAACATTTTGCCTACTCATATACTCGGCTCAAGCAAAAACTATTTACATCATAACCAACTTTATGCCCATCCCCAACTAATCTTCTAATTTAAGGATAAGACCACATTGGTCTTTAAAAAGTTTCTCAACCATCCCAGACACATATGGCAAAATATACCATTCAACTCTACCCTCTTGAACCTAAGATACTAAGCATATAGTGGTCTTTCTCTCGGTGATGAAGGGGGAAATTTAGAGTACCTGAGAAAAAAATGGCTTTAGAGTTTAAATACACACACAAAAAAATCCCAACAAAACCCTAGATTCTAGTTCTATTTCTCCTCTCAATCATCAAATAACTCTCTAGGTCTCATTTTTTCTCCAGGAAAATACAGGGCCACGGCCTACAGAACCTTCAGGGTTCATTCTAGCACTGGCGTTCTACATAAGTGTTGACAAGTCAGCAACTTAGAATTTAGATACTCTTCAAATTTTAAAAATGCCACAAGGTGATGTCAAAAATCATTAAAGCTTACCATGGTGTAAAAACGTCGTACACCAATGTCTCCCGCCTTACTAAAAACAAAAATAACAAAGGTCTGCACCCCAATCAACAGAAACACATGTATTTACCTGCCACCTGAAAATCTACTTTAGCCTTAAGCAATTTTAAAGCTAGTCACGTTTTCCTAAATCTGATGCTTCACATCTACAACATGCAAAGCCTTTCCAAACTAACTACAGAGCTGACCTACCGGGACACACATGATGCTTTGACTTATTTTTAATGAGTTAATAATTCTGCATATCGTCACCCTGTTAAAACGTTTCACACTTATAAAACACAGACGTTTAAGTATAGTGCAGATGGTCCCTAACTTAGAATGCTTTCCTTTACAATTTTCCGACTTCATGGTGATGGTGACATGCATTCAACAGAAGCCACACTTGCCCTTCTGACCTCTCCTGGAGCCACAGACACCAGTGGGATATACTCTCTGGTGATGCTGGGTTAGGGCTCCACACTTCCCAACTGGCCACCCAGTCCTGAGGATGGACCACCGATACACTCACAACCATTCTATTTTTCACTTTCAGTATAGTACTGAGGCTTCCCAAGTGGCTCAGTGGTAAAGAATCCACCTGCCAATGCAGGAGATGCAAGAGACACAGGTTTCATCCCTGGGTCAGGAAGATCCTCTGGAGGGAATGACTATCCGCTCCAGTATTCCTGCCCGGAGAATTCCAGGGACAGAGGAGCCTGGAGGTTGTAAAGTCCATACAGTACATGGGGCTGCAAAGAGACAGACACGACTGAGCACGCTATAAGCTCTACCTAAGAACCAAACACATTTTTCAGGTGTGGAACCCATCATGAAAAAAGGCAGAAATTGAACACACTAAAGATGGTGAAACATCTCCTCTGTCCCAACTACAAGACTTGTACTTCAACTGGATCTCAAGGATTTTCCTGTCTTCAGCCTCCAGTAAGTCCTTTCATCACCACAATCACATCTCCAGCTGAACGTCAAAGGAAAAGATATAAAAGCCACTCCAGTGGACGACTGTTGAGATAATCACTCTTAGCATCTTCCACAGATCTAAGAATAAAGCTGACTTACACCTAAAGACCAAATACTCGTCACTATTCTCAGGAGTTTATTTTTTAAATCCGTTCTAGATATCCACAAAAATGTATTTATTTTAAAAGGGAGTTCCATAAATATAACTTTGGTAGCCAGAAAAATTCAGCAAAATAAAGATAAAGCTGGACGAGCTGCATTTTTATCTCATGCAAAAACACAAAAGTCCTAGGTGAATACTCAAAGCTAATTTCAAGCACTGGCTTTCAAAACTGTGAAACAGCCTGTTCTAAGCACTTTATATATATTAACTTGATTATTTCTTACCATAATCCTATAAAGTAGATATTACTGTCCCATCTTACAGGGAAGGCAAACTAAGGCACCAAAAGATATTCACTTGCCCAAAGCCACACAATCAGTAAATGGAGGACCCAGGCTGTCTGACTCCAGAACTAATGTTTACATCAACTATATACCATTCATTCACTTAACAGGTTTAACTGAGATACTACTGTGTGCCAAGCACCCTTCTAAGCATCGGGGACAGAGCCACGAACAAGTCAGACAAGGCCTCTGCCCTCCAGTGGAGAAGAGGTCTTGGAACAGACAAGTCTTATGGGGGAAATGGATACATGAAGAGAGTTATCTTACCTCCTAATACATGCCAGGAAGAGAAAACAAACAAAATGAATTGAAAGTGACAGAGAGAGGGGCTGGCTTCATCTTAGGGTAAGAGAAGGGATCATTCTGATGTGATGACATCTAAGCAGCAAACGGAAGACATCTGTCAAGGCAAGATCACCACTAGGAGGAAGGGGCAGGCCAACTTAAAGAACAGTAGGGATAACATCCCTAAGACAGGAACAGTGTGATCTGTTCAAGAAACGGCAAAAAGTTCTGATTCGATTCTAAGGGTGACAGGAAGCTTTTTGGAGCATCAAGAAGAGTGATGGTGTAATTTATGTTTTTAAAAAGACCACCACTCTGCTGCTTTGGGATCAGTCAGTAAGACCAAGAGAAACAGGGTCACGGGGGAAGGCACTGTCACAACTGTCTGAGATGCCTCAGCTAGGACAAGGATCCATGTATTAATTATCAGTAGACACTAAAAGAACAGCATGCAAACTAACTGTCCCTGAAAAAGACTAAAATATTGCTCCTTCCTCATCCCCCATTCCTAACTTGATTTCGAAAAAAAATCAGTTTTTTAAAATATCCATGTTAATGCTTTAGTGGGTACTGTTATAGGAGGAAAAAAAGGTTAAAAAGTATTTCCTTCACTTACAAACATACTCATGATTTATCATATGCCACACACACCCATACATTCTTGAGAAGCAGAAAGCTTTACTGCTCTTTAGTTCAGGGCTTGTTCATTTACTTGGAGACAAGAAGTGGTAGCTCTTCTGATGAGCTTTCTTCTCACACTTTGTCTCAGCACATCCCAGCTCATACTATTAACAGGTTGTGGACTGCAATGAAGGACACCAAAGGGAATAACATGTATTTAGGGAGCACCACTATGTACCAGGGACTCACTAGATGCCCTACATTTAAGAACTCATTTAATCCTCGGATACCCAAGGTACAAAGTGAAGTCTTCATTACACAAATGAGAGGGAAAAAAAATCAGAGAAATCAGTAACTTAAATTGTCTACAATAATAACAGGCAGAGCCAGGATTTAAGCCTACATCTAACTCTGAAGTTCTTGTCTTTCTACTACAGCAGCTATCGAAGACAGGACTATAAAATATATATTACATGTATTCTTTCTAGCTTCTTATTACTGACTACCTTGTTGTTGGTGGGGCTGGGTTTCTTTTATGAAGAATCTGAGTTTTGAAGTTGGGAGTGCAGAAGATGAAGTGATCTTACATTTTCAAATACATTACTTTGAAAAATATTTTCTGCTTGAGATTCCAAAGAAATTAATCATAAAGATTCCCACCTTAAAAAAAAATCTTAAATATCAATCGTTTACCATGATGTAGGAGTAATGTTCTCTGAAAGTCTGGTACAGATTCTGTCCTCAAAAGACCTACAGATAAAGACAGGATGCAAATAAAAAGAAAATCATCAACAATATCTGAGAAGTGGCAAACAGCCTAAGGAGTGAATGAAGAGCCTTCTAGATCAGGGAAGGATTGCTGGAAAGAGAGGGACTCTAGGTGAGCTTCCCTGGAGAAGGGAATGGCAACCCACTCCAGTGTTCTTGCCTGGAAAATTCCATGGAGAGGAGCCTGGCGGGCTACAGTCCATGGGGTCGCAAAGAGTCGGACACGACTGAGCCAGTAACACCCACAGGTGAGCTTCCCAGAGTCTAGGAAGTACAGCGAGGGGGAAAGACTCTAGCAGCATCTGCTCCGGCTAAGACGAGCCTATATGCACGCAAAAGCAGAGATGGAAGTTTGGAAAGCAGGTAGACGGAACTCAAGGTTACCTATGTTCCACACTGAACAGAAAAAGGCTAATTCTCGCAGACTATAGTGGACAGGCTAGGCAGACAGACAGAATTAAGAATCAGAATTACATAAAGTCCCTACCAGCTAGTTACAAGCTCTTTTAAGTACGTGCTAGTCTAGTTATTCTCATTTAAATGATACCATCTCTACGCTGGACGTGACCTGAAAAGATGCGGAAGGCAGAAATAGTAGACTCAACACCTGCAATCTTTTTTTTATCACAGGAGGGTTGTGGGGGGGGGGGNGGAGGGTTGGGGGGGGGGGGGGGGGCGATCAACTAACGAGTGATACACTAACGTAATTGTTTCCCAACTGAGTTTCGGCAGTAAGAGCAGGGAAACAGGTAGGGAAATGCCCCTCTCCGTCCACTCAAGTGCTGAATCATTTCACAAGGAGTGCAGTGGGCGAGGGGCGCTTGTCAGGACAGTTGGGGACAGGTGCCCGCGTATTAAGGCAACAGATAAGTAACCAGGAAAAACAAGTGAGTAAAAACTGCCTTCGGAGAGTCCGACGCCGATTCCCGGGTCCCGCGGGGCGGAGGGGAGACGCCACGGCGGGAGGCCGGGCGGAGGGTCCGGCGCGGGGCCCCGGCCGCCAGCCCGCGACGCTCGGAGCCCGGCCGCCCGCGCGCACGAATGAATGGCGCGGGGCTGAAGAGCCGGCGCGGCGCCGGCGCAGCAGCCGGGAGTTTGCGGCGCGGT
Organism: Redunca redunca; assembly: GCA_006410935.1. Taxonomy (NCBI): domain Eukaryota; kingdom Metazoa; phylum Chordata; class Mammalia; order Artiodactyla; family Bovidae; genus Redunca; species Redunca redunca. The sequence continues at coordinate 88,451 of SJYQ01000824.1, forward strand.
CCGAGCGGGGCCGGCGAGGGGCGCGGCGGAGAGGGCCGCGGGCGCGGGTCGTCGGCGCGGCGCCTCCGCGGGNCACAAGCATGAAGCTAACGTCCCAGCAAAGGCTCAACACTGTCCATTTATTCCCTTACCTGAAAGACTTGAAGAGTTTGCAAGTGCTTAGGAAACAATTAGTACTCTTTTCAAAACTGATTTTGCAGAGCAGAGACTTGTTTGCTGGTGATTCAGCCCACTGGAGTGGGTTGCCATTGCGTTCTCCAGTATTCAACTTGTTTCTTTTTTCCAGTCCTTTCTTTTTTGCTGCTTTATAGTGGAGGAGCCTGGTAAGCTGCAGTCCATGGCGTCGCTAAGAGTCGGACACTTCACTTTCACTTTTCACTTTCAGCATTGGAGAAGGAACTGGCAGCCCACTCCAGTGTTCTTGCCTGGAGAGTCCCAGGGACGGGGGAGCCTGGTGGGCTGCCGTCTATGCGTTTGCACAGAGTCGGACATGACTGAAGCGACTTAGCAGCAGCAGCAGCAGACTTCTATAAATGCACTTCAACTTGAGTATTCTTGTCTAACCGTGCTGAAAATGTTCTTCTGAGATGTCATAATTTAATACAAACGGCATCGTTTCAACAGGACCACAAACAGGTACTGGCGGCAACATCAGGGTATCACCTCATGAGATGCCACAGAAAAGCAGTGGCAGCCCCTTATTTTTTTTAATGTAAATCTATAAATGTCAGTATTCTATTAACATGAAATGGTAAAACTCGGTTTTCAAATTGAAGAGTGACCTGTGAACTCTACAGGAAAAATACTCTTGTATTTCAATTTTCTTTCCCACTCTCTCCTGTCTAAGCCAAAGATTTTTTTCCCCTCTATTTTCTCAAGAAAGAAACACAGACATTGAGATAACTGACCTCAGCAACACCTTTATAGAATATAGTAAAATGGTATTAGCTGCATTTTAGTGCAAACTGGTAGGCAGTCTCCAATAACAAGGTAGAAAAATCAGTGTGCTCTCTAGATAAAACAGGCTAAAAAGCGAGATAAAGAATAGATAAGTGTATGTTTTATACCTACACATTTTGTATGCAGGTATACACAAACGACAGAATCCTTTGGTACAATTTTGCCAAAGTTTTCTTTTGCCCATTCTAGCATATTCTGTTATGTTATAATATTCCAATAATACATTACACAGTGCCTAAAGCCCCTTCTATTTCAATTTTATCCAGTCACCTAACTCATTCATTCATTTATTTACTCTCATTTATTCTCATGAGGACTATCTTTCCCAGTCTAAGGAGAGCTGGCCTCACCTTTGGGTAAAAGCAGCTGAAAAGGCCACTCAGGACTCTCTTACATAGGGGAGCCCTTTGGGGGCACTGCACCTTACTCCTCTTTTCTGAACTTTATTAAAAATCATTTTTAAAAAGTCTAATATTAATGCCATCTCAAGATCCTATGAAAGTGCAGACCCCTGACACCTGTAGGGACAGCCCTGGATAAGGACATGACCCTGCTATCTTTTAACCTCCATATCCAGCAGTAAACTCTTCTTGGAAACATCTAGTCTTCTCACATTCCTCTAGTTTTCTCACATGCCAAAAACAGAAAATAAATACATGGAACCATTAAAAAACAATCAAGATCTGTACCCAAGTCCCTTGGGTGAAATACACACTGTAACTCATGTATTTGCTCTTAGGAAAGAGTGATCTTGCTAATTGTTATAAGGCAGTAAATGCTTTTATGTTATAAGGCCATTTATGCCAAAAGACAAAATAATAAGAAGGAGCACAAGCCCACAGAAATTTTGAGAGGAAAATGGAACCAGAATTGGCTTACCAAGACTTAATTCTTCTAAACACAGTCCCTGTTTTTACAGAGTAAAGACACACCATGGGCAGATACATATAATATCAGCCCTCCTGAAGGGCAGAATTCCATCTGTAACTGGCTTCCCAGGTGGCGCTAATAGTAAAGAACCCATCTGCCAACGTAGGAGACTCAAGAGATGCAAATTCGATCCCTGGGTCAGGAAGATGCCCTGGAGTAGGAAATAGCAATCCACTCCAATATTCTTGCCTGGAAAAGTCGATGGACAGAGGAGCCTGGTGGGCTAGAGTCCACGGGGTCGCAGAGTCGGACACGACTTAGCACACACAGTGCCATCTGTAACTGACTGAATCCATCAGATTTGGAACTGTGGAAACAGCGGCCTGACTGAACCACACTGTGTTATATAAGGGGCTTGAGCCTCTGGGGATGTTGATATCTGAGGGGTTCTGGAATAAATCCAATATACATAAATAACATAGCTCACAAAATTCTAGATGATTCAATAACTACTTATGATGAGCATTCTGAATGCCAGTCACCATTGTGTGAATAGTGAACAGAACGCATGTCCTACCCTTGAAAAGTTCCCAGTGTAGCAAGGGAAGCAAATAACACCACATAGTTGCCGTACAGGCTCAGAGCTGCTGCCAGAGAGTAGTCCATGAAGCACACAGGAAGGATGTCTGGGAGGTTTCCTAGAGAGAATGACATCCCAGGAAGGACTGAGAGACAAGTGGGATACCACTGCCCATGGAGAGAGCAACACGTGTAAAGGCAGAGAAGGGAGGGAGAACAAAGAACATTCCAGAAACTGCCAAGTGTGAAGTACAGAGGGGCATGGATGGGAGTGGGTATGTGCTGAAAAAGGAGGCTGGAGAGGCAAGCAGGGGTCAGGGCAGCATAGGGCCCCACAGGACAGGACTGGGTTTTGACTCTATCCTAAAGGCTTTAAGGGATAGCGTGGCTTTAGAAAGTCACTTTGTTTGCTGCATGGAAAATAGGTTTGGGAGGCAGTCAGGAGGACTTGTAATAGCCTAGGTGTTCAGGTGCAGGCTTAGAGGAAGCAGGGGGTTGCATCTGGCCTGGGTAGGGATTTTGCAAAGCAAATATAATGAAGAAAAGGGCAAATGCAAATCAAAACTACAATGAGGTACCACCTCACACGGATCAGAATGGCCATCATAAAAAATCTATAAACAGTAAATTCTGGAGAGGGTGTGGAGAAGAGGGAACCCTCCTACACTGTTGCTGGGAATGTAAATTGGTGCAGCCACTGTGGAAAACAGTATGGAGGTTCCTTAAAAAACTAAAAATAGAGCTATGATATGATGGAGCAATCCCATTCCTGGGCATATACCGGGAGAAAACCTTAATTTGAAAAGATACATGCACCCCAATATTCATGGCAGCACTATTTACAATAGCCAGGACGTGGAAACAAAGGGATGGATAAAGAAGATGTGGTACATATATACAGTGGAATATTACTCAGCCATAAAAAGAATGAAATAATGCCACTGCAGCACCATGGATGGACCTAGAGATTGTCACACTTCAGTTCAGTCGCTCAGTCCTGTCCGACTCTTTGCAACCCCATGAATCGCAGCACGCCAGGCCTCCCTGTCCATCACCAACTCCCGGAGTTCACCCAAACTCATGTGCATTGAGTCCAGTGATGCCATCCAGCCATCTCATCCTCTGTCGTCCCCTTCTCCTGCCCCCAATCCCTCCCAGCATCAGGGTCTTTTCCAATGAGTCAACTCTTCGCATCAGCCTCAGCATCAATCCTTCCAATGAACACCCAGGACCAACCAGTCCATCCTAAAGGAGACTAGTCCTGGGTGTTTATTGTCACACTTAAGTCAGAGAAAGATTAAAATCACATGTTATCGCTGGTATGTGGAGTTTAAAACAATGATACGATTCATAGACAGAAAACAAACTTATGTTTTACCAAAGAAGAAAGGCAAGGGAGGGATAAATTAGGAGGCTGGAATTAACAGATACACCTTACTATATATAAAATAGATAACCAACAAGGACCTACTGTATAGCACAGGAAGCTTTACTCAATATCTTGTAACAACCTATAATGGTTAACATATGATATTGTTTATATGTGGAATCTACAAAAAAAGATACAAATGAACTTATTTACAAAATAGAAACAGACTCACAGACATAGAAAGCAGTCCTCTGGTTACCAAAGGGTAAAAGGTGGGGAAGGATGAATTAGGAATTTGGGACTAACAGATACACACCACTATATATAAAATAGACACATGAGAAAGTCTTACTGTGTGGCACAAGGAAAGATATTCAGTATCTTATAGTAATCTTTAATAGAAAATAAATTGAAAAAGAATATTTAGATATAACTGAATCACTTTGCTGTACACGTGAAATTAACACAACATTGTAAATCAACTGTACTTCAATTTAAAAAAAATCTCCTTATGGTCATTTTTTGTGAGATTTGGAAGAAATAATGTGTGCTCAAACCAGAAAGTCACATTGAATTATTTTTCAAATTAATGAATGATTATTTTTCTGGTTTGCTTAGGTCAGTTGTTCCTTCCTGATGTTTGTATCAGATGTTTCAGAGCCTGTGTTTTCTATCTGAGATCAATCAATTATCTGAGTGATAGATTTTCTTCCTGCTTTCTTCCTTTCCGTTTCTCTAAATCTCCTTGTGCATGAAGCAATGTATTTTATTTATGAATTGCCTGGGAATACTACCACTGGATACCAGCCAGGAAAAAAAAAAGCATGTAAAGAATCTGACTGCAATGCAGGAGCTGCAGGAGACTTGGGTTCAATCCCTGGGATGGGAAGATCCCCTGAAGGATGAAATGGCAACCCACTCCAGTTTTCTTGACTAGAGAATCCCATGGACAGAGGAGCCTGGCAGGCTACAGTCCAGGGGGTCGCAGAGAGTCGGACACAACTGAGCAACTGAACTGACAACATTTAAAACTACAAAGACTGTTTCCTTAGACAATGTGTGTGGGTCTTTGTGCATGTTTGAAATTGAGGGTGTGCCCTTATGAGCATTTATTCTAAGGTTAGAGTCACAAAGAACCATGCAAATGTAATTGTACCCCACCTCCATTTATCCTGGGCCCCGGCTAGGGAGTTTGGAATCAGAACAGAGAAAGGGTATCCCCAGGTGACACACAGCCTCTGGGGAATTTCTGGGCTGGGTGCCAGGAAGCCTCTTGTGGATTTCCAGAGCAGATTCCCAGAGCAAAGCAGCTGCAGTGGACAAAACTCCTCCTGGGCTCCCTCTCGGGGCTTTTCCAGGCCTGTCAGCCCCGGCTCTGTGATAGGCCTGTGTCCTTGAAGCTGATTTCTCTGTCAAATGTGAGTTGACTCAAGTTGGTTTCAATAAACCTAGCAGCCAGGGTTACTAAAGGCTTCTCTGGTGGCTCAGACATCTGCCTGCAATGCAGGAGACCCAGATTCGATCCCTGAGTTGGGAACATCCCCGGAGAGGGAATGGCAGTCCAGTATTCTTGCCTGGAGAATCCCATGGACAGAGGAGCCTGGTGGGCTGTAGTCCGTGGGTCACAAAGAGTCAGACACAACTGAGAGACTAACACTTTCACTTTCAAGGGTACTAAGATTAAAATCTGCATTTCACTCATCTGAAAGGTTGATCAGACCGTCTTTGGAGAGTTAAAGCATTTCTTCCTACTAACATCACAAAGAACCAAGGTCAGGGCTTAGACCAACAGCTCTCAGCTCAACTTTCCTGGGGACCAGCAAATTCCCATGATTTTGGACTTTAGCAGAACTTGATCTCAGGGACTNTGTATTATGCAGTCCAAAATATTCAAAAGAATGCAATTCACTGAATATGATTTTTAAAAGCTAAAATGGTTAAGAAATATATTCAATTAAGGATACAAAAAACAACAGAGAGGCTTTTGCTTCTCTTTTTTTTTATTTTAAGGACAAGAGGAAGTCAGAATAGAGATAAGGGGATTATAAAAGAAAAGCAGAATTCATCACTGTATGAATTTAATCAGAGAAAGATTTTTAAAAAACTAAGAGGCTCAATATTGCAAGCAGCATTCATAATCATTGGCTTTTAAGCCACATATACGAGACATCAAATGTTTTTGCATGCGGGGAAGAGTGGCTCAAGAGTACAAAAGAAATGTTTTTTAAAAGACAATTTCATGACTCACAGAGGGAGAGTGGAGAATAGCCAAAATCGCCAAAATCTGGGAACAACAGTTGATGTTCAGGAGGAGACTGAGCAAAAGGGCATTGGCAGAAGTGGTTACTAACAGGCAGAGTGCACTTCAGCCAGGCAAAGCGCCAAGCTCAGACAGTTTTGTCTCAACGGTGTCCAGCAAAGAAACAGAGACCTAGATAAAAGTTGAAAACAAAATCCAACCGATGTGAAGATTCTAGAGTAGGAAGAAGCACAGTTACCTTGAAGGAAAAACATCAAAAAAACAACTGAAATACAAAGTCATGACAGACAATAGTTTGCGTGCACGCATGCTAAGTCACTTCAGTCGTGTCCGACTGTGCAACTCTATGGACTGTAGCCCACCAGGCTTCTCCGTCCATGGGGATTCTCCAGGCAAGAATACTGGAGTGGGCTGCCATGCCTTCTTCTAGAGGATCTTCCCAACACAGGGATCAAACCCACTTCTCTTACATCTCCTGCATTGGCAGGCGCGTTCTTTACCGCTAGTGCCACCTGGGAAGCCCAGACAATAGTTTAAGTGAAAGTGAAAGTGAAGTCGCTCAGTCCTGTCCGACTGTGTGATCCCAAGGACTGTAGCCCACCAGGTTCCTCCGTCCATGGGATTCTCCAGGCAAGAATACTGGAGTGGGTTGCCATTTCCTTCTCCAGGGGATCTTCCCAACCCAGGGATCGAACCTGGGTCTCCTGCATTGCAGGCAGACACTTTATCCTCTGAGCCACCAGGGAAGCCCCCAGACAATAGTTTAGGCAAATGCAAAATCTACTGTGGGAAAATGGCCAAGAAGAAAGCTATGGAGGGACTTCCCTGGTGGTTCAATGGCTGAGACTCCAAGCTCCCAATGCAGGGGTCATGGGTTCAATTCCTGGTCAGGGAACTAGATCCCACATGCTGTAGCTAAAGATCTGGCATGCCCCAACTAAGAGTTCTCATGCTGCAACTGAAGATCCTATGTGTTGCAACGAAGACCCAGAACAGGCAAACCAATGAACTAATTAAAAGAAAGCTATGGAAAAGCAACTTGAATTTTGAAAAGCACCATTTGGTTTCATTCTCAGACACGAGCTTAACCATCCATCACCAAACTTTGGGCATTTCTGGAGGTTACTTCTGTAATGATGACGTAAAGCTGAGGGCTGGTTCTGTGCACAATGATTTTTAGTAGGGAGAGTTTGAAATTCCTGCAGGGGAGATCATTTCAAATGCTGAGCCAGAGGCTAGCAAGTTGCCCCTGTTATGAGCCAGGAAGAGGTAAGAGGATGGCTCATCAGTGTCCTGGAGCTAGAACACCACTGCTCAGAGAGCCCAGATCCCCAGAAGGAAACGGGACGGGCAGCAGGAAAGAAGAAATGGGCAAGGAAAGGGGCTCTAGGGACGAGCAGCATCTGTGCAGTTTTCCAGTCTGCAGTGAAGTCTTCTCTTGGCCTCCAGGTCACTGGCCTGCTTCCTCAGCAGCATCACTTTAGGGCACTCTCTCCTTCACCCACCACTCTGCAATCAAACCTTGTGCCTTTCCTCAACTCTGCCTCTGGCTCTTCCCCCTTATCTGTCCCTCTGTCCAAAATACTCTTTCCAAGCTCCCTGTGTGACCAGCTCCTGCCTCCCGTTCAGGCCCCAGTTCATCACTCATCTTGGGAGAGTGACCTTCCCAATGACCAGCCTGCCCAAGGTGTTGCCACCATGCTTTCTGTCCATGTTCCATCACATCCCCGGCTCTGTTGTCCATCTCCTTTCTTATTTCGCGCCCGAACTCACTGGAGTATGAGCTCTCTGAGAAGAGAGATTTGGTTGTCTTGATCAGCACTGTGTCCTGCAGGCACTGGTTGCCTGGATAAAAGAATGATAATTGCTCAGTTCCCACCAAATTTTCTTCCAAGCGTCCCTTGTCTCTTCGTCTTTATTCCGATGACTATAGTTTTAGCTCATTCCTTTCCTTTCAGACTCATACAGTTGCTTCCTAAAAAAATCACCCTGCCCTTTTCTCTGGCCCCTCCCACATGTTAGTTTCAGATGAATCTCCCTAAGATATTATCTTTGTTATGACTTCTCCTATGATGAATTTGTCAGTACTTGCCAGCCAAAGACCACTGGGGACATACCTGTAGTTAGCAATCTAGTTTATTACTCACTGGGCTTCTCTGGTGGCTCAGTGGTAAAGAATCTGTCTGTTGATGCAGGAAACGTGGGTTTGATCCCTGGGTTGGGAAGATCCCCTGGAAAAGGAAATGGTGACCCACTCCAATATTCTTGCCTAGGAAATTCCTGGGACAGAGGAGCCTGGCAGGCTACAGTATGTGGGATCATAAAGAATCAGACACTATTTAGCAACTAAACAACTACAACAACAGTTAAAACTAGCAATGGAGGACACACAGTATGTGTGTAGGTGTTGGGGGACTCTCTCAGGCAGAGTGAGAGGAAGAATCTACTGTAAGATTTGTCTTTGGGTGGGTGATTTGGAAGCAGGTTTAAGGAACTGGGGGTACACTCTAGATTGGATGTCAGAAAGCAGGGGTAATTCTATGATTGCTTGTCTTAATAACTCTTACCTGTGGGGAGAGAAGATCAGAAGGAAGACAAAGTTGTAATTAGTTGAGACAGGAGCTGTTTGGTAGTTTTGAGTGGCAGAGTGACCTTGGTTTTTCCATACTTAAGCAAAACTATGAAGTGACCTTGCTAGGTCTCATTTCATCCAGGTCTCAGAGTGACCTTGTCTGAGAATGGGAAGCTGTGAGATTGTTTCTTTCTGCTAGGAGACTTACACACCTCGCTGTGACAGGCCAGTTTCACAGGCTGCTCTATTTTTTTTTTTTTTCCTTTTTTTCTTTCTCATTCACTTTGGTCAAGGGCAGATGAAGTCAGGCCATGAGACATCAATCATGATATCAAGATTGCTACTGTTGCCAGGTTTTTGTTGATTATGATCAGAAAAGTGTCCTTTGAATGTAGTCTGTGGTTAATCGAAGGTTAATCTTTCCTTCTATTGTAGGAGGAGTTGTTGAAATTCTTATGTGACAGTGGCTTTGCAGAAGCTTTTAAGACTCTGGACAGGCTACATCAGCCAACTGCAACACAGACAATTATCAGAAGTAGAATACTATTAGCCTTTGGCATTGGGTTGGGGCCAAGTCTAGAAGATGAGACCCAGGCAATGAAGGTGTATCCTGTAGTCCACCGGAGGTTCTTCAAGAAAGCCAGATGGATTTTTCTTCTAGCTTACTCAAAGCTGTTCTATGTACACTTGTGTTTATACAGGTGCAACCAAAGTATTTTCTATGGCACAAACTTCCCCTTGGCTGGTTAAGAGGAAATCAAGGGCTACATATTTGTCCATGACAACTCTGGATGCGAAATTAGACTGGCTTTTGGGATTCTGATATATATATATAAATATATCCTTTGAGCTGGAAAACATAAAGCTAAGATCCAATACCGTGGGGGTTTTATTGCTATTAACTGACATGGTCCTTTCACTAAATCTCCAGGTCATAGACCTTGCAGAGACTGTTGTTTAGTCGCTAAGTCACCTCCAACTCTTTAGTGACCCCAGGTTCCTCTGTCCATGGGATTCTCCAGGTAAGAATACTGGAGTGGGTTGCTATGCTCTCCTCCAAGGGATCTTCCTGACCCAGAGATCAAACCTTTGTCCCTGATGTCTCCTGCTTAGACATTGCAGTTAATGATAATACTTTAGGCTATGGGAGTGAAGGGTTTCTGAGAGCTTTGCTAATTTTGTTTTAGAATTCCTCTAGTTCTATTTTTTTGTTGTTGTTCTTTTGCGAGATTTCTGGATGATTAGTTTTACAGTAGAAGACAAAACTTTATAAAATTATTCAGTAAAAATACCAGTAAAACACATGTCTCTCTCATTAGAGAAATAAGTGAAAACAAGTTGGGAAAACAGAAGCAGACAACTTTTTCCTTTTTAGTTCAGTTCAGTCACTCAGTCGAGTCCGACTCTGTGACCCCATGGACTGCAACATGCCAGGCCTCCCTGTCCATCACCAACTCCCGGAGTTTACTCAGACTCATGTCCACTGAGTCAATGAGGCCATCCAACCATCTCATCCTCTGTCATCCCCTTCTCCTCCCACCTTCAATCTTTCCCAGCATCAGGGTTTTTTCAAATGAGTCAGTTCTTCACATCAGGTGGCCAAAGTATTAGAGTTTCAGCTTCAGCATCAGTCCTTCCAAAGAATATTCAGGACTGATTTCCTTTACAATGGACTGCTTGGATCTCCTTGCAGTCCAAGGGACTCTCAAGAGTCGTCTCCAACACCACAGTTCAAAAGCATCGATTCTTCAGTGCTCAGCTTTCTTTATAGTCCAACTCTCATATCCATTCATGACTACTGGAAAAAGCATAGCTTTGACTAGATGGACCTTTGTTGGGAAAAGTAATGTCTTTGCTTTTTAATATGTTCTCTAGGTTGGTCATAACTTTTCTTCCAAGGAGGAAGTGTTTTTTAATTTCATGGCTGCAGTCACCACCTGCAGTGATTTTGGAGCCCAATATAATAAAGTCTCTCACTGTTTCCCCATCTATTTGCCATGAAGTAATGGGACCAGATGCCATGATCTTAGTTTTCTGAATGTTGAGTTTTAAGCCAACTCTCACTTTCAACAAGAGGCTCTTTAGTTCTTCGCTTTCTGCCATAAGGTTGGTGTTATTTGCATATCTGAGGTTATTGATATTTCTCCCAACAATCTTGATTCCAGCTTGTGGTTCATCCAGTCCAGCATTTCTCATGATGTACTCTGCATATAAGCTAAATAAGCAGGGTGACAATATTCAGCCTTGACGTACTCCTTTTCCTATTTGGAACTAGTGTGTTGTTCCATGTCCAGTTCTAACTGTTGCTTCCTGACCTGCATACAGGTTTCTCAAGAGGCACGTCAGGTGGTCTGGTATTCCCATCTCTTTCAGAATTTTCTACAGTTTGTGGTGATCCACACAGTCAAAGGCTTTGGTGTAGTTAATAAAGCAGAAGTAGATGTTTTTCTGGTGCTCTCTTGCTTTTTCAATGGTCCATCAGATGTTGGCAATCTGATCTCTGGTTCCTCTGCCTTTTCTAAATCCAGCCTTAACATCTGGAAGTTCATGGGTCATATATTGTTGAAACCTGGCTTGGAGAATTTTGAGCATTACTTTACTAACATGTGAGATGAGTGCAATTGTGTGGTAGTTTGAGCATTCTTTGGCATTGCCTTTCTTCCGATGAAAGGAAGGAATGAAAACTGACCTTTTCCAGTCCTGTGGCCATTGCTGAGTTTTCCAAATTCGCTGGCACATTGAGTGCAGCACTTTCACAGCATCATCTTTCAGGATTTTAAAGAGCTCAACTAGAATTCCATCACCTCCACTAACTTTGTTCATAGTGATGTTTCCTAAAGCCCACTTGACTTTGCATTCTAGGATGTCTGGCTCTAGGTGAGTATCACACCATCGTGATTATCTGGGTTGTGAAGATCTCTTTTGTGTAGTTCTTCTGTGTATTCTTGCCACCTCTTCTTAATATCGTCTGCTTCTGTTAGGTCCATACTATTTCTGTCCTTTATTGTGCCCATCTTTGCATGAACTGTTCCCTTGGTATCTCTAATTTTCTTGATGAGATCTCTAGTCTTTCCCATTCTATTGTTTTCCTCTATTTCTTCACATTGATCCCTGAGGAAGGCTTTCTTATCTCTCCTTGCTATTCTTTGGAACTCTGCATTCAAATGGGTATATCTTCCCTTTTCTCCTTTGCCTTTCGCTTCTCTTCTTTTCTCAGCTATTTGTAAGGCCTCTTCAGACAGCTATTTTGCCTTTTTGCATTTCTTTCTCTTGGGGATGGTCTTGATTCCTGCCTCCTATACAATGTCACAAACCTCTGTCCACAGTTCTTCAGGCACTCTGTCTATCAGATCTTATCCCTTGAATCTATTTGTCACTTCCACTTTATAATCATTAGGGATTTGATTCAGGTCATACCTGAATGGTCTAGTGGTTTTCCCTACTTTCTTCAATTTAAGCCTGAATTTGGCAATAAGGAATTCATGATCTGAGCCACAGTCAGCTCCTGGTCTTGTTTTTGCTGACTGTATAGAGCTTCTCTGAGAGGAGCAACCCCACATCCAAGGAGCGGCGGCTGCATGGGCACAGGAGGGCTGAGAGGAGCTAGTCCACGTTCAAGGTCAGGAGGGGCAACCTCGTCCAAAGTAAGGAGCAGCGGCTACGCTTTGCTAGAGCAGACGTGAAGAGATACCCCATGTCCAAGGTAAGAGAAACCCAAGTGAGACAGTAGGTGCTGCAAGAGGGCATCAGAGGGCTGACAAACTGAAACCATAATCACAGAAAACTAGTCTATCTAATGACACAGACCACAGCCTGGTCTAACTCAATGAAACTAAGCCATGCCATGTGGGGCCACCCAAGATGGACGGGTCATGGTGGAGAGGTCTGACAGAAGGGAATGGCAAACCACTTCAGTATTCTTGCCTTGAGAACCCCATGAATGGTATCAAAAGGCAAAATCAGGATACTGAAAGAGGAACTCCCCGGGTTGGTAGGTGCCCAATATGCTACAGGAGATCAGTGGAGAAATAACTCCAGAAAGAATGAAGGGATGGAGCCAAAGCAAAAACAGTATCCAGCTGTGGATGTGATAGAAGCAAGGTCCGATGCTGTAAAGAGCAATATTGCATAGGAACCTGGAATGTCAAGTCCATGAATCAAGGCAAATTGGAAGTGGTCAAACAGGAGATGGCAAGAATGAACGTCCACATTCTAGGAATAAGCGAACTAAAATGGACTGGAATGGGTGAATTTAACTCAGATGACCATTATATCTACTACTGTGGGCAGGAATCCCTTAGAAATGGAGTAGCCATTATAGTCAACAAGAGTCCGAAATGCAGTACTCAGATGCAATCTCAAAATGACAGAATGATCTCTGTTCGTTTCCAAGACAAACCATTCAATATCACAGTAATCCAAGTTTATGCCCCAATAGGTAATGCTGAAGAAGCTGAAGTTGAATGGTTCTATGAAGATCTATAAGACCTTTTAGAACTAACACCCAAAAAAGATGTCCTTTTCATTATAGGGGACTGGAATGCAAAAGTAGGAAGTCAAGAAACACCTGGAGTAACAGGCAAATTTGTCCTTGGAGTACGGAATAAAGCAGGGCAAAGACTAATAGAGTTTTGCAAAGAGAACACACTGATCATAGCAAACACCCTCTTGCAGCAATACAAGAGAAGACTCTACACATGGACATCACCAGATGGTCAACACTGAAATCAGATTGATTATATTCTTTGCAGCCAAAGGTGGAAAAGTTCTATACAGTCAGCAAAAACAGGACCGGGAGCTGACTGTGGCTCAGATCATGAACTCCTTGTTGCCAAATTCAGACTTAAAGTGAAGAAAGTAGGGAAAACCACTAGACCATTCAGGTATGACCNCAGTTAGAACTGGACATGGAACAACAGACTGGTTCCAAATAGGAAAAGGAGAACGTCAAGGCTGTATATTGGCACCCTGCTTATTTAACTTATATGCAGAGTACATCATGAGAAACACTGGGCTGGAAGAAGCACAAGCTGGAATCAAGATTTCCGGGAGAAATATCAATAACCTCAGATATACAGATGACACCACCCTTATGGCAGAAAGTGAAGAGGAACTAAAAAGCCTCTTGATGAAAGTGAAAGTGGAGAGCAAAAAAGTTGGCTTAAAGCTCAACATTCAGAAAACGAAGATCGTGGCATCTGGTCCCATCGCTTCATGGCAAATAGATGAGGAAACAGTGGAAACAGTAGCCGACTTTATTTTTGGGGGCTCCAATATCAGTGCAGATGGTGATTGCAGTCATGAAATTTAAAGACGCTTACTCCTGGAAGGAATGTTATGACCAATCTAGATAGCATATTAAAAAGCAGAGACATTACTTTGCCAACAAAGGTCTGTCTAGTCAAGGCTATGGTGTTTGCAGTAGTCATGTATGTATGTGAGAGTTGGACTGTGAAGAAAGCCATGCTTTTGAACTGTGGTGCTGGAGAAGGCTCTTGCGAGTTCTTGGACTGCAATGAGATCCAACCAGTTCATCCTAAAGGAGATCAGTCCTGGGTGTTCTTTGGAAGGACCGATGCTGAGGCTGAAACTCCAATTCTTTGGCCACCTCATGCGAAGAGTTGACTCATTGGAAAAGACCCTGATGCTGGGAGGGATTGGGAGCAGGAGGAGAAGGGGATGACAGAGGATGAGATGGCTGGATGGCATCACTGACTTGATGCACTTCAGTGTGGGTGAACTCTGGCAGTTGGTGATGGACAGGGAGGGCTGGTGTGCAGCGATTCATGGCGTTGCAAAGAGTGGGACATGACTGAATGAATTAATTGAACTGATAGAACTTCTCCATCCAGGTTGCAAAGAAAATAATCAGTTTGATTTCAGTATTGACCATCTGGTAATGTCCGTGTGTAGAGTGGAGTCTTCTCTTGTGTTGTTTGAAGAGGGTGTTTGCTGACCTGTGCGTTTTCTTGGCAAAGCTCTATTAGCCTTTGCCCTACTTCATTCTGTACTCCAAGGCCAAATTTGCCTGTTACTCCAGGTATTTCTTTGACTTCCTACTTTTGCATTCCAGTCCCCTATAATGAAAAGGACATCTTTTGGGGTGTTAGTTCTAGAAGGTCTTGTAGGTCTTCAACTTCAGCTTCTTCAGTATTACTGGTTGGAGCATAGACTTGTATCACCGTGATATTGAATGGTTTGCATTGGAAACAAACAGAGATCATTCTGTCGTTTTTGAGAGTGCATCCAAGTAGTGCCTGTTAGCAGAGAAGGCAATGGCAACCCAGTCCAGTACTCTTGCCTAGCAAATCCCATGGACGGAGGAGCCTGGTAGGCTGCAGTCCAGGGGGTCGTTAAGAGTCGGACACGACTGAGTGACTTCACGTTCACTTTTCCCTTTCATGCATTGGAGAAGGAAATGGCAACCCACTCCAGTGTTCTTGCCTGGAGAATCCCAGGGACGGGGGACCCTGGTGGGCTGCCGTCTCTGGGGTCGCACAGAGTCGGACACGACTGGAGCGACTTAGCAGCAGCAGCAGCAGCAGCAGCAGTGCCTGTTGAACTTTTTTTGTCTATGACAGCTACTCCATTTCTTCTAAGGGATTGTTGTCCACAGTAGTAGATGTAATGGTCATCTGAGTTAAATTCACCCATTCCAGTCCATTTTAGTTCGCTGATTAATAAATTTTTTTTTCTTTACTTATCTTCTTTTCTTTCTCTTCTCTCTTTCCTCCTTTCCTTCTTCTCTTTTTCTCTGCCTCACCCTGCCATGGTTAGAGCAGCAGCTCTCAGAGAAGCAGCATCAATCTTTTCTGAAAACAAACAGGCAATAATCAGAATATATTCATAACCCAAGCAGGAGGCTTTGACAGGAAGTCCATAAGGAGAGTTTAAGGATTCCTGAAGTTTGGTTCCTATCCACACCTGGCCTCCAGAGTTTTTCCAGGATTGTGTCACTAGCTGGTGGGATGTATTTTGGAAACATCCTCATTATACCTATAAAATTACCCCACTAATGTTAGTCTTACACCCCTGCCAATTGATTTTTGCTATTATGTAAAATACCATAGGCCTTCCCTGGTGGCTCAGCAGTAAAGAATCTGCCTCCCAAAGAAGGAGACATGGGTTCGATCCTTGGGTTGGGAAGATCTCCTGGAGAAGGAAATGGCATCCCCCTCCAGTATTCTTGTCTGGGAAATCCTTTGGACAAAGGAGCCTGGTGGGCTACAGTCCATGGGGTTGCAAAGAGTTGAACACGGCTTAGTGACTAAACAACAACATGATGTAATAAAACATTTTTGCTAAACTTCATTAAAATTTTCTTTGGCACAACCAGAGAGGGTGCCAATTTTTTTTTTTTAAATCATCCCGAGAGTCCCAAGTATTATCTAATTAGTTATCATCCTAATTTTTTCCACTTACACTTTCTGAATCAGGGGCTGGTCTCTCATAGCCTAATCACCTCTTTGAATTCCTCCAACACCTGTGTTTCCTGTGTGAGTACATGAGCAATTCTCTTGGATCATGCTGCCCTTTTGATCCCCTGGAGAAGGAAATGGCAAGCCACTCCAGTACTCTTGCCTGGAGAATCCCATGGACGGAGGAGCCCGGTGGGCTACAGTCCATGGGTTGCAAAGAGTCGGACACGACTGAGCGACTTCACTCACTTCACTTTTCTGAACATAGTGGTCAGCTAAAGCACTGGTGGGAGATTCAAAGTCTTTGCATTTTGAGTGACCTTCCACTTTTATTATAGCTATTTTCTTAAGTGAAAGCAAGGCATTAAAAGTTCTTTAATTTGTTGCCTAGTTTTTATATGGAATCCTGCCGATGTAAGAAAGGCTTTCTGAAATATTCTGAAGTCATAGACTACTCTTAAAAAATATCTCCATTATCAGTATAACTATTTGCTCTTTTATTCTTTTCCAGCTGGTAGAGCCAGGTAAGGGCAATTATATCTGAGCTGATTTGATCTGGGGAGTCACTTCTCTTCCAAAGGTGAATTTGGGTTTGTGGTAACATAACCTGCTTGACAATTTCAGGTTTCTGTTTTTAAATAAGAGCCACCCACCAATAAAATCAGCTTAGGGTTATCCAGAGAATCTGTAATAAATTGGTAGGAGACATAGAAAATAATCAAGTTCATATATAATCATAAAGTTCTCCTTTAGGCAAAGGAAGGGGAGCGGTTGGGTTTCCTGCGTTGTAGCAATAGATAGTAATGTTGAAAGAAAAAGAGTAATGTTTCATTGGATGTGAGGCAACGAGTTGAGAAACACTGGCTCCTTTCCATACGTAAAGGAGCCTATTCACGGAGAGCCATTAAATTTAGTGGACTCCCTACAACTAGGCCAGTTGAGGCTTCCAAAGCTGCGATGCTGCCGCTTAGTTCTTGGGTGTGTATGTGTGTGCTCAGTTGTGTCCGACTCTTGGCGACCCCATGGACTGTAGCCGGCCAGGCCTCTCTGTCCATGGGATTCTCCAGGGAAGAATGCTGGAGTGGGCAGCCGTTCCCTTCTCCAGGGGATCTTTCCAACCCAGGGATCAACCTGGGTCTCCTGCATTGCGGGTGGATTCTTTACTGTCTGAGCCACCAGGAAAGCCCACTTAGTTCTTAGATGAGGTAACTATGTCTTAGCGGCCAGGTCTAAATGATGATTGAAATAAGCTGCTGCTGCTGCTGCTGCTAAGTCACTTCAGTCGTGTCCAACCCCATAGATGGCAGCCCACCAGGGTCCCCCGTCCCTGGGATTCTCCAGGCAAGAACACTGGAGTGGGTTGCCATTTCCTTCTCCAATGCATGAAAGTCAAAAGTGAAAGTGAAGTCGCTCAGTCGCGTCCGACTCTTTGCGACCCCATGAATTGCAGCACGCCAGGCCTCCCTGTCCATCACCAACTCCCGGAGTTCACTCAGACTCGTGTCCATTGAGTCAGTGATGCCATCCAGCCATCTCATCCTCTGTTGTCTCCTTCTCCGCCTGCCCCCAGTCCCTCCCAGCATCAGAGTATTTTCCAGTGAGTCAACTCTTCGCATGAGGTGGCCAAAGTACTGGAGTTTCAGCTTTAGTATCATTCCTTCCAAAGAAATCCCAGGGTTGATCTCCTTTAGAATGGACTGGTTGGATCTCCTTGCAGTCCACGGGACTCTCAAGAGTCTTCTCCAACACCACAGCTCAAAAGCATCAATTCTTCGGTGCTCAGCCTTCTTCACAGTTCAACTCTCACATCCATACATGACTACTGGAAAAACCATAGCCTTGACTAGACGGACCTTAGTTGGCAGAGTAATGTCTCTGCTTTTGAATGTGCTTTCTAGGTTGTTCATAACTTTTCTTCCAAGGAGTAAGTGTCTTTTAATTTCATGGCTGCGATCCTAGGAGTCCTCAAAGTTGTATTTTAAAAAGTTGGTCTTGGAAAATTCTGAATAGTTTGTCATTTTCAGTGTAGTGAGAGAGTTATCTTCTTGTGATATTGTCTGCCATAAATAATGAACTTGTTGTTGCAAAACTGAATTTCTTTGAAGGGTGTAAGTCTCTTCTGGACTAAGGTCTTTAACAAATACACAAAAATCAATCTTAAAATTTTGCTCGTTTTTTGAATTAGTAAAAGATCATCTACATATTAGATTAGAAGAGAATCACAAGGAAATCTCAAATCTTTAGGATCTCAATTAATCTGAGAGAAATAAGAGGAGAGCTTCAGCAAATTTCTGAGATAAAATACTCCAGGTGTATTGTTTATTTTCCCATGAGAAAGGAGATAAATATTGACTGTCTGGACCTAATAGGATGCTAAAGAATGAACATAAGTCCATCAGAGTGAAGTGGGTGGTTTCGAGTAGTGGTGAAGACAAAATGGAATTGCGGTTAAAGACTACTGGGAAAAGAGGAATCACCATTTTATTTATGGTGGCACAGTCTTGCATAAATCGATATCTTTGCCCATGAGGCTTCTTACCAGGCAATCCTGGAGTTTTATAAGAGCTGATGCAAGGAATAATGAATCCCCAATTTATAAAATCTTCTCTACTGGGTCTTAATCCTTCCTTAGCTTCAGGCTTTATAGAGTATTGAACAAGAACAGGGAAGGGTTTAGAAGAGTCCATTTCTATTTTGATGGGTTTGGTCTTCAGAATTCTTTAGTAGGTCTGTTGGCCCAGAGAAAATTAGGACTCACATAATTGCTTAAACTGTGATTCAGCTGGATTTTTAGGTATAGCAAAGGTGCCATCTAAATTGCACTATTAAAGGATTATGCATGGGAGAGACTTTGGGTATTTCCAGCAGAGTCTGAGGAACATTTGAATGCGTATTTCCATTTACATAAAACATCCTTGCCAATACAATTTACCGGTGTGGTGTCAAAGAGAAGAAAAGCATTTTGACTAGTGAAGGGCCAAGAGTTACAGTCACAGGCTGGGTAATGGGAAGAGTTTGAGCACTATTTGAAATTCCTAAATGGTTTAATGATAGACATTGTGGTAGAATTTACATTAACAGAGTAGCACACATATCTATCAAAAAGATTCGCTTTTGTTTTTTATTATTAAAGATAATTCTCCTGGTCGATTTAGAGGAATCATTGGAAATTGGGAACTACAATAGCCCTCAGAGTCCCTTCATTATTCCTGTTTGGAATAACAAGGGGGCAGTGTAGTTCTGTTTCATTTTGTTCTTTTTTTTTTTTGACCATGCTCTATGGTCATATGGAAATCTCAGTTCCCCAGCCAGGGATTGAATCCCAGGACCCCTACTTTGGAAGCACTGACTGGACCACCAGCGAAGTCTCAATTCTGTTTCATTTTAGTTCAGATGGGGTAGATACTTTTTCAGGGCTCCCCTCTCCCCCTCCACTCCTTTATTTTACAGTATTGGCAAGTAGTCTTTGTCAAGGGAAAGTTTTTATTGTCTCTTGAGGGAGAGCAGGGTAGATTTAATTGCTCTAATCAGAACATTATGTGCTTTGTTTGTTTACTGGTTTATTTTTCTTTTGGGTACCTAGAGCCTTTTCAAAATGTTCAGCCAAATGTTGAAGTTTATGGAAAGGGGTGATCTGCAAATCAACTTTTTTTATGAACCAAATCTGCAATTTCTGCCTTTAAATTGCCAACAAAGAAAGGTGGACAGGGCATTAGAAATGATATCAGGAGCTGAACCAGGATATTGTCTAAGTATGCTGATTAGTCTGCTGATGAAGACTCTCTGGATTCTTTTGCTATTTGCAAGATGGAATCAAGGTCCACGGTTTTTTGTTTTGTTTGTTTCTTTTGTTTTTGTTTTAGTAAATAGGTCTTGCATTACAGTTTCCAAAAGGTTCGCATCCATTTGCTGTACTTTAAGATGTCCTGACTAAGTAAAATGTATCTCATTATTTTTATTAAAGTTTTTTTTTTACTAATAAAAGTATAGATCCTCATGCACTTATAAGAAGTCATACAGAGAGATCCCTTGTATCCTTTATCTAGTTTCCCCAAGTATCTTGCAAACTGATGTACAATTTTACAAGGATATTGATGATCCACCAACTTGTTCAGATAGCCCCAGTATTACTGGTAAACATTTGAGTGGACATGTGTACAGTTTCATACTTGGTTAGGTTGATGTACTCACCACCAACAGTCAAGATATAGAACAGTTGCACATTGCAACAGCCCCTCCTGTTGTCCTTTAAACACCACATCTACCTCCCTCAAGCTCCTACATCCTGGAAAACCAATAATCTCTGTTTTAAAAATTGTGTTTTAGATGTTATAGAAATGTTATATAAATGGAATCATGTAACATTTTCAGGTTTTTTTCCACTTAGCACAGGCCTCTGGAGATTCAGTTGTAGCAATTATCCATAATTCATTCACTTTTAATGGCTGAATAGTATTCCATTTCCCTCATTCACCCCCTGAAGGACACCTATGTTGGGCTTCCCCCAGTTTTTTGGCTACTACAAAGAAAGCTGGTATGAGCATTCATGGACAGGTTTTTGTATACACACAAGATTTCATTTATGTGAAATAAACATAAGATGCATACTAATAGAATGTTTAGTTTTATAAGAAACTGCCATTTTCCAGAGTGACTATACCATTTTACATCACCACAAACAACACACTTTGTCCACATCCTTGCTCACATATGGTTTTGTCTTTAGGTGCTTCTGGGCTGGGTACAATTTTGGCCATTCTGACAGGTATGTAGAGGAATATCATTGTGATTTTAATTTGCATTTCTTTGATGGCTAATGATAAAGTTTTCATGTTCTTATTTGCTATGTATTTGCCTTCAGTTTAATATTTGTGTTTCTTGCCCATTGTTTGATTGGATTTTTTAACTGTTAAGTTTCAGGATCTTTATATATTCTAAATACTAATCCACTGTCAGATGTGTCATTTGCAAATATTTTGCTCCCAGTTTGTAGCTTGTCTTTTTCATCCTCTTATCAGAGTCCTTCACACAGAAAAACTTTTAAATTTTGATGAGGTCCAATTTATCAGTTTTTCCCTTTATGGACTGCGTTTTTGGCGTCAAATACAAGAACTCTTTACAAAGGTCTAGATCCCAAAGATTTTCTCCAATGTCAGCTGCAGAAAGATTTCTAGTTTTTCATTTTACATTTAAGTCCATAATTTATTTTGACTTAAATTTTGTATAAAGAGTAAGGTTTAGGTTGAGGGTTATTTTCTTTATTTTGCCTGTGGATATCCAATTACTCCAATACTGTTGGTTGAAAAGGCCATCCTTCCTCTATTGAATTGCTTTTGTATCTTTGCTAAAACTCAGTTGAGTGTATTTGTATGGGAATATTTCTGCATTCTCAATTTTAATCCATTGTTCTATATGTATTTCCCTTGTTAGTACCACACTGTGTTATTTACTCTAGCTGTAAAGTAAGCCTTCATATTAGACTGATTTCTCCCACTGCATTTTTCTTTGTCAAGATTATTTTAGCTATTCTATAGTCTGTACCTTGGTGGCACTAGTGGTAAAGAACCTGTCTGCCAACACAGAAGACATAAGAGATAGGGGTTTAATCCCAGGGCTGGGAATATCCCCTGGAGGAAAGCGTGGCAACCCACTCCAGTATTCTTGCCTGGAGAATCCCATGGACAGAGAAGACTGGCAGGCTACAGTCTATGGGATTTCAAGAGTCAGACACAACGGAAGTTTTCTGAGGAACTTCCAGACTATTTTCCATAGTGGCTGCACCAATTTACATTCCCACCAACAGTGTAGGAGGCTTCCCTTTTCTCTACACCTTCTCTAGCAGGACATTGCATTAAAAAAAAAAAAAATTAGAATATACTTTCTTTTCAAGTGCACAGGGAACATTCTCTAGGATTGACNGGCTTCCCTTTTCTCTACACCTTCTCTAGCAGGACATTGCATTAAAAAAAAAAAAAAATTAGAATATACTTTCTTTTCAAGTGCACAGGGAACATTCTCTAGGATTGACCACATACTAGAGCATAAAACTAACCTTAACAAATTTAAGAGTACAGAAATTATTTCAAGCATCTTCCCTGACCACAATAGCATGAAACTAGTCAGTCCATGGGGCCGCTAGGAGTTGGACAGGACTGAGAGACTTCACTTTCACTTTCATGCATTGGAGAAGGAACTGGCAACCCACTCCAGTGTTCTTGCCTGGAGAATCCCAGGGATGGGGGAGCCTGATGGGCTGCCGTCTATGGGGTCACACAGAGTCGGACACGACTGAAGCGACTTAGCAGCGGCAGCAGCGGCGACAGATATCAACCACAGGAAAAGAAATGAGGAAAAAAAAAATGACATGAAGATTAAACAAGATGCTGAGAAGTCAATGAGTCAACAAAAAGGAAATTTAAAACAAATCTTGAGACAAATGACAATGAAGAAAAAACTGTAAAAAAAAATTGATGAGATATAGCAAAGGACACTCTTAGAGAGAAGTTCATAGTGATACAGGCCTTCCTAAAAAAAAACAGAAAAATCTCAAATAAACAACCCAACATACCACTTAAAAGAATTAGAAAAAGAATAAACAAAACCTAAAGTCAACAGAAGGAAGGAAATACCTTAAATAGAGATTTAAAAAATGATAGAAAAAGTCAATAAAACCAAGATCTGGTTCTTTGAAAGGGTAAACAAAATTGACAAACCTCTGGCCAGGCTCACCAAGAAGAAAAGAGAGTGAACTCAAATAAACAAAATAAGAAATCTCAACTGATACCACAGAAATGTAAAAAAAACATAAAAGAATACTGTGAACAATTATATGCCAACCAATTGGAAACCTAGAAGAAATGGACAAATTTCTAGAAACACACAGCTCACCAAAATTGAATCAAGAAGAAACAGATAATTTGAACAGATTGAATACTAAAAATGACATAGAATCTACAGTAATAATAATAATAAACCCTTACAAACAAAAGTCTAGGACCAGATGGCTTCACAGGAAAATTCTACCAAATATCAAAGAAGTTATATTGATCCTTCTTAAACTTTTCTAAAAAGATTAAAGAGGAAGAAACCCTCCCCAAGAAAAGTCACATAGTCGTGTCCAACTCTTTAGAACCCCATGGACTGTAGCCCACCAGACTCCCCTGTCCATGGGATTCTCCAGGCAAGAATACTGGAGTAGGGTGCCATGCCCTTCTCCAGGGGATCTTTCCAACCCAGGGATCGAACCCAAGTCTCCCGCATTGCAGGCAGATTCTTTACCATCTGAGCTACCAGGGAAGCCCGCTATGAAGCCACCATCACTCTGATACCAAAACCAAAGACAGCACTAAAAAAGAAAATTATAGGCCAATATCTTTGACGAATACAGATGCAAAACTTGTCAACAGAACACTCGCAAACTGAACCCAACAACACATAAAAAAGACCACACACCAGGACCACGTGGGATTCATCCCAACTTCATAAGTATGTTCAACATATGCAAATCAATCAATGTGGTACACAAAATAAACAAAAGACAAAAACCACACGATCATTTCAATAGATGCAGAAGAAGCATTTGACAAAATTCAACATCCATTCATGATAAAAAAAACCCTCACATATATAATTTAAATTTTTCTAGAAATTTTCCACATTTAAAAAGTAAAATGCAGAAGTTAGTTTTAATAATATTCTAACCCAAGGTATCAAAATATTATCATTTCAACATATGAGCAATAAAACTGTGAGTTGGATAGTGTGTTGTTTTTTTTTTTATGCTAAACCTTCAAAATCTTGAGGGTATGTTTTACTTCAACACATCTCAGTCCAGGCTAACCTCATTTCAAGTCTTCAGTACCACCCCTTTGCTCCTGCTTTTTTGCTTGACAAGTTCTTCCCTTGAGACAATGAGCACGAATAGCCTTGAATGCTCGAATTCTAAGGACCAGGAGGTGATAAGTTAGAAAGTGGGGAAACAACTGGCAAATATCTCAGAAAGTATTATTCCAGGAAGAAAAGGAAGTCTTCCATTCATCTGAGAACCTTGGCTAATTTTCCGTATACTCTCAGGTTTTTAAGATTTGTTCATCCATGGTGACTTTTCCATCCCAAATACAGGGCTTAGTTTCCCCGGTGGCTCAGATGGTAAATAATCTGCCTTTAATACAGGAGACCCACATTTGATCCCTAGGTTGGGAAGATCCCCTGGAGAAGGGAATGGCAACCCACTCCAGTATTCTTGCCTGAAGAACCCCATGGACGGAGGAACCTGGTGGGCTACAGTCCACGGAGTGGCTAAGAGTTGGACACACCTGAGTGAGTAACACACATTTTTTTACATTATATTTTCAAAGGAAGATGACCCCCAGCTCTAGGGAAGCCAGGAGATTAAGAGCCAGTTTTCTGCTCAGAAATGCCTCAGCTCAGCCACTTCTAGGAACCTCCTGAGCAGTTCCTCCTTTAGGATCTAATGGGCAGGGGAGAGGAAGGGGAACTCCATTTGCAGCCTTCAAAGGGATGTCGAACCCTTCAATGACAGAGCCAGCAGAGGACCAGAACAGCTCAGAATGGAATGAGTGAACTGAATGGTCAGAGGATAAAGGGTGAATCAGGGGTCAGGGCGACCTCACCACCGTCAGCAAGGAGGGACATCCAAGAAGGGCCAGTATTTGAACAAGGACCATCTGGGATAAGCAGTAATCATTGGAAAGAGGGTAAAGTACTTTGCTTGAGATTAAAAAAAGAGATAATAGCCCAGCAACTGATGTATGTGCTAAGGGCCTCCCTTTATTGATATACATATATATGGTTTTTATGAGGGACCAGCATTTACTTTTATGGCTGAGTTAATGGACTTCTAGAAATAAAAATTGAATGCAGAAAGCAACATTTACTACTCCTGTAACATTAGAAAAATCTCCAGCAGCCTTTCTGCTTTCTGTCCTTCCTTCTCCCCCTTCCCTGCTTCCCTTCATCTCCCCCTGCATCCCTCCCTCCTCTCATGCTCATTTACTCAGCATCAAGCCAGGCACTGCGGACAAGGAGAGGAAAGACAGGATCCCACCCGAACCAAGCAGACTAGCTCACATTCTGATGCCAAAAAAGTCTGCACCACGTAGTGCAGGAAGGGGCTGCGTGGAGCTCTGAGCAAGGTGATTCCAGGGTCTGAAGCTGGCCCCTTTCTCGGATGTCAGGAGGCAGAGAAGTAAATGAAGGTTGTATCTAGGTGGGGGAGAGGGGTGGTCTGGATGATGCCTGTCTGAGGTTTGAAGGCTAATAAGGGATTGGCTGAGTGAATTTGGAGAAAGAGCATCTAGGAAGTGGGAGGAGCTGTACAAAGGCATGGAGGTGCTGGGTTGGGACTTGAGTCCAAAGACCTCAACTGGGCTCAGCATGACTGGAGCCCTCAATGGGGACACGTGAGAGGGCTGAGATAAGACAGGCCAAGGCCAGGTCACTGAGGGTCTTTATATATCAAAGATGCTGATTATCTTCCAAAGCAATGGTTCTCACTGTGGAGATTTTTTTTCCCTCAAGAGACCGCCAGTAACGTCTGGAGACAATGTACATGGTCACCACTTGGAGAGGGGTGCAACTGGTATCATTTAGTGGGTAAAGGTCAAGGATATCACTAAACATCCCACAATTCACCAGACAGCTCCCCAGGGCTGACTCCTTACTTTGCAAGGTCCAGACAAGAAGATGACTTTTGATCTAACACGCACTGGTCAGGGTTCCCTTTGACTGTGGTATACAAATACTCAACTAGTTGTGCCTTTGTTTGCTTCCCCTGTGGCCTTCCCTGGTGGATCAGACAGTAAAGAATCTGCCTGCCATGCAGGAGACTTGGCTTCAGTCCCTAGGGAATGGCACCTTACTCCAGTATTCTTACCTGGAGAATCCCATGGACAGAGGAGCCTGGTGGGCTACAGTTATGGGGTCCTGAAGAGTCAGACACAACTGAGACACTTTTACTTTCTGCTTTCCCATTTTAAATGTTTGGAGTGAATACATTCTGTTGGAAAGTCTTACTTTTGGTGGGGCAGCAGGCTAGTTCCATGAATTAACAAATTCATCAGAGTAAGAAAGAAATATTATTTTTCTAGACCGTAAGTATGTGGCCTGGAATGGGTGAATTTAACTCAGATGACCATTACATCTACTACTATGGACAACAATCCCTTAGAAGAAAAGGAGTAGCCGTCATAGTCAACAAGAGTCCAACAGGCAGTACTTGGATGCAATCTCAAAAATGACAGAATGATCTCTGTTCGTTTCCAAGGCAAACCATTCAATATCACAGTAATCCAAGTCTATGCCCCGACCAGTAATGCTGAAGAAGCTGAAGTTGAGCGGTTCTGTGAAGACCTATGAGATCTTCTAGAACTAACACCCAAAAAAAAGATGTTCTTTTCATTATAGGGGACTGGAATGCAAAAGTAGGAAGTCAAGAAATACCTGGAGTAACAGGTAAATTTGGCCTTGGAGTACAGAATGAAGCAGGGCAAAGGCTAATAGGGTTTTGCCAAGAGAATGCACTGGTCATAGAAAACACCCTCTTCCAACAACACAAGAGAAGACTCTACACATGGACATCACCAGATGGTCGACACCGAAATCAGATTGATTATATTCTTTGCAGCCAAAGATGGAGAAGCTGTATACAGTCAGCAAAAATAAGACTGGGAGCTGACTGGCTCAGATCATGAATTCTTTATTGTCAAATTCAGACTTAAATTGAAGAAAGTAGGGAAAACCACTAGACCATTTTTGTATCAGTTCAGTTCAGGTCAGTTACTCAGTTGTGTCCGACTCTTTGCGACTGCATGAATTGCAGCACGCCAGGCCTCCCTGTCTATCACCAACTCCTGGAGTTCACTCAAACTCACGTCCATTGAGTCGGCGATGCCATCCAGCCATCTCATCCTCTGTCATCCCCTTCTCCTCCTGCCCCCAATCCCTCCCAGCATCAAAGTCTTTTCCAATCAGTCAACTCTTCGCATGAGGTGGCCAAAGTACTGGAGCTTCAGCTTTAGCATCATTCCTTCCAAAGAACACCCAGGACCGATCTCCTTTAGAATGGACTGGTTGGATCTCCTTGCAGTCCATGGGACTCTCAAGAGTCTTCTCCAACACCACAGTTCAAAAGCATCAATTCTTCAGTGCTCAGCTTTCTTCACAGTCCAACTCTCACATCCATACATGACTACTGGAAAAACCATAGCCTTGACTAGATGGTCTTTTTTTGGCAAAGTAATGTCTCTGCTTTTGAATATGCTATTTAGGTTGGTCATAACTTTCCTTTCAAGGAGTAAGCGTCTTTTAATTTAATGGCTGCAATCACCATCTGCAGTGATTCTGGAGCCCCCAAAAATAAAATCTGGCACTGTTTCCCCAGCTATTTGCCATGAAGTGATGGGACCAGATGCCATGATCTTCGTTTTCTGAATGTTGAGCTTTAAGCCAACTTTTTCACTCTCCTCTTTCACTTTCATCAAGAGGTTTTTTAGAGCCTCTTCACTTTCTGCCATAAGGGTGGTGTCATCTGCATATCTGAGGTTACTGATATTTCTCCTGGCAATCTTAATTCCAGCTTGTGCTTCCTCCAGCCCAGCGTTTCTCATGATGTACTCTGCATAGAAGTTAAATAAGCAGGGTGACAATATACAGCCTTGACGTTCTCCTTTTCCTATTTGGAACCAGTCTGTTGTTCCATGTCCAGTTCTAACTGTTGCTTCCTGACCTGCGTACAGATTTCTCCAGAGGCAGGTCAGGTGGTCTGGTATTCCCATCTCTTTCAGAATTTTCCACAGTTTAAAGTGATCCACACAGTCAAAGGCTTTGGCATAGTCAATAAAGCAGAAATAGATGTTTTTCTGGAACTCTCTTGCTTTTTTGATGATCCAGCAGATGACCTAAATCAAATCCCTTACAATTATATAGTGGAAGGGACAAATAGATTCAAGGGATTAGATCTGATAGACAGAGTGCCTGAAGAACTATGGACAGAGGTTTGTCACACTGTACAGCAGGCAGTGATCAAGACCATCCCCAAGAGAAAGAAATGCAAAAAGGCAAAATGGCTGTCTCAGGAGGCTTTACAAATAGCTGTGAAAAGAAGAGAAGCAAAAGCAAAGGAGAAGAGGAAAGGGATACCCATTTGAATGCAGAGTTCCAAAGAAGAGCAAGAAGAGATAAGAAAGCCTTCCTCAGTGATCAATGCAAAGAAATAGAAGAAAACAATAGAATGGGAAAGACTAGAGATCTCATCAAGAAAATTAGAGATACCAAGGGAACATTTCATGCAAAGATGGGCACAATAAAGGACAGAAATGGTATGGACCTAACTGGAGCAGATGATATTAAGAAGAGGTGGCAAGAATACACAGAAGAACTAGTCAAAAAAGATCTCCATGACCGAGATAATCATGGTGGTGAGGTCACTCACCTAGAGCCAGACATCCTGGAATGTGAAGTCAAGTGGCCTTTAGGAAGCATTACTACGAACAAAGCTAGTGGAGGTGATGGAATTCTAGTTGAGCTATTTCAAATCCTGAAAAATGATGCTGTGAAAGGGCTGCACTCAATATGTCAGCAAATTTGGAAAACTCAGCAGTGTCCACAGGACTGGAAAAGGTCAGTTTTCCTTCCAATCCCAAAGAAAGGCAATGCCAAAGAATGTTCAAACTACCACACAATTACACTCATCTCACATGCTAGTAAAGTAATGCTCAAAATTCTCCAAGCCAGGCTTCAGCAATATGTGAACCGTGAACTTCCAGATGTACAAGCTGGATTCAGAAAAGGCAGAGGAGCCAGAAATCATACTGCCAACATCTGCTGGACCATTGAAAAAGCAAGAGAGCGCCAGAAAACCATCTACTTCTGCTTTATTAACTTTGCCAAAGTCTTTGACTGTGTGGATCACCACAAACTGTGGAAAATTCTGAAAGAGATGGGAATACCAGTTCACCTGACCTGCTTCTTGAGAAATCTGTATGCAGGTCAGGAAGCCCCAGTTAGAACTGGACATGGAACAGCAGACTGGTTCCAAATAGGAAAAGGAGTATGTCAAGGCTGTATATTGTCACCCTGCTTATTTAACTTCTATGCAGAGTACATCATGAGAAACGCTGGGCTGGAGGAAGCACAAGCTGGAATCAAGATTGCCAGGAGAAATAATAGTAACCTCAGATATGTAGATGACACCACCCTTATGGCAGTAAGTGAAGAAGAACTAAAGAGCCTCCCGATGAAAGTGAAAGAGGAGAGTGAAAAAGTTGGCTTAAAGTTCAACATTCAGAAAATGAAGATCATGGCATCCAGTCCCATTGCTCCATGGGAAATAGATGGAGAAACAGTGGAAACAGTGTCAGACTTTATTTTTTTGGGCTCCAAAATCACTGCAGATGGTGATTGCAGCCATTAAATTAAAAGACGCTTACTCCTTGGAAAAAAAGTTATGACCAACCTAGATAGCATATTCAAAAGCCAATAAAGGTCTGTCTAGTCACGGCTATGGTTTTTCCAGTAGTCATGTATGGATGTGAGAGTTGGACTGTGAAGAAAGCTGAGTGCCGAAGATTTGATGCTTTTGAAGTGTGGTGTTGGAGAAGACTCTTGAGAGTCACTTGGATTGCAAGGAGATCCAACCAGTCCATCGTGAAGGAGATCAGCCCTGGGTGTTCTTTGGAAGGAATGATGCTAAAGCTGAAGCTCCAGTACTTTGGCCACCTCATGCGAAGAGTTGACTGATTGGAAAAGACTTTGATGCTGGGAGGGATTGGGGGCAGGAGGAGAAGGGGATGACAGAGGATGAGATGGCTGGATGGCATCACTGACTCGATGGATGTGAGTCTGAGTGAACTCCGGGAGTTGGTGATGGACAGGGAGGCCTGGCATGCTGCGATTCATGGGGTCGCAAAGAGTCAGACACGACTGAGTGACTGAACTGAACTGAACTGAGACAGCATATTAAAAAGCAGAGAAGTTACTTGCCAACAAAGGTCCGTCTAGTCAAGGTTATGGTTTTACCAGTAGTCATGTATGGATGTGAGAGTTGGAGTGTAAAAAAAGCTGAGCACCGAAGAACTGATTCTTTCAAACTGTGGTGTTGGAGAAGCCTCTTGAGAGTCCCTTGGACAGCAAGGAGAGCCAACCAGTCCATCCTTAAGGAAACCAGTCCTGAATATTCATTGGAAGGACTGATGCTGAAGCTGAAACTCTAAATTTCTTTGGCCACCTGATGGGAAGAACTGACTCATTTGAAAAGATCCTGATGCTGGGAAAGATTGAAGGGGATGACAGAGGATGAGATGGTTAGATGGCATCACTGATTCAATGGACATGAGTTTGAGTAAACTCCAGGAGTTAGTGATGGACAGGGAGGCCTGGTGTGCTGCAGTCCATAGGGTTGCAAAGAGTCGGACACAATTGAGTGACTGAACTGAACTCAACTAAAGTATGTAGAGGGTAGGAATTATCTACAAATTCATTCATTCACTCACTCAACAATGAAGGGCAAGCTCTCTGCACACTTTGCAGACATCTGCACAGTTCACCATTGCCCTTCGTGAAGATCAGGATGGTCCACAGAACTTCCTGAAGTCTGGGAGGGTCCGGGATCACCATTCCTCATGCAAAACCCACATCTGTGAGTTTTGTTCCAGGAATCCACTTCCTATTCAGAGTCCTCCCTGCATCATAACCTACACACCTTCTTGGTTACAGACGTCACCTCTTCTACTTCTCAGTCGTTCACCTCAGATGTGGGATTTTTCAGTTTACAGAAATGATTTAGAGATTTTCAGAGCCAACCTGTATATTTTCAGAATGAGTCTCTCATGGAAAGATAGATATAAAGTGTTAGTCCAGTGGGAAAGGATGGATGGGCATAGATTCAGACCTCCCTTCCTGTCAGACTATCAGGGTAGTATCACTGATGGGAGGGACTTCCTTGAAAGTGGGGAAGTTTTTTTTTTGACTTCTGACAGACATTCATCTAAGCATAGCCTGTGGCCTACTCCCCCAAATCTTATTGGATCCATATGAATTATAAGGTAGACAGATACACAGCATTTATTCAGCTAGGTATGCCTTTTCTTCCCACCTTTCCCCTCCCTCTAGGAATCAGGTGTATGACAGTCAGCAGGTCTCCTCTATGAGCCTGTGTAGGAGGGAAAGATGCTGGGACCATAAAGAGGAGAAAATGGGAAGAGAATTGATGAAAATCTCCATTAGCTCTTAAGCTTCCCTGGTGGCTCAGTTGGAAAGGTTCCATTCCTGGGTTGGGAAGATCCCCTGGAGTTAGAAAATGGCAACCCATTCCAGTGTTCTTGCCTGGAGAATCCCATGGACAGAGGAGCCTGATGGGCTACAGTCTATGGGGTCACAAAGAGTTGGACATGACTGAGCAAGTAACATTTTCACTTTCCAGCACCTCTTATTTCCTGATCAGCTTGAGGTTGGGTTACGTGGCTACAGAAGGGAAATGAGAGAGAACAGAGCCTATAACTGCCTTCCTTTGTGCTTTCTCTTTGTGTCTGGGAGCCATGTGGAAGCACCGTGAGCAGAGGGGAGGAGAGCGGCCGTGAGCACTGCCCTTTCATTGTGTGACCTGGACAGGTTGACGGCTCTGGTCTCAGACAGAGTATGGAGACCTTAGCACCATGTCCCATGTGTCAGGAGGGTCAGTCAATGGCAGGCGTGTACACATAGATGTATCACACAAGATGCCAACAAGGGAGCAGAGGGATCATTTATCCAACTGGTCGACCTCCCAGTTGTGGCGGCCGTGGCCCAGAGAAGTTAACGCACTTTTTGAGGGTCACAGGCAGCAGGATCCCTGGAGCCAGCCTCTGGGCCTCGGATTACCTGGCTGGAATTCTTAATGCCAATCACACCCTGGGAGCGAATAAAGAAAAACCTGTATTCTGTCTCGCATGTGTTCTTCAGCATCTGTATCGGCTGTTGCTGAACTTAGCGTTTGAAGCTATCATTTTCATACAAAAGCAAAATGGGATTAAAGAACAACCCATTCACCATGATTTACAAATCGAAGACACCGAATAATAATACCTTGCATTTCTAGAGAGCTTTTTATCTACAGAGCTCTTCCTAGACAATAAGTAATGAATTCTCCAACTCCCCTTAGGAATAGAGACACACATCCCCACACGCACCAGCAACTTAATTTACATGAAACGAAGGAAAAGACATTCCGAAACCATGTTCCGCTAAATCATAATTACAAGCCCAAGCCCAAGATAAACAGGTTGAACTCTCCCAGGAAGGCAGCGATGCTTACCCACAGGGGATATTCTCCTAGATTCTGCCCTGCCCGTTAGGAGAGGACAGTTTAGGAGGTCCACATAAAGCTGGCCTCCCTAGGGTCACGGTCTCCTTGTAAAGGCAAACAACCTCGGGCAAATGGCCTGCTGGGGGCAAGTGCTGGTGCAGCGGTCGGGTTTGACTTTGGGCCTTCCTCCTCCGCTGGGCAGCCCCCTCTCCTCTGCTGGGCATCTGGCCCTCCCTGGCACCCCTGCCTCTTCATCGTCTCCTAGTGTGAAAAGGTGTCACGGTGAGTCAGGGACTTCCGGTGACACTTCATGGGAAACCAGGCATTTTACAAAGAAGAGCCTGGAAGTGGATGCCCAGGAGCTGTCAGTCATCAAGGGAGGCAGAGTTGTCTTCCCAGCGCTCCGTGAATCACACTATCTGGCTGTCACCTGCCTCCACCTCCCCCAGGAGAGGGGCCTGTGTCCAGGCTCAGGTGTCCACCTGTGCGTTCAACCCGCTGGACCTTTTCCACAGTCTAGCCTTACTTACCTTGCTTACTTACTTGCTTTGAGATGACACCAGCCTCCACAGAGATGTCCCCAAGTCCCGTGTTAGAAATGTCCAGGCTAAATGACTCCTGTAGGGGTGCAGTGGCTGAGTACGAACTGCTGCCCTCCGGGTCAGCGGGCTCTGTAAGTCATTCCGGTGGAAAGCATGGAATCCCTTTACTTGTCTCTACCCCTCATCCTCTCTGCAGGCCTCTCTGCATCCAACTGCAGGCCACCCACTTCACTCTCTGAGCTGCCCTGAGTCAGGGGCCACACCTCAGCGTCCAGGCAGCTCACAGGCAAGTCCCCTTGGTGCTGGTCCAGCTCTCTCATCCCAGCACTAGACCTGATCTCTGCTATTTTTCTGGGATGGGTCCCTGGTTTATACTCAGGGTAGAAGGTGCTGTGTTGACCAGCAGTGGATTAGAACTGCCTGGTTTCTGGGTGTGGCTCTCTGAAGGCCAGGGTAGAAATGGTCTCCACATGGTCTGTGATGGAGAAGACATCTCTGCTCTGCCTCCAGGGAGCATTTTTAAGGCCAAATTAGGGGTAGGAAACAAAAAGCACCCCATACTAGACTGATGTATGTGGCAGAAGCAACAAAGGCCAGAAACAGCCAGTAGGGAGGAGGGACCTGCCAGGGGTCCTGCAGGATGTACTGACAAGAGATGTGGAGAAGCAGCTGCAGGACTGAATGGCAAAGAGGTTCCTCAGGGGAGGCCTGAGCAGTGACTGAGCCACAAAGGCCAGGATAAGCAGAGCTGGCTTGCCAAGGAGGTGGCTGCTGGTGGGGCTGCAGCCTCAGCGAGCTCCTAGCAACATGGAGTCTAGATGTCCAAGGCAATCTCAGAAAGTGAGGTAGATGGAAGAGGGAAGAATGCAGACCACCACCATGCAGAACCACTGGTAAGGAAGTCTGAGCTGCATCAAGCCTGGATGGAATGCTCCTGTATGAAATGATCACAGTATGGAAATGCTCCTGCCACTGGGAAACACTCGGGCTTGGTTTTATTAGAGAGAAAGGATCAAGATGGCCAGAGAGATATAATCATCACCACCACCACCACCATGACCACTGCTACCATCACCACCACCACCACCACCACCATGACCACCGCTACCATCACCACCACCATCATCATTATCACCATCACCACCACCATCACCACCACCACCACCATCATCACTGCCACCATCCCCACCACCATCATCCCCATCACTACCACCACCATCACCACCTCCATCATCACCACCACCACATCACCATCATCAAAATCATCATTATCATAATCATCTTCATCATCACCACCATCATCACCACCACCACCATAATCATCATCATCACCATCACCATGACTACCACTACCATCACCACCACCACCATCACCACCGTCATCATCACCACCACCACCATCACCACCACCATCATTATCACCACCACCACCACCATAATTACCACCACCATCACCACCGCCATCATCACCACCACCACCACCATCACCACCACCACCACCACCATCACCACCACTATCATCACTGCCATCACCTCCACCACCAATCATCAAAATCATCATTATCATAATCATCTTCATCATCACCACCATCATCACCACCACCACCATAATCATCATCATCACCACCACCATCATTATCACCACCACCATAATTACCACCACCATCACCACTGCCATCATCACCACCACCACCACCATCACCGCCACCATCACCACCGCCATCATCACCACCACCATCATCATCAAAATCATCATTATCATAATCATCTTCATCATCACCACCATCACCACCACCACCATAATCATCATCATCACCATCACCATGACTACCACTGCCATCACCACCACCACCATCACCACCGTCATCATCACCACCACCACCATCACCACCACCATCAT
>SJYQ01000824.1:123236-212583 GCA_006410935.1 Redunca redunca
CTACCATCACCACCACCATCATCATCATCACCACCACCACCACCATCACCACCACCACCACCACCATCATCAAAATCATTATCACAGTCATCTTCATCATCACCACCATCATCACCACCACCACCATGACCACTGCTACCATCACCACCACCATTATCATTATCACCACCACCACCACCATCATCACCACCACCACCATGACCATCGCTACCATCACCATCACCGTCATCATTATCACCACCGCCACCACCACCATGACCACCGTTACCATCACCATCAACGTCATCATTATCACCACACCATAATCACCACCACCATCACCACCGCCATCACTACCACCACTATCACCGCCACCACCATCACCACCACCATCAAAATCATTATCACAATCATCATCATCACCACCATCATCACAATCATTTACCACCACCATCACCATCGCATCATCACCATCACCATCACCACCACCATCATCCACAAACTGCACTAAAAAACTAGAACCAGTGCCTTAAAAGCTCCTGGAACTACGAAGCATCTCTGAGGATGAAAGGATCATCATGAAGAGGAAACCACAGTTCTGAGGTTGTGCAGAACTAAAAAGATAGAGGGCTGCTCTAGAATGTGATGAGCTTGGAGATGAAGAACATTGGGAGGATCCAGGGCGGATAGTCACTTTGTTCACCAGAGAGGAGCTGCCACCTCTCCACCCTGAAGGTTGAGAAGCTGGCAGTAGAGGTCTCAGTCCCCCAGTATGAAGCACTGGGTTCAGACAGTCATGATGGGGAGGCCAGGTGAGGCCCTGGCAACACCCAGCTGGGACGGGATGCTCTCTACATTCAAGAGACTAGATGCAGTGAATAGGAATTGGCAGAAAGGCTGAAAACCAGATGTGAAGTGGAGCAGGCAGCCAATGACCCCTAAACATTTGAAAAAGCCATGAAAGAGAGGTTACAGCCCCAACAAATGGAAAAGTTTACACCCAAAGAGCAGAGTTAATAGAGCAAATAGAACAAGAATTTGGCACATATATAATTAGAATCCTCAGAGAGAAATAAAATGATATTGCACCCATAAAAAGGAATGTTTTAGAGATCTTGGAAATGAAAAATTTGATGATTGAAATAAAATTCTCAGTAAATGGGCAGAAGCACTGAAGCTGATAAGAGAGTAAGTTGAAAGGCTGAGTGTAGGAATGCTCTCTGAATAGCAAAAATGGACAAGGATACAGAAAGGATAAACACCGGTTAAGAGAATGGGAGGACAAACCCCACAGCTGCCAACATTCATTTAGCCGATCTTCAGCAGATGAGAACAGAGAACATGGAGGGGAGAGGTCACTCAGGAGGAACAGAAGGCAGGGTCCCAGACTGAGGACAGGTATGGGTCCTGGAGGCAGCTGAGCAGAATCAAGTTCAAACAGAAGGAAAGACTCTTATCAGCAATTTCACAGTGACATTTCTGAGCTCAAGCACACAGAGAAAACCCTGAAGGCTTCTGGGAGGAGGAGGGGAAGGGTAGAGAAGGGAGCGACTACATAACTACAAAAATAACACTGGATACGAGGAGAAACTGGGGAAATAGCTTCCGACTTCTGAGGAAAATCCCTGGGAATCATTATTCCACAAGTGTAACAACAACACAAGTGTGAGGACCCAAAATGAGATGTTTTTCAGACATGCAAGGATTCAAATATTTGACATCTCAGACCTGATCTGAAAGAAGAATTAACTCAAGGACTATGATACAAGAATCCACAAAACAAGGACTTCCCCAGCAGTCCAGTTGTTAAGACTCCGAGTTGCAAATACAGGTGGGGGCGGGGGTTCAATCCCTGGTCGGGGAACTAGGATCCCACATGCTGGGAAAAAAAAAAAGAAACCACAAAACAAATGGGGAGTCAGTACCTTCAACATAGAGCTATAATTCACATACCACAAGATATATCCTTTTAAAGTATGATTCCGGAGACTTTAGTGTTTCCACAACGCCATTCAACTGTCCCCAGTGTCTAAGCCCAGGACACTCAGCGCCCAGATAGAAACCCTGTGCCTGTCGGTGGTCTTGCCCTGGGTCTTCATCCTAATTTAACAGGACATTGAAATAGGGTTCCTTTTCTCTCTTTTCTGAGGAGTCTTTGAGACAGTAGGAAAAAGCAAAATAAATACAACTTGATCCATCCAACAACAGATAGAAGAGAGTAACTACAGAAAACCGTGGCAAATGAACACACAGTGAGATGGCAGGTAAACTGAAGCAGGTCAGTAAGTCACAACCAACCTGACTCTGTTAAATTCATCTGTTAAAAATGTGGAGGTGCTCACAGTGGGTGAACCCTACATTCAACCATATGCTGTTGTAACCATAGGTGAGGGACAAACCTGAAGCAAAACCACATAGGATAATAAGAGATCCTGGGATGGACAAAGATACCTGCAAGTTATCATAAACGATGCATTTCCATATATCATATATGGTGCTACAGAAATGTAACATGGGGCAAAATAGAATTTGAAGCAGAAGCTTAAGAAGACCATGAAGGATATTTCATGTAGATAAAAGGAATAAACTGTCAAGAAAATCTATCAGCCATGGGTGTTTAAACATCTAAAATATAGATTCAAAATCTATTCTGTTCTATGTCCCCACATACTAGCAAAGAAGCAAAACCCACACCCTCGATGATCACAGGAGAATCTGTTAGACTGCAGAGAGATCAGGAAAAGTGACCAGACATAAAACATGTATGAGGCAAAAGTCCCAGAGAGGTGCGGGGGTCAGGCCTGCCTGTCAAGCACTGGGAAGTCTGGTGACCTCAGGCAGCCGGCCCAGGTGGTATCTTTGGAGTGGGAAAGAACGGCCAAGGTGCCAGGTCCACACTGGCTGCTGGGGTGTCTGAGCAGAGAGCACTGGGGCAGAAAGGGGCTGCAGGACTCTGGAGGCACAGAATTTCTGGAACAACTTTATACTTCTACTGTACCCTCAGAAACACGATCACATATATCAAATGCTCCAGCTTGGAGCAGGATACCCAAATGCCAGCCCAAGAACCTCAGTACGGGCTGCATCTCTTGGAGAACGGGGACTGAGAATGGGCGGGGCATGGCTGGCTCAAGAACCCATTCTGCACTTTCCTACGGTTCCTTCAGCCAGGAGACTAAGGCACACATGATTTGTTTTTAAACTGGGCGAGATGTCGCCTGATTGAAACAAGTGTATTTACAGGAAATTTAATTCATAACTGATGGTTACATAAGAGGCCACTTTTAGCCCATAACAACTTAGAAGAACAAAGTCGGAGGACTCAGGGTTTCCAATTTTAAAAATTACTACAAAGTTACAGTAATTGAGACAGTGAACTGCTGCCATAGGAAAGACACAGAGGGTCATTGGAATGGAATTAGAGACCAGAAATAAACCTTCTAGTGCGCGGTCACTTGATTTCAGACAAGGATGACAAGACAATTTAATGAGGGTGAGAACAGTCTTTTAAACAAAGAGTACCAAGACAATTGGATATCCACATGCCAAAGAAAGAAGCTGGATCCCTTTCTCATGCTATATACAAAAACCACCTAAAAGCGGGTCCTACATCTAAATTTTAGAGCTAAAATGTTAAAATTACTTGAGGAAAATATAAGAGTAAATCTTCATGACCTTGGGTTAGGCAAACCCTTCTTGTATACGCTATGATGAAAAAGCACAAGAGACAAATTTCAAATAGATAGCTTGTACCTCATCAAAATTAAACACTTCTATACCCAAAAGGATATTATCAAGAAAGTGAAAAAGTGACCACAGAATGAAAATATTTGCAGACCTTACTTACATCTGATCAGGGACTCATATCCAGAACACAAAAGAGATCCTTGCAACTCAACAAGGCAAAAGACAAATAACCTGTTAATAATGGGTAATTTAATAGGTGTTTCTCCAAGGAAGATTTTAAAACGGCCAATAAGCACCTCAGTATCAGTCACTGGATTCTCCCTGGTGGCTGAGACGAATCTGCCTGAAATGCAGGTGACCTGGGCTCCATCCTTGGGTTGGGAAGAGTCGCTGCAGAAGGGAACGGCTGCCCACTCCAGTGTTCTTGCTTGGAGAATCCCCATGGACAGAGGAGCCTGGCGGGTTACAGTCCATGGGGTTGCAAAGAGTCAGGCAGGACTGAGCGACTAATGCTTTGATACGCATACATCAGTAGTCATTACGGAAATGCAAGTGAAACCCACAATCCAGCACTTGGTCGAACAGTCATTATGAAAAGGGACGGTAACGTGTGTTGAGGATGTCAAGAAGCTGGAACTCACATATACTGCTGGTGGGAACCTATAACAGTGCTACTTCTGTGGAGAATGGTTCAAAAGTTTCTTAAAAAGTCAAACACAAAAAAGAAAAGGGAAAAAGAAATGTAAGCTTACGTTAGCTTTAGTATGGACCATTTTCAATGTCCATCTGCCGTTTGTGTCCAAACTAAGTCACATAACAGCTAATAAACAAAGCTCGGATATATAAACAAACAAACAATAAACAACAATCAAAAACTCTTAGCAAGATGATTCCAGGCTCCGTCACAGGTGGCTTTATTTTTCATCTCAAACTAACACTTAACGTCTTCTGCCAAAAGCATTATTAGATCAGTGCTCCTTTCTTTAAAATGCTTTTATCCATTCTTCCAGTTCAGGGGGCGTCAGACTTTTGTAGAGGAAAAGATAGCCTGTGACAAGTGGATGACGTATAACACA
Organism: Redunca redunca; assembly: GCA_006410935.1. Classification (NCBI taxonomy): domain Eukaryota; kingdom Metazoa; phylum Chordata; class Mammalia; order Artiodactyla; family Bovidae; genus Redunca; species Redunca redunca. The sequence continues at coordinate 127,979 of SJYQ01000824.1, forward strand.
AATCCTGTGACGCAAGAGAAAGGACATTTTACTTGGAAGAGGTTCTAGGAAGAGACAGTAGGGTGCTTGTGAGACAGCGTGATGTGGATTTCAAGGTTTAACGAGATATTAAAAAAGTACTTTTCACTGATGCATCAGTTTTTACCGTCAAATATAAAAGTGCTTATTCTCACAAATCCTTAAGGCTCATTCTGTTACAGTACAGGAAGACGCTTCCCCGTTCCAGAACTGTGCCGCACGCGTTTCATGTGACTTAGACACAGCAAAACCTCCATACAGTCAAATAAATGGCCAGCGATTCCATCATCCTTGCTTGTACTCGTCGATTTAAACTCGGACCAAACATATCCTCCCAGACAAATCCTTAATATTAGTTGTTCTCTACTCTTTCCTAATATCTTGCCCAAATAATTCATGATTTGAACGTGTACTTCTGTTTATTTGCAATATGATAAAATACAACTGTGGGGGAGCAACTTTTTTTTTTTTTTAAATACAAGAGGGAGACAATTTGCACTTCTGTAAGCAGATCCGAGCAACCAGCAAAGGAGAGAAACTTTACCCTCCAGGACTGTAGGTGTCTTTGAAGCAGCTGGGAGATGAGACCTCTCTGGAAGAGGAAGAGCTCTTGGTAACTTAGGGAGGGTCCGCTGGAACTTCCTTGGAAAAAGTGTTCACCAATTTCAAGAAAACCGGGAAGAAGTGTTCCTTGCTAAAGTCATCATTCTTTATTCATTTCTTGGGTTAAGATTTTTTTTTTAAAAAATCACATTATTAAAGATGCAGTTGAAAACACAATATTTCATCAGGAGTAGGGTGTGTTATGGTGATTCTTAACAGACCATTATGACTACTTGGATTAAAATAGTGACGATCAGCACAGATCCTGTGCTTTTTACCCATATCAAATGCTCTCACAAGAAGTCTCAAATGAATATCACATAACAAAAATGAACTTAAGCTCTTTTAATAGTGAACAGCTAGACAAAAATGAAAACGGTATCGGATGTTAATAAATATAGCGCTTTATAATCAATGCTACAATATGTACATTTTTACAGCATAAATTACTGTATAGAACTGTCTGACTTAAAATCCTCTTCAATTGTTGAGATAATCCTAAGACCAATTCCTGTAAGAGGAGATGAAGGCCCTTTATTTTGGTTTGGTGGCTGCTTCAGCTAGATGGCTGGTGATGTCTCACGGGGCATGAGCAGGTTTCTAAGTGGCTGGCAGCTTTGCCAAGACCAAGATGCAGAATTTGAAAAGGTGTTTAGTGTGACACATGGGGCCTCTGATATCCCCACACTGAAATCTTGAATTAGAATTGCAAGCTCCATGAATAAACATCCCAGATGACACAGCAAAAGGAAAATGGTGGAATTAAAATTCCTGCTCTGGCTGAGGCCAACTGTGTGAGAGTGACTCTGAACTTGATTTCACAGAACCTTGGCGGTAACCCTCTGTCGCGCTGTAGTAGGCGTGTCTGTTCCTTAACATCCTGCCTGAGATGAGATGAAATCTGAGTGTCTAGCTGGTGAATCTCCACCTCCTCATGCTAATATTAATCTGAATACCTGGAGTTCACCCAGGTGTTGTACTGCGATGAAAAGGATACTGGTATTATCTGGGCTTAAATCCGGCTGGAACTTTCATGATTGCCAGTTACTCTTTTGTCCTAGAGAAAGACTAGGAAAGGGGTTTCCAGTGAGTATGACAAGAAGGGGCCCTTCCGAATGAGCGTTTCATGATTGTTTCGGCTAAGCTCAAAGCACTGATGGTGGGACACAAGGCAGCCCCCAGGTCTAAATAATAGAAATATTAGGTAAAAGCTGAAAACCTCAACTGAACATTTATGGCTTGACCTTGGTGATGACAGTCAGGTCAGCGGTCAGATTTCCGGGCTCGGTCTTGCTGCCTGGAGGGAGAACGGTCATTCTCACAAAGTCACTGAGCTCTCAGGTTGGCTTTCCCTCTCCAGGGAGCCTGCCTAAGGCTTAGCCTACAATTAAGCAATACCGTTGAGGCAATTATCTAGCCCACTAGAGGGAAAACCCCTCCTTTCCTCAGGAGGGGTCTCTGCTTTCCAGAAGCTTGTGACATACCCGTGTGACAAGTCCCCTTTCTCAGGGACAAACCTCCCGGAGCAGCTGTCCTCCACCCCACCACCCCAAACAACAAAAACAGTCACCACCAGAGGGGCAAGATTCTCATGAAGAGAACTGGCATCAAAGGGAAGCCAGGAGAGCATGGGTAGTGAGAAGATGGTGCCGTGGGGCATCTGGCCAGACCAGGATGTTCAGAGCCTGGTGGTCTAGAGGCAGGCTGTGTTCTCACTGAAGAGGCACCCATGGGGAGTGGGACCCCATATCCCTCCTTCCCCTGTTTCTTAAGGCCAGGACTGGGCGAGGAAGGGAGTGGTGGGATTATACCACCACCTGCAGGGGACCTGGCAAGGACAGACCCCTGCCCCCTCACTGGTCTATTAGAGCCCTGCCTACCAGCAGGTCGGACTCAAAAGCGGTAACACAAAAGCTCGGGGGTCCCATGGAGACCCCACTGTCATCCTCTTGGTTCCAGAGAACTGGGTTGGAGCTGGGACCTTGCCCATCACACACCTTTGCATCATGGTGCATAGAAGAGACTGGGCTGCCTCTGTCGTCACAGTGATGCTTAACTCCAGCTGCCGGTGACAGCTGGGGTCTCCAGCTGCTGTTCTAACCTGGTGATCGCAATTGGATCTTTGGGGCAGCAGCTAATTGGGTTACATTTCACATAGAGGAAATGGAATCGTGGAGAGGGGCTTTATCCAAGAACTGGGGGCAGCAAGCAAAGGAGGAGAGTGTCTGGGCAGCCTGATTTACCCCTGACCCTTCAAACCTCAACGTCATCAAGTTCTCATATTGAATCTGTTTGCTTAAAGTTCCCACTGTCTCTAGTAATTGTTCTTCTAAACAGTCAAGCTACAGCATCTGACTGATAGAAGGGGAAAAAAAAAAAAAAAAAAAAACCCCAAAGGAATGAAAAAAAATCAAGCCAGCTCACAGAGAAGGAAATTTTGGGTTGAGTTGGCAGCCCTGGGGACCTCAGGGGATTCATAATCAGTTTGCAAATTACTCAAAGTAAAGTGTTAATACTGTTGTTTTTTTTTTTTGCCCTACAAATAGATCCCAGAGATAGCTGGTAGGGCTAAGGAAGTGCCTGTCACTAAAGATGAGTGTGTTACATGCTTAGGATTTTTGACACCGGCACTATGTGGCCATACTTCGGCTCTGGTGATCATTCACGCTGCAGATGAAGGTAAGAGAGGAGACTCAAAGAATGTCCTTTAAAAAGCCACATACACTTGGCTACTGTGGGTAGACTCTGCCCAGTCAAGTAACGCACATTCCTCAGTGGTTAAGTATTTTCTTTGCTCATTTGGGCATCTAGAAATAAAGAGAAGATAAATACTGGAGGAAAAAAAAAATCAGTCCTGTTTCATGAAAAACTGAAAAAGCATTGGAAACCAATACAGAATTAAGAACATTGGGATTATTTTTTATAAACAAAGAGCATTCTTGGATAATTCTAAACACTGGCATTACCTTACATCACAGCTGGATATAAGCATTTTCTGATGAGCTTTTCCTATGTTAGACATGAGTCTGTGACCTGGCTTTTCAGATCTCAAAATTATTTCCTGATGCTTAAAGACAAATGCTGATCCTCGTGTTGACTGGCAATTAGTACCTTGAATTCATCCCTCAGAGCAGCGTGTTCACAATTGGCCGTAAGAGGTGGCTTTTCCAAGTAATGCAGAGGGATTTAATCCCTTGATTCCCATTACTACGAGTAAGAGCTGTGAGCCTGTATCTCCTTTCAACTGACCCCAAATTCACCCCCTGCTGCCTCAGAGCAACAATTAAATAATAAACCCAAGCCAAACCATGGTCAGATGTATTCCATTTGAGAACAGAGTTTTATAATTTCCCTTATGCCAAGCGAACAAACCCATCTGATGACATATACAGAAGGATTCGGTTTGAACAAAGAGAACACGCATCTCAAAAGTCTGAACATTTCTTGTGCTATTTGTCAGGAAGTTTGTAGTGTCAAAAAACTGTGTTCTTGTGGGAATGGGAAGACAAGGAAATAAACTGGCTCCCGATTGCTGGAAATGCAGTTTACATTGTTGGGTTTTTTTTTCCTTTCATTAAAAAAAAGATCTTTTAAGACTCCAGTTGATTCAGTGAAATGTCAATTGCTCAGTTGTGTCTGACTCTTTGTGACCCCATGGATTGCAGCCCACCAGGCTCCTCTGTCCATGGGATTTTTCGGGCAAGAATACTGGAGTGGGTTGCCATTTCCTTCTCCAGGGGATCTTCCCAACCCAGGAGTCAAACATGGTCCCCTGCATTGCAGGTAGATTCTTTACCGTCTGGGCCACCACTTCTTAAAAACAGGATTCTGATGGGAATAGACTTCAGCTGAGTAGTAGGCTAAACTGCATAAGGGGAAGATAGCTCTTGAAAGACTATTGGATATTTCTTAGCCCAAACCACCTCTGAAAGAGTGCCAAGTTCAGTGGTCTCTGGAGCAAGCAAAGCCAAGGACCCCAGTCTGGTCATCTTTGAGATGAGGTGGTCTTCATGGTGACCGGAGCTAGGGTTCTGCTGTTGTATTTGAATATAAAGATACAGACTGGACAAAATGAAGCAATGGTTTTACTTCTGTTCCTGTTTCTACTTCTTTTCAGTTTAATTTGAGGAGGAAAGGAACGAAAAAGGGGAGAAAGAAGAGTAAAAAGATATGAGGCTAATAAAAAACGCTCTCACATGGAGGAGATACATATCATGGAAAGCCACTGGTCTAATGTCTCTGTCTTCAGTAGTTCAGAATTCTCTCATTTCACTCAAGAAAATATTGCTGACATTATTCCACTATGTTGGTTAGAGGTGGAAAAACCTGGTAAACACAAGTGAGGGAATTAACTTCTGTCATTATGGAATGTTGAGTAAAACAGTGTCCTGGGGCTGCTGGCTGGACAAGCATCAGTGTAGCTATCAAAATAACCCCCTTAAGCTCCCTATTCAGCATTTTCTGGGACATTGTGGGTGTGTTCTCACACACATGTGTGTACATATGCTGGGGAATGGGAAAGACAAGTAGTAAACTATACTTCCAATAATGAAAACATTACTTTTTTCCCCCGTGAAAAATATCAGACTTGGTAATGATAATCTGTTGGAAGCATCATTTAAAAATTTTTATGAAACTACAAGGTCTATTCTAAATAGATTATGAACTAGGGACCAGAATGCTTATTTGAATATATTTTGAGTCTGAAGTTTCCTTGTAAAAATATTCACAGAAATTGGTGGACATTTTTTCTTATTTTTACGTACAACTCGATGTCTCTCATTTACAACATAAATCATTTAATGTAACATTTGCAACCTTAGAAAGGCAGACATAGTTAATCCAAGTCAGTTTATAAATTCCAATTTCACATGGATTAAAAACTGCAGATAAATTAAGTCACAATAATATCCTGTACATGCATTAAGGCTGGTGACTGCTAAAGTGTCTTGGGTATCTACAAACAGGAAATCACACACAGATTACTGGGTTTGGAGAGTGTCTACATCATTAAAAAAAAATCTTGCTTTTTTTTTTTTTGGTGATACAGATTTCAACAGTAACTCTGGAAAACTGTGAAAAATGTTATTTAAAAATATATATGTATATACTACTGCACAGTTTCAAAGATGTGGTTCATAAATAAGGTTGGCTGCACTGATTAATTTGATAACAATTACTGTACTTCCGAGGTGATTTAAACACGCAGTGACTTATACTCAACATTAGGCACTGGTCATATCCTTCAAGCGTACTACAGTTTTATGGTAGCTGTACTGTACATATATATTTTTAAATGTATGTATTTATACAAACTGTGTATATTATGTATGGGATGTCAGAAATGTACACATCACTGTTATGTAATACACACATCTTTGTTGTAGATACGAGGGTACGTTTTAGTGCAGAAAAGCTCACTGCGTTGATTCCACATGTTCAATCCAATACACAGTTTGTCAACTTTTCAGATTTCTTTTTCCCAGTACATTTCTCTTTAGATAGTGGGTCCGACTTTCCATTTGCAATTTGAAAGTTTCCAGAAATAACATTTTAACAGAACCTCTCTTCCCAAACACAATTCTGCATGTGAGTCTGATCTGTGTCGAATGGTAACAAATCCCACATTTTAATCATGAATATATTTGGGTTCCTTTCTTTCAAAGATATTTCTAACAATTGTGATCCAGGTCCATTCAGGTCATGGAGGGATAAGGCCAGTTGAACTTGTACTGAACTTCGGAAGAAATAATGTCTTGAAATAGAAGGAAATGATGATAGACATTCTACATTTAAATGGGAGGCTCTCCCGAAGGATACACAGGGAAGGGTGAGCAGTGCTGTCTCTGGGGGGTGGGACTGAGTACTTCCTACTTTACACTTGTCTGCATTGTTTGAATTTTCACCATGAGTGTCTATTAGTTTCATAATCAGAAAACACAAGAGAGCCATTTGTACTTTGAACAAAACTAAAGAGAAGGAACCAGCAATGATCAGAAGATGCTTCCTTATCAAAAGCACCGATGCCAAAGCAAGGAACAAGCACTGCCCCAACATGCTCCACCAGTGAAATGAGGCTGTCAGGGGAACGGCACGCTGTGACTGCCCCCAGTTAACTGGCCTCACGTCTTGTTGGAAATGACTGTGGCTCACGGCGTCCTGATGTAGGGCTGCTGGCACAGCCAGCTGGAGGCAGCCTGTGCCTTGACTGGTGGGCACACTATGTGGGCACCACCATGTGGCCTGGGGCTTAAAGGTGAATAAGGTCAGAAAGGCACCCCAGGGATGCACAAGGGACACTGGGGGGCCATCCTTTTATGTGAAAGTCTGAACATTTCATCAGAACTCAGCAACAGTGAGTAGAACTAAGCCTCAGTCCTCCAAAAAATAAATAAAAATTTCTTAAGCTAGACCCCAATGGGAAGGGGAAATCTAGTAATAATTAGTGAAAGGAATGTCAGGAGCACCTCGGTTGGATAAATGTGAAAAAAGAAGGACTGTTAATATTTCCAGCTGCTTAAAGGCCAACACCAAATGCAAATTTCACAAAACCTTCACTTGTTCATTGAAATGAATTTCAAATCACCAAAGCTGTTCAATCACTTGCACAGTTTTGAATCAGTGCTTAGAGCTAGGGGATTACAGCAATCTGATTTCCCACCCACAGATCAGGCTGACGAAAATGTTAATATTACAACCAAACCAGTGAGACCATTAGCATCTGCTATACATGTTTTACATTATGATTATTCCATGTACCCCATCACCTGTCTTTCTCAGGCTGTCTTGGGGTAATTTTGTCAAGTGAGAGGCATCAAGGTCATTATTTTTGTTTTTAAAGCATGGCAAGGTACATCCTCCTTTCCAGGAGTTTTTCTTTTTTTCCTTTTTTTTTTTTTTTTTTTTTTTTACCAATATCTTTGTATTCAAATATATTTAACAAGAACACTAAATCTAGGATATGACAAGAGACAATAAAAGAAATAAATTTCAGACAATAAAAGAAATTTCAGACAAACATTGTAAACAAAATGTTGAAAAAACTAAAATGTAAACTTAATTAAAAAAAGCAAAACAAAGAATCGGGGGAAGACATACACGTACCGGATGCATGGGGGCTTAAGCATGATGTTCGGGTCGTTGCTACCCCAAACAATCTGCAATCACTACAGGGATCCCCTGCTCTGTGGTGAGCAACCTGCTTATCAGACCCTGAAATACATCCCCCAGGTCAAAAATGCATTCAAGGTCCACACCGCACTTTCTCCAAAGACAGGGAGGATTAGACAGAATCACGGCAGCAAACAGTTCTTGGCCTGACAAAGCAACAGACACAGATTCCGATGGAAGGGACACCCTAGACAATGTCCTCACCTGGCCAAGAACATGGGTAAGAAAGCTCTCAGAGAAAGAAAAGGCTTGTTGAAAAGTATCGGCTGACAAACCCACGGGGCTCCCCAGCCCCTGGGGTCACAGTGGCGGGAGGAAGAAACACACGTGCCGGCCGGGCTCCTGGCAGGCGCAGAGGGGTTTTTTCTCACCGAGCCTGGGGACACAGCTGCTGCTGCTTTCTTGTGGGTGAGTTTTCAAAGACATGGAGGGTTTTTTTTCCCACCAAATCTCAGGGTCAGGGTCATGGTCATACTATTTTGGGGGGCAGGGCAGGGAAGGCTCATGGGAGTCGATTCATTTGCGTCTAACACGTTTAGTTGATAGTAGAATTAGATGGAGAATTGGATGGAGGAGGGGAGGGACTAGACAGAAGGCAGGGTATTTGGTAACATGCAATCTAGTAAATGTCCAGCACAAAAATAACTGACTTATTTTCATTATTCAAATACCCATTAATACAGACAATAAAAAAATAATGGGAGAAAAGTATATTAATACTGAAAGTAATCAACAGTATAAGAGCTGGGTTCATCTTAACTGGCAGTCAAGCTTTTGGTGTGCTATATTGCACCTGGTTCACTAACCCATGAGATTTTGGTTGAATATTCTAAAAGTCACGGTTTTGCTTGAACTAGAAAGTGTGTGTGTGTGTGTGTGAGTGAGTGAGTGTGTGTTTTCTCTGATCAGAAACGTCAGATCACTTTGTCTAGCCTGAGATTGTGGAAACTAGACAAAGATGTGTTCTAGAGAACTGTTGTGTCTTACACACCTCCACAGGCAGCTTATTCCACACCCCCCCCTACACACACACACATGCCCTGGGAGAAAAGACTGCTGTTCGATGCTGAAAAATATTCACCGCCTTTCGAGAACTGCTGTGGCTGGGAACGTGGGGAGCACAGTGTCCAGAAACGCTGGGCGACCCGTGGAGACGCGCGCGCTGCAGCCCGGGGGCAGGTGTCTAGGCCAGGTGGGCGCTGTTTCGCAGCCAGTGCAGGCCCTGTTGGGAGTACTGGACCAGATGCTCCATGCTGCTGTGCAGGGTGACCGGCCCCATGAGCAGGTCCAGGTCGTTGAAGAATTCTGGTGAAACAGAGAGGGTCGTCAGGGGATACACGCTCCGCTCCTGGCCCCATCACATGGCGTGAGCCCCCCAGCAGAGAGCTCACCTACGTCCCGAGAATCCCTCGACTGGTGACTTCTAATTCAAACCAATGACACCTATTCAGCCAGAAAGCAAAGAAAACTGACTTCCCCGGGCGGCATTCTCCTTTGTGCAGTGACACCTTCTTAGCCTGGCCTGAAGCGCTGTCAGCCTTTACATTGCACTCAACTGTGTTAGGTGCTAAGCCCCTGGGGGAGTCCGAGGCTCCTGGCGGCAGATCAGGGATGGGGTTTTTGTTTTTCTCTTTTGGTTTTGGAACAGTCAGCTTGTATACAGTCTTTTATTTTTATTCTGTTGGAGAAGAGTTAATTTCCAATGTTGTGTTGGTTTCAGGTGTACAGCATAGATTCAGTCATATGTGAAATATGATTCCGATTCCTTTCCCTTATAGGTTATTGCAAAATGCTGGGTAGAGTTCCCTGTGCTACAGTGTAGGTCCTTGTTCACAGATGGGTTCTGAGACATCTCCTGGGGTTGCCAGCCAGTCTGTGAACCTTCTCTGGGTTGGTCCTTGCTTTAAACACATATCACTGCCAAGGCGTTATGCTAGGGGCACAAGGGTGGAGTCAGAGAGGACACCAACATGAAGAATACACAGGCTCTGCCATCTCAGAGACTGCAGTTTAGCGGCTGACAGAGACAGATCAGTTCACGTGGCTGCCACGTTGCACTGACAAGGCCACTGAAGAGCACTCTCTGGAAGGAAGAATCTGGGAAAAGTGTCTGTCACTCAGTCGTGTCCGACTCATGCGACCCCAGGGACTGCAGCCTGCCAGGCTCCTCGGTCCATGGGATTCTCCAGGCAAGAAGACTGGGGTCAGTTGCCATTCCCTTCTCCAGGGGATCTTCCCGACCCAGTGATTGAACCCTGGTCTTCTGCATTGCAGGCAGATTCTTTACATTCTGAGCCACCTGGGAGGAGGTTTTGAAAGGTGCTCCCAGATGTGCTGAATGAGGTCCCGCTAGGGAGGCTCAGAGAAGAGCCAGGGTCCAGGTGGCAGGGAGGGCCAGGAGCAGAGCCAGTGAGGAGGGGCAGGTTGGGGGAGGCCAGGTGGACTTCAGACTGGATGTGTGGCTCTGCTGAGGGACAGGTGGCAGCTGGTGACACCATCTGGAGCCTGGCTTGCTCAGGCTCTCCCAAACCGGCCATAGAAACCTTTGTACCTTTGTCCTTGCTCTTTCATTCACCTGTGACATCCACCCCGACTCTCTCAGCTACTCGACTACTATCTGCTTTTCAAACTCCTGTTCTGTGCCAGCTCCTCTAGGGAGCCTGTCCTGTTGGTCTTGGCCCCTGGCACTGACCTCCTTGGTATCCCCACTGGGTTTTCTGGGTACACCATCCCTGAGCCGCTGTCATGTCCCATCTGGTTACATGATCAGGTTCATGTACTCGGGGCCCAGCTGCCTACCTGCGCCACTGGTTCTCAGCTCATCATGAACTTCTCAGTCCTAGCCTCAGAAGCCTGTTACCATGGCAACAAAACTCTCCCTCGGTACTGGAGGAAGAGCAGGAGCTTGGTAGGGAGAACGTTAATAACATATATACCAGTCAGGGCTTCCCTGGTGGCTCAGACAATAAAGAATCTGCCTGCAAAGCAGGAGCCTTGGGTTCGATCCCTGGGTCAGGAAGAACCCCTGGAGGAGGAAATGGCTACCTGTTCCAGTATTCTTGCCTGGAGAATCCTGTGGACAGAGGAGCCTGGCAGGCTAGAGTCCACGGGGTGGAAAGAGTTAGACATGACTATCATGTTCTTTCATAACAATGCATGTCTTAAAAGAATCTATACCAGTTGACCTCAGCATTCTATTTCTACAGCTCCCTTCAGAAGATAATCAGAAATATGAACAATGATTTCTATGAAGCTATCTATCATACTGTTATTTGTAATAGTGGAAGGAAGTGGAAGGAACATAAATGTTCAACAGCAGGGGGATGGTTTGAGAAATTGTGATTACTTTTAGACTGTATAAAGTAGCTCAGCTCCCTAGTAGCTCAGACAGTAAAGCTTCCTCCTGCAATGCAGGAGACCATGGTTCGATCCCTGGGTTGGGAAGAGTGCCTGGAGAGGGGAATGGCAAGCCACTCCAGTATTCTTGCTTGGAGAATTCCATGGACAAAGGAGCCTGGCGGGCTACAGTCCATGGAGTCACAAAGAGTCGGACACGACTGAGGCTAACACACACAGCGACTGTATAACCACTGTTAGGACAGTGTTACAGAGCCATCATAAAGGGTGTTTTTGAACAAGTTAGTCTCAAAAAAATATGCCTGATATAATGTAAAATGAAAAAAAAAGGATGTAAAACTGTACATACACTATGATCTTATTTTGGTAAAAATCCTGCATATTTGGAGAAGACCAGATGACATTTCAATAGAATGCTAATAGTGATAAGATTGCTGTTGTTTAGTCACTAAGTTGTGTCCGATTCTTTTGTGACCCCATGGACTGTAGCCCACCAGACTCCTCCGTCCGCGGAATTTCCAGGCAAGAATACTGGAGTGAGTCGCCATTTCCTTCTCCAGGGGATGTTTCTGACCCAGGGATCGAACCCAGGTCTCTTTCATGGCAAGTGGGTTCTGAGCCACCAGGAAAGCCTGTGATAAGATTACTGATAATTAAAAACTTCTTTCTCTATTTTCTGTACTTTACAAATTTAGCCATAGTTTACATACATACCAGTTTAAACATGCTTTTATGAGTAAAAACAAACATTATTTAAAAGAAACACAGCTACTGTATAGCTCAGAGAACTCTCTTAGGCTCTGTGGTGACCTAAGTGGGAAGGAAATCAGATAAAAAGGGATATATATATCCCAAAGCAGAAACTAACACAACATTGAAAAGCAACTATACTCCAATAAAAATTAATTAAAAAGAAAGAAATACAACTTACCGTTAAAAACCTTTTTTTTTTTTTTGGTTGTAACCAGCTATCATTTGAATAGGCAATGACATTCATGGGTGTGTGTGTTAAGCCACTTCAGTCGTGCCCAACTCTTTGAGACGGGATGGACTGCAGCCCACCAGGCTCCTCTGTCCAGGGATTCTCCAGGCAGAAATACTGGAGTGGGTTGCCACGCCCTCCTCCAGGGGATCTTTCTGACCCAGGGATGAGCCTGCGTCCCTCGCCCCTCCTGCACTGGCAGGCGGGTTCTTTCCACTAGCGCCACCCGGGAAGCCCAGGAACATTCATACTCGGCAGCTAACTAATGCACGCAGTATTTCCGATCCCCAGCTATGTTCTAGGCACTGTGCAGGTCTTAGGGTTACAAAGTTGAATAAAATGTCATCCCTACCTTCAAGGACCTCACTGTCTAAAGGAAAAACATACGTGTGCATATCCATATAACTTGTTTCTATATCATTGGTACCTGTATCATCTCTAACCCCTTCTCTATCTCTACCTTTCCCGCAGTAACAATAAAGACAGGCAGAGGCACTGGAGGTGATGAGTAGGGGGAGAAGTCGGGGAAAGTTCACTCGGTAGGTGACAGCTTCTACTTGGGTGAATGATGCAATCTCGCCCAGTGATGCCCAAGGATCGGCTGTCTCCCCGAGCTGTGGCTGACCCACGCACAGCTCCCCCAAGGTGAGGCACCTCTGTTTTCCTTGGCCAGGTTGTCCGCCATCTCCCAGTAGTCGTAGCTGTGGAGGATGCTGTTGGTGATGCTCACATGGTTGGCCGCCATCTGGTGGATGCGCTGCGGGATGCTGACGATGGTTGATGGGGACAGGGTGTTGCTGTTGGACAGGCTCCCCTGAGAGCCCACGGAGCCGGTGGGGGATGGGTTGGGAGACATGGGGGATGGGGTCCCAGTGCTCCTGAAAGGGGAGAGCATGGAAAAACAAGAGTGGAGAGGTTAGTACCTGGTGAGGCAGGTGTGTGTGTGTGTGTGTGTGTGTGTGAACAAGAGTGGAGAGGTTAGTACCTGGTGAGGCAGGTGTGTGTGTGTGTGTGTGTGTGTGTGGTGGGAGGGCTCGTCATGTCCAATTCTTTGTGACCCCATGGACTGTAGCCCACCAGGCTCCTCTGTCCATTGGATTTTCCAGGCAAGGATACTGGAGTGGGTTGCCATTTCCTCATCCATGGGATCTTCCTGACCCAGAACTCCAACCCGTCTCTTGAATATCCTGCATTGGCAGGTGGGTTATTTACCACTGAGCCACTGGAAAGCCCTTGCTCATGCAACATCTCATTTATCACCTTCACTTCGCAAAAATGAACTTACTTTCCACTGGCCCCCCATGGAGATGGGGCTTGGGCAGCCTTAGATGAATTCTGCAAGAAAACAAAAATGTTGACAGTGAGTACCATCTGCTTGAGTTTAAACAGCCCACAATAACATGTTCTCTCAGCCCACTGAGAGAAGTAATGGCAGACCCTGTAGATAAAATGCAGGGTCACAGAAACGATCTGGGAAGTCATAGTTACTAGGCTATTGGCTTCCTCTCTGCAGGACAGTAGGGCAGCCGGCAACCCCCCTCCCACACATACACTGAGAACATCTTATATTTAAATGTAGGGCATATTTGCAGAACTGTTGACATAACATTTAATGCCTGAAAATATATGAGACCATCAGCTGTTACTGTTTTAACTTAGGAAGCTTTAAAGTATTTCTCTTAAAGGAAGTTGTTCTTGAACATGTCTAAAAGAATAGATTAAATGTATTTCCTTAACAGAGACTGAATTCAAAAATTCTGATTTATTTAAATATCCTGATTTAGGATTTGTTGCCTGAGCCAGTTGTTTGCATCAGGCATTTAAAAGACATTTTGCCTGTGGCAAGGAAAGTTTCTAAATGTACAGAGAGATTTCCTCCCTGAGAGTCCAATGAAGCTTTCCTGGACACAAATCTGTGAGACTGTTAAGGAAAAAAATGGTCTTTATAATATGGATGTCAGTGTTCCCTTCCAGAAGCAAGAAAATATAATAGCCTCAGCTTGGTTCCCCAGAGACAAAATGCTTCTTTTGGTTAAAAAGGATTTTATGAAGTGGTGACTGATTTTTAGTTTTTAGTGGAGGTGTTATCAAAATGGTAAGAAGTGGCCTTACACATGGGAATTGTGCAACTGCCTTCAGGCCTCTTTCACTACAACTGAGGTCCCGTGACTGCAAAAAACACAGGTCGGGGCAAAGTCCTGTTTTTCAGGGCCAGTTGTACGGATGAAACTTATTTGTTTCCTGGTGGCTCAGACGGTAAAGAATCTGCCTGCAATAATGGAGACCTGGGTTCGATCCCTGGGCTGGGAAGATCCCTTGGAGAAGGGAATGGCTACCCACTGCAGTATTCTTGCCTGGAAAATTCCATGGACAGAGGAGCCTGGAGGACTATAGTCTTAAGACATCGCAGAGTAAGACATGACTGAGCAATTAACGCTAATCATTGTTTCCTAAAGTTTTCATAATCTCTGAACTTTAAGTAGTATTGAAGTAGCCTTTGATTTAGGGTGTCTACCAGGAACTTCTGGAGGGGGAGTTCTGATTTTGAAGTTATGTTCTTTGTTCATTCTGTACAGTTTCACGGACAATCCACATACATTAAAAACTTGAATCTCTTAAAAGTTCTGTTCATTAGAGTTCAGATTCCTTCTTTATTCAAGTGCTTTGCTTTACTATAATAACTCTTAACTAATAGCTCTTCAGTCAGTTCAGTTCAATCACTCAGTTGTGTCCAACTCTTTGCAACCCCATGGACTACAGCACACCAGGCTTTCCTGTCCATCACCAACTATGAGCCTGCTTAAACTCATATCCATTGAGTCAGTGATGCCATCCAACCATCTCATCCTCTATTATCCCCTTCTCCTGCCCTTGATCTTTCTCCGAATCAGGGTCTTTTCCAGTGAGTCAGTTCTTCACATCAGGTGGCCAAATTATTGGAGTTTCAGCTTCAGCATCAGTCCTTCCAATGAATATTCAGGACTGATTTCCTTTAGGATGGACTGGTTGGGTCTCCTTGCAGTCCAAGGGACTCTCAAGAGTCTTCTCCAACACCACAGTTCAAAAGCATCAATTCGTTGGTGCCCAGCTTTCTTTCTAGTCCAACTCTCACATCCATACATGACCACTGGAAAAACCATAGCTTTGACTACATAGACCTTTGTTGGCAAAGTAATGTCTCTGCTTTTTAATATGCTGTCTAGGTTGGTCATCACTTTTCTTCCAAGGAGCAAGTGTCTTAATTTCATGGCTGCAGTCACCATCTGCAGTGATTTTGGAGCCCAAAATAGCTCTTAGATTCTAAATTTTTGAAAACGACTTAAACTTAGGCACCCAAAGTAAAGGGAGACTCTTAAGTGCCAGTACTTGTCATTATAACCCACAATTGTCAGTGGACTATGACCGTTACCTTTTTGGCTTAGCACCTGGATAGTCTACATGCACGGCCAGGCTACTGGATGGACATGGACCTCCAACACAGCCAGGTCATCAGAAGTCATCTCCAAGAAGTGGAGGTTGGGGATTAAAGATCTAAAGTGATGTCTGTGGGGACTTCCCTGGGGGTACAGTGGATAAGAATTTTCCTGCCAGTGCAGGGGGCACACGGTCTGGGAAGATTCATGGTCCGGGCGTGGGGCAATTAAAAGCCTGTGCGCTGGAATTTCTGAGCCTGAGCACTAGAATCCACGAGCCACAGCTACTGAGCCTGCATGCCGCAACCACCGACGCCTAGGCGCCTAGACCCTGTGCTCTGCAACAAGAGAAGCCACCGCAACGAGCAGCCTGGCACCTCAAGGAAGAGTGGCCCCCGCTCGCTGCAACCCGAGAAAAATCCACTCAGTAACGGAGACCCAGTGCAGCCAAAAATAAATATAAAATCATGGCTGTGTATCTGATAAAGAGTTGGTGGAGGCAGAGATGTATAATTTCTTGTTTCTATAGTCAAATGGACAGCAAAGAGGCCAGAAGTCTCAAATAAATTATTAGGTCAGGTCCACTTCACAGCAGAACATCAGGGGTTTTCTTTTGTCTCCCCTCCTCTTTATTCATTCTCCCAATGAAAATGATTTCATTCCATAAAAAAGCGCAGTTTCCATTTCTATCCTTTTATGTGCACAGTGCTATTCTAGTGCCTCTGGGTTTTACCAAGCCATTTCTTATCATTTAAAAGAACACCTTTATTAAAAATTAAATTAGTGACTGGAGATAGCAAAGAGGAGTTACTTCTAAGGAGCTACTTGTAAGAGGAAGAAGCTCTGCGTGAACACGAGGAATTTATGTTAGCTATAAAGATGGACCTCCTAGGACGCTGGGGTGGGTAACAGGATCTTCTTTCTCTAGGGGCACAGGCAGGGGGATAAATCAGAGGGGTTCTCAGGCTATTCTCTGAGCCCTGAATGCCATAAGTAGGTCGTAAATGGGGTTTGTGCAGATATCAGACGGCTCCCGTATTAGCCCCAAATCAGTGGACTCTACATTGAACATGTCCTCGACAGGGAGACCTCTGGGTACAGCATTCTGCTCGTTAGCCAGACAGTACCTTGAAATAGTCGATAAGTGCTTTTGAATACTTTACAGCGTGATCCCNATCAGAGGGGTTCTCAGGCTATTCTCTGAGCCCTGAATGCCATAAGTAGGTCGTAAATGGGGTTTGTGCAGATATCAGACGGCTCCTGTATTAGCCCCAAATCAGTGGACTCTACATTGAACATGTCCTCGACAGGGAGACCTCTGGGTACAGCATTCTGCTCGTTAGCCAGACAGTACCTTGAAATAGTCGATAAGTGCTTTTGAATACTTTACAGCGTGATCCCTTTTGAGTCGAAACATCCTCCAGTACAGGAGAGCCAGGCATCGGTAACTGCAGCAGGGAGAGACAAATGAGCGGCCCCTGTGCCAACAATCTTGTTCCAGTGCACTCAATGTTTCTAGCATGACTATATACATATTAAATATTTCTATACATAGGTATCTGACCTTCCTATTGGTTCGATGTGATTCAAAATTTCAGTTACTCCATTAAAAACATCCCTTCATATAAGTAAATATGTATAAACAACATATATACATAAACAACATAAGTATAAATACGAATCAATAAACTGTATGTATATAAATAAAGACTATAAGTACAAATGAACAGCTTTATTGCTTCTCCGTTGGGACTACGCGGCTGGCCGTTTCCTTCTTCCACCACGAGAGGGCAGTCTCTCTCCACGAGAGGCGCGGGAAGCTCTGGCACCGCGCGCTCTGCTTTCTGGGTGAACTTCCGGGCAGAACTGCCTCACTCTGATTTTCCTTGGACATCTTGGACTTCTGGCCGTGGGCTTGTTGAAAGCACAGCCCTTCTACCTGTTTTTGTCACCTTCCCTTTTAAGCTACTTTACTGAGGGAGAGTGGACACATGTATGCGTATGGCTGAGTCCCTTTACTGTCCATCTAAAACTATTACATCACTGTTAATTGGCTATACTCCAATATAAAATAAAAAGTTAAAAAAACGACTTCAATGGACTATAATTAGTTCATATAAAGTAAGACATGAAGGTGTTTTATAAATAGTTAAAAATTATGCTGGGAGTAGTTACTTTATTTTATAGTTTATATATTTGTTATTTACATACCAGTAATCCCTCTTATATAATATGAACTAATCATAATTAATTTATTAATCCTAACATGAAAGTTAAAGTTTGAAAAGAGCATAGAAGGCATTTCCCGAGCCATATCCACTACTTCTTGGTGCTTTTCACTCATAATTATTTGCTAACTCAGATAGGGTATTGACAGTAGAATACCAACCTAGAAAATACAACTTAATGGTCTCAAATTTTATTTTTTTATTTAAATTTTAAAATGTTTTATTTTAATTCAATTTTAAAGGTTACTTTCTATTTACAGTTATTACAAAATATTGGCTGCATTCATTCCCTGTGTTGTATTAATACAATATATCCCTGAGTAATAGCACGTCAAACTCTACATGAAGTGGTGATGTAAAACTATCAGAGACCCTCTCTTTTGTATCTGTCACTATTGTTATTGTTACTATTACTATTTTGAGATTCAGTTCTACGACTTGCCAATCAGGTTCTAGGGTGGAGTATGAACCATCAGAGATAGAGACATTCTGGTTCCTTATCACAGCAGGCGCTAACAGTGAGGTGTCCTGAGGAAATGTCATGGGGAAAATTATTGTTATTATAATCACATAATCATTATCATTTCTGTTATTATAGAAAAAAAACCTGTTACATGTTGATTAACATTTATAAAGTCTTTGATTATCAAAGTGGAAGGAACGGCTCCTCAGTTTAACGTGTTGAGAACCTGAACACACCGTTTTGACTCAGCCCTACTAATCCCACACGTAAAGAGACAGATGAATCATTCTGATTGCATCCAAAATGTTAAATATGAGCGATTACATTGGGCACAACTCACATTCAAATGATTAAAACACAAACTTACCTGATTTTAGAACACACACACACACAGACACACACAGACACACACACACACAGACACACACAGACACACACACACACACAGGAAAGCGAGTCCTCGTGTCGCGGACCTGCTCACTTTTAGTCATGAATTCACCCCATGCGGAGGGCAGCAGGGTGCATGCTCTCCATGGCCTTCAGTGTGGTGCGTTAGAAGCATTGTGAACACATCACGCATTTTGGCACGAGGTTGCCAGCATCGCCAGCGCAGACGCACAAGGCTGGGGAGGCTATTTTAAGCCGATAAGATGCACTTACCATAATGCAGCCAGCTGTTTATCCTCCGGTGTGGCATTGGGGCCTGAGTGGGTTTTTAGTCTCATGGCATACCTTAAAAAAGAAAAAAAGGAAAGGAAAACAAAGAAATAAAGCTTCCTCACTAAACCACCGAACACCTTCTAGGAGGGCAGCTCTCTTAGCTCTTCATGGTGCTTGTGGGTGGTGTTGTCATTCAGTCGCTAAGGCACGACCGACTCTGCGATCCTGTGGACACAGCCCGCCAGGCTCCTCTGTCCGTGTGACTTCCCGGGCAAGAACGCTGCAGTGGGCTGCTGTTTCCTTCTCCAGGGGCTCTTCCTGACCCAGGGGCTGAAGCCATGCCTCCTGCTCCGGCAGGCCTGCTCTTTACCACTGAGCCACCTGGGGAAGCCCTGTCAGTTCTTTCTTGAAAGCCAGCTGAGGTTGCCCCCTTTCCCTTAACCATGACATTACCGTCACGACTAGAACAATTGACTTTTTGCTAGCTACGTTCTGCTCTTTAACAATACAAGTCCAAATTCTACAGATGGTCAAGAGTGTTATCCATTCAAGCATTACCCACGTATATGGTGATGCATCCATTTTTACAAATTCTGATCGATGGCTGAGTGGCTGAGAAGATGTCGGTAAAGTTCAACCCTTTCAGACCAGTCTCCAGAAAAATGTTTACTCTTTGTCTTCAGATGAATATGTGGGTTTACCTTTTTTTAAAATTGTTACAAAACTCTTATTTTGGCAGCAGAATAACTGTCCCGGGTGCATGGCTAGTAGATTTTATGAACTTTACTCAAACCTCACTTATTTCTCTGAACCAGCAGTCCATGGTCATTCCTGTCTTCAATAATACACCAGGTCACTTGCAGATCCTTGGAGAGACCTCAGGCAGGCTGGGGAATGGTCAGGGAGTCCTGGGCTCAAATCCCAGGTTGGTCACTTATTAGTCATGGGAGCTTACACAAATTAACATCTTTAAGCCTCCCTTCCCTTATTTATAAAGTAAGATGAGTTCATTACTGCTGATCGCGTAGCACTGCTGTCGAGATTAAGTGAAACGGTGTCTGTAAGGCTCTTAGCATAGTGGGCTGGCTTGTTGCAAGTTGCTCAAGAAATGGTACTGTTATTACACTGTCTCCAACACATGTAGCTTTGTAGTACTTTTAAAAAGTTTATTTATTTTTTGATAGGTAAGAAATGGATTTATTCAGATTCAGAGAAAAGCACACTCCACGGACAGTGTGGGCCATCGCAGAGGGCAAGTGTGTAAAAATCTATTTATTGAATTTGAAGACAATTGCTTGACAATATTGGTTTGGTTTCTGCCATACATCAATGTGAACCAGCCACAGGTATACTTAACGTTCCCTCCCTCTTGAACCTCCCTCCCTTTTCGAGTGTATCCCCTTTGTTTAGTTTTCATAGGGTTATTTCTCACAGTTTATTGGTATTAACATTTTCTACTCTGCATGAAGAGCGGAAAACTTACCTCCATGCTTATGCCTTTAAATAACATTGCCTTGAGCATCAGGCGGGCTTCCCTGGTGGCTCAGGTGGTAAAGAATCTGCCTACAATGTGGGAGACCTGCCGGGTTTGACCCCTGGGTGGGGAAGATCCCCTGGAGAAGGGAATGGCAACACACTCCAGCATTTTTGCCTGGGAAATCCATGGACAGAGGATCCTGGTGGGCTACAGTCCACGGGGTCGCAAAGAGCTGGACATGACTGAGCAGCTAACAGTGTGCATTGGTCATCAGATGGTGGTATATTTTTTGTTTCAATCACTGAGCACTCTGGTTTATACAGCTCACGAGGAGGGTGGTTTATTGCACGTGCCCAGAGTTCTTCGCTTATGGTGCTTTTCCTTTCCTCCTATTGGTCCAAGATTCCTTCTTTTGCTGCTTCCTTTCTGTTTGAGAGACTTCCTTTAGCCAACCTTTAAAGGTAGGTCTGTTCGATACAAACTTTTCATCTTCCTTAGTCTGAGAATATTTTTATTTCCTCTTTTTCCTGAAGAACGAGGCCTCCCTGAATCTAAGTGCACAGTTAGCCAGGTTTTCTTCCTTCAGCACTGGAGACACGGCATGCCACTTCCAGCTTCCACCGCGCTGGACCGCACGCCACTGTGCCCGAACGGGCGTCCCCTGTGGTGTCCTCTGTCACTGCTCTCAGGACTTTTGGTTTGTTTTCAGCTTTCAGAAATGTAGTTTTGATGGTGTACTGACATGCAGTGCTCTGGCTTTAGGCTGTTTGGAGTTTTCTCTGCTTCCTGAACCTGTAGGGTTATGTCTTTTGCCACATTTGGCAAGTTTCAGTCATCACTTCTTTTTAAAAATGTAGTTCTATTTATCTGCTGATTTTGGCTGTGCCGGGCCGCTTGCTGCGTGGGCTTTTCTCGAGCTGCGGTGAGCGGGGGCCACTCTCTGGCTGCAGTGGGAGGGCTTCTCCTGCTGCGGCGCACGGGCTCTGGAGCATTTGGGCTTCAGCAGCTGTGCTCCTGGGCTCAGTTTCTCTGAGGCATGTGGGATCTTCCTGCACCAGGGACTGAAGCCGGCAGGGGGATTCTTCCCCAGGGAAGCCCCAGCCATTACTTCTGTCACATATCTTTCAGCTCCATTCCCTCCTTCTTCGGGGACCCCAAGGACGGCCTGGAGGGTCTATTGTCACTGTGCTTGAAGCTCTCCACTTTTTTTTCAGTCTGGTTTCCTGGTTGCTTAGGTTGGGGGTAGATTCTGTTTCTTGTTCTCAAGTTCACTGATTCTATCCTCTGTCATCGCTTCTCTGCTACTGTGCCCCTCCAGTGAGGTTTATATTTCCATTACATTTCTCAGTTCCATAATTTCCATTTGGTTCTTTTCCAAAATAACTTCTTCTTTGTTGAGACTTCAATTTTTTTGTTTGTTTGTTTCAAGAGAATTTGTAATTGCTTGTTGAAGCATTTTTCTGATAGTTGCTTTAAAATGCTTGTCAGATAATTCTAACACCTGATTCGTCCTGGTTACTGGTGTTAACCAGTTGTCTCTTCTCATCTTGGCTGTGATTTTCTTGTTTCTTGGTATGATGAGTGAATTTCTACTGTATGTTAGACATTCTGGCTATTATGTTAGAAGATCCTGGGTCCTGTTTAAATATTTTCTTTTAAAAGGAAGTCATCCTGTTTAGGTTTAGCAGGCAAGTCCTAGCCTACTTCTGTAGGGTGTGGTTCCAATTACAGTTTGTCAGAGCCTTTGTGCTACAATTTTTTCCCAAAATTTTGGCATGTGGGATCTTAGCTTCCTGAAAAGGGATTGAACCCACGTCCCGCTGACATGAAAGCATGGAGTCTTAACCACTGGACCTCCAAGGAAGTCTACACAGTGCAATTTTTGATTTGAGGAGGTGGGGTTCCACTTGCCAGTGTCCCCCAGGCACTTTCTCCTTGGTGGAGAGAGGAATTCTCTCACATCCTTAGCTGGGCATCTGAGGCAGGACCCCCACCCCACACCCCCACGCCCAAAAAAACATGCTCCTGGCTCCCCAGAGTCTCTCAGTGGGGGAAGGGAGTCTCAACTGCAACATGCAGTTTCAAGCAGTAAATTAATGTTATCTTCTATGTTATCTTCTAACTCAGATAAGAAGAGCTTTTATTTTAGTTTTCAGAGCAGCTTAAGGGACTCTACTCAATCATCTAAAAAATGGATTGCATTTTCCACCCATGCAAAGTCCCATCCCTGGTGCAGAGTGGGTGTGCATGTCAGCACCTCCAGTTGTATCTGATGGAATCAGGCAATTACTGCTGCTTGGGTTTGTTTGTTTGTTGTTCAAGTGTGAATGCCTTAAGCAGACCATGTACACACCAGGTCACCACAGGCCCTGTGACCTGCGGATCTGTACTATTGACTGAGTACATACTATGTTGTAGGAGCTCCTCCAGGGGCTATGAACACATTAATGAACAGATCTGCAACCCCCCAACCCCCGTGCTCAAGGCTCTTGCATCCTCAGACACCTTACAGCCTTGTGCCTGTCTGCTTCCTCCCACTTTCCCCCCTGCCTGCCTGTGGGCATCTCCCCTGCCTGTCTGTGTCTTATTCAGAGGATGAACCATGAGAAACTAAGATCATGGACGTGCGTTTAAGCCAACTCCTGGAGATGGTGAAGGGTGAGGGAGCCTGGCACGCTGCAGTCCATGGGGTTGCAAACAGTCGGACAAAACGTAGCAACTGAACAACAACAAGATCTCTTAAAGCAATTTTAAGTTTTTTTTTTCTATTATGTCAATTTCTTTTCTTCACAGTCCAAAATAACTGTACCAAATAAGAAGACAGTATGAAGGAATCACCAATGCATTGGTGTAGTAGAAATATTTTAATAAGAAAAAGGGCTGGACAGCGTTGACTTCCGAAACATTCTTGAAAAGTGCGTTTTGCAGATGATGTGTTCTTGATGTTGGGATGACAGTTTCAAAGGCTGTCATCCTTTCCTGAATGGATGAGTGATGGAAAACACCGTTGGCTTGGGTCAACGCATACCAAGAAGATTAACTTTAGGATGATTAGAAATCTTCCAGGGCTTCCCTGGATGTACAGTGGTTAAGAATCCACTTGCCGATACAGGGGACATGGGTTCCAGCCCTGGTCTGGGAGGAGCCCACATGCAGCAGAGCAACTAGGCCCATGCTCTGAGATAAGAGAAGCCACCGTGGGGAGGCCCACACCCCAGAACGAAGAGCAGGCCCTGCTTTCCACAACGAGAGGAAGCCCGTGTCCAGCGACGAATACCCAGCCCAGCCACGAGTAAATGAGAAATTGTCCATCTGGAATAGTGCGGCATGGTAAGACACAGCTACTCTCTTGTGGCCTAGAATCCCAGAATTAGAAAAATCTCTTAAAGTTAATTTTGGGAAGGGTTATTTCATATAGTGCATATTAGACGTTATTCCAAGCAGCTGAACCAGCGAAAGACATAAAATATGACAAAGGCTCTCTCAGAACGATTAATGGGTGAAATTCCCTTAATGGTTCATTAGCGACATGAAGGATGTGCCTTTCCACGCAGCCATCGTGGAAGATAGGCGTCTCCCGCCTGTGGCCCTGCTGTGCCCCTGCTGTGCCCCTGGCACAAAGCCTGCGTCTGTTTGCACTGTGGCCCTAACTCAGGCTGGGGGATGGTGCTCAGGTCCAAGCCTTAGACCAGAACGAGGCCAGTACCTTTTCAGACAGAGCATCATAGGATGGGTTTCCTTTCCAGAATCCCCTTGCACCTTCTTTCCTGTTATTAAATACTCCTGAATCATTTATTGATTGGAGTTACAATTTGGATTATACAAATCTAAATAATATTGAATCAGATAATAATAATAAAACCACAGCACAGAGGTGAAAAGAGTTCAAATTCTGCCACTTCCCAGCAGGCGAACTCGGCAACTCACGTCTCCCTCAGACAAAGCTTCCTTCCTGCCAGTGGGGTTGGAGGAGCCGCCCTCCCAACCCTCACTCACACAGAGATCAAAGGAGGCAGGCGATGCCAAAACACATTGCAAGCTCATCCATCTTATTTGGGGGATGAACCAGTGTTCTCTTGATAGCTGACAGTGTGATCTTTTTTTGTCCCCCAAGAATAATTATAATAGATATTTATTTAAAGCACAGATTATAATAGATATTTATTTATAGCACAGATAGTTCTACATTGTACATTTCAGGTTTGAAAGTGAAAGTGTTGATCATTCCATCGTGTCCAAATCTTTGTGACCCCATGGATGGGAGCCCGCCAGGCTCCTCTGTCTGTGGGATTCTCCAGGCAAGAATACTGCAGTGGGTTGCCATTCCCTTCTCCAGAGGTCCTTCTCGACCCAGGGTTCAAAACTGCGGTTCCTGAATTGCAGGCAGGTTCTTTACTGTTGAGCCACCAGGGAAGCCCACATTTCAGGTTTAACCAACTTCATCAAGATACTTGAGGGCAGCCACACCCACAGGTTTAGACGCATGATTGTTTCATGATGAATTCTCTCTCTCTTTTCTTTCCCGAATACCCTCTTTCAGGGTATGGTTCAAGGTAGAATTTATCCTCTTCATATTTTGTCCACTGCTCTAAAGGCAAGACCTGTTTCCTCACGCTCAGGTCCAGCGCTCTCTTAATATGCACCCCCCCTGTCATTACAAAAGCTCTCAGGAAGCCTCCTTGTGGCTTCTCTTACACTGTCATTCTCATATACCGCATCTCCTCACAGTAAGCCCAGTGTACAGAACCCGACACCATCGCAATACCATTTTCGAATGCCCTCCAGTCACCTGCTTGATGTTGCAGTGGCAGGCCTGCTCACGGTTTTGACCCAGATGGTGTGATCTTTTCTGTGTTCGCGGTACTTATACATATATATTCTTCCTGCACCTCCCTGCCCCACCCTCTTGCAAGAAAATACAGTGCTTACCTGATGAGCTCAACGGTCTCTGAATACATGGTGTAAGGAGATTTGGACTCCATGGGGCCCTGTTCCATGGCGTTTCCACACTCGATGAATGACAAGGCCGCTTCCGCATAGTTCAGAGCCTTTCCAAACTTTTCCACCTGATCAAGAGAGTGAACACGGTGTCTTCCTCAAGAAGAGTTTTCCAAACAGCGTTGTCACAAAATCTATATACTTTATTTGATAAACTCGACTTTAAAGTTCCAAACTCTTGCAAATGGAACCCAGAAAAGGTAGAAACAGGGTAATTCCTTCTCTAGTTATTTTCACAGATTCCTGCTGGTTTAGGGCAAGTGCGTGAATGGTTAAACAGAGTTACGCCAAATCCGTATCACAATCAGAATTGCACAGAACTTCATAGCTGCTCTAATTTCTCTTGTCCTCTTTCTTAACTCCTCATGGTCAAATCAACTTCACTCCTTGGTCCTTGCTGTTGTGCTAAATATTGATATATGTGTAAGCTGATTGATATATGTGTACTCTATGTAAGAGTGTTCACATTTTTATGGTATACTCCCACTTGGACAATTTAAGGCCTTGGTTATTATCTTTTACACTGTTTGTGACACCTATTAGGATGGTCAAAAAGTGTTTTTCTGTAACACTGAACAAAAAGAAAAAGAAAACAACCCAAAGCAAACTTTGTGGCCAGACCGATACGTCTCCCCACCTCCATGTAGTCATGTATTTTTCAGCCGTTTCATGAATAGGACCTCGCCCTAAGGGAGAGGAAAGACAGGGAGGGGAGGCACAGCTCAAGGAATGGCATCAGCTTGGATACAATGCTGAGCATTAAGAGAACTGATTTGGGAGGATTTGTTGCTGTTGTTTAGTTGTTAAGTCCTGTCCAACTCTTTTGTGACCCCATGGACTACAGCCCGCCAGGCTCCTCCGTCCATGGGATTCTCCAGGCAAGGATACCGGAGTGGGTAGCCAATCCCTTCTCCAGGGGATCTTCCTGACCCAGGAGTTGAACCTGTGGCTCCTGTACTGCAGGAGGGTTCTTTACCATCTGAGCCACAGGGGAAGCCCTTGTGGGGGACTGTAGACCGTCTAAACTTATGTTAATCTTTCCCTATATCAGCTTTACATTCTTAAGTTCTCATAAATCTAAATGTACACATCAGATTCGTGGTTCCATACATTCTTACTCTTGATGGATAGCACATTCTAAATCGGGATTGGATAATCTCCCAGGTTTTCAAACATTCATTCATGAAACAAAACAGAATTATAGAGTCTTAACTACTGATCTAAGTCTTGCCTCTTAAAAAAAAACCCTCTCATTATTTATGACACCTTAGGAAATGGAAATGTAAGGTGAAACTCTCCTGTGTTAGCAAATCAAAAATGTAAACAGCTTTAACCCTAAGAGGAGTATTTCTTGGCAGTGCTTTTAGATTAAGGAAGTCATTTCTTTCAACAAGTATTTCCTGAAGTACCCGATTCTGTGTGATTTGCACTTGACACACAAAAGCTCCTTCTAGGAACATGTATTCAGAGAGAAAAAAAATGTGCACTCGTGAGATAGCTCAGAGTGGAAGGGAGTCCATGACTAACTAGTGAAATGCAAAGGAGTCCAGTGCCAAAGGCGGGGCAGGAAGGAGCAAGTGACGGGGCTACGGGGAGGCTGGGGGGCCTCCAGGAGGAGACCTGCAGGCACTCAGAAGGCGACCCAGGAAGGGAAAGTATGATCTGGTGGAATTTGGGGAGGACATTGAAGGTGTGAGTATGCACGACAGTGAGAGTGTGTATCTATGAGATACTGTGAGTGTGCCCTCTGCAGGTGCAAAGCCCACTGGCTGGCACAAGGCAGGTGTGCTTAGAGGCGGCAGGGGGCCAGTGTGGTTGTAGCACAGTGTCACGGGGAAAGGCCAGGCTGGGCAAGGTGACACGGAGTGAAGAATCCTGGTAAACCTTGGATGATTCAGGCAGGAAACTTCCTGCTTTAAAATTCAGTGTGACCATGCACTGGCTTCTATGGGCAACCAGACCTCTCCATCACAGAGGTCCGCAAACTTTTTAGCACCAGGGACCAGTTTTGTGGAAGGCAATTTTTCCAGACTGGAGTCAGGGCATGGTTTTGGGATGATTCTCATAAGCAGTGCACAACCTAGATCCCTTGAACTTGTGGTTCACAGTAGGATTCACACTCCTAAGAGAATAGAATGTTGCTGCTGATTTGCAGGAGGCAGAGCTCAGGCAGTAAAGTGAGCGATGGGGAGCAGCTGAAACACAGATGAAGCTCTGCTTGCCTACTACTCACCTCCTGCCATGCAGCCTGGTTCCTAATGAATCACAGACCCGTAGTGGTCTGTGGCACAGGGGTTGGGGACCCGTGCTCCATCAGACTGTGGGATTGTGAGGATAAGAACTCTACCTCCTACTTCCCTTCTGTATTTTCTGATATACTGTGATTATTTCCCCTGTACACCAGTGGACCCAGGCAGTGAGCTTCATACTAATAAATGCTTGGCGGGCAACCTCAATAGCATTGGGGAGGGTGAGGTTACAGTTTATGCATCTGCAACCCTGGAAGAATAATACTCTGAAGGTCATTTGAGAGTCCCTTGGACTGCAAGGAGATCCAACCAGTCCGGAGATCAGTCCGGAGCGTTCATTGGAAGGACTGATGTTGAAGCTGAAACTATAATACTTTGGCTACCTGATGCGAAGAACTGACTCATTGGAAAAGACCCTGATGCTGGGCAAGATTGAGGGCAGGAGGAGAAGGGGAAGACAGAGGATGAGATGGCTGGATGGCATCACCAACTCAATGGACATGAGTTTGGGTAAACTCCAGGAGTTGGTGATGGACAGGGAGGCCTGGCGTGTTGCAGTCCATCAGGTCACAAAGAGTCAGACACGACTGAGTGACTGAACTGAACTGAAGGTCATTTGAGATGCCTTACTCATCTCTAGTGCCCTGATTTCAGTTATAAATGCTGGAGGGGAGCAGAACTGAAATGACCAGGGAAGAAGGGGTCCTTTAGGGTGGGATTTTCATATGGGACAACCATATGATCTCTTATAGAAAAAAATCAGAAGTTTTCTATCTCTTGCCTGAAGGCATTAAGCTTTACCAAATAAGAAAACTTACTCTTTGAAAACATCAAATCATAGTAACTTTACGATCTTTTGTGTGTGTAATAGTTTCTTGGTTGTCCAGTTTCAGAGGAAGTATTTATTTTGGCAGGTACACGTGAAGAACAAAAGTCTTTTTGAAAAGGGATTTGATCCTGGGACCAAGCCAAGGATTGGCCAGGCTAACAAGGGAGAAAAATGCAAACCTTTTTTTTTGAGGAAAAAAAAAACAAAAAACTACCACCCACTGACTCCATTGCCTCTGGTTCCCATTCAAACTTTAGGACTAAATTGAAATATTTGTTTATCCAGGGCTTCCTCCAAGTCAGACATTATTAGTTGAGGTCATAATTTATTGGGCCATGAGCACTGGATTATATAAACACTTCTGCATTTAACAGACCCAGCCATCCTTGTAATAGATTTTATAATTACCCTGGCTATGCTGCCCCAGCGATGAAGCTGCGATACAAACGTAATTTGGAGGAACAGATCTGGAGAGAAAAGGTCTTACCATCGCATCTGCTTTATGCTTCATTCGCTTAGCTTCTTGCATAAAATAATCTGCACTGCGTGGCCTACAAGGAGAGAGCGACACGAAATATCATTACTGTGCAAGTGTAAGATCTTCAGCGAATATTCTTTTGCTCAAACTTGAACCACAATTTCAAGACTCTGCTTAAGATGGAATCAAGTATTTTTTTTTTTTGCATTTCCAAACTCCTGCCTATATGTAAAAGACCACCATTATATTGCTCTTAAGTTAGCAATTCAAAACATGCTCAATATATGCAGATAAATATATACATTTACAATGATTTTTTAACATGGATCCCCAGTGCCTAATTTGTAAGTCAGATTTCTTTAATCTCATGGTTAAGAAAATGCAAAATCTTATTTCACATGACATTTACATAAAACAATCCACTTCTGATATAAAGATGGCAAAGATATAATAATTGTATAGATGTGCATAGGTGCATATGTATTTGTCTAGCTTTATGAAAATTGGTATTGTTTGTTTGCATAACTGGTACCTAAAGTTGTATGTGTCTCTATAATTATTTTAAAGCTTTGCAGTGAGAAATGAAAAGAGGTGATACTGGAATGATTACATTCCAGTTGTAATGAAGCTAATTGTAAAATGATGTCTACCTTGTCACAATGCAAACACGGCTTGTATTCTCTTGAGTTCTGATTAGCTGGCTGGTAAACATTTAACCACAGGCATGGGCATTATTAAAGCAATAACCCGACTCTGCTGCAAGATGAAGGTAATTCATCCAGAGACGAATCTGAGACTGTGAAATGACCCCACTCATCAGACAGCACCTTTAAGTACTTCATCAGGTGGATTTTTAAAAATCTACATAAAGTACCATCAGTATAAACTTTTTGTGTATTATGGGTCTTTATGTAATCAATAAACTTGACCTATCCATGAATACTCAACATAAGGCACCACACTCTGAATGAGAGATAAGATGGTAGTAGTGATATTAACCATACACTGTGTAGTCTATTTAACATACTTATTTTGAACTGCCTTCTTTCAGATTCTAATGGGTCTTTTTCCATACTACAATATTAGGTAACCAGAGCATCCTTTTATTCTAAGGGGTCAAAATGCTTAAAAAAACCACACAGATCATGTCAATGACATTACCATCCAAAACTGTGATCCTCATTTGAATGGTTTAATCAGTCAAACAAAGGGACAAACCAGGATCAGAGCAAATACTTAATCTTGGGTCACAAATCACAGAAGCAAGAGAAAGACCTTGGTTTTCTGTCTCTTCTTCCCCATAAAATATTGTCAGCACTTGTGGTAACACGCTGGGAATATTTAACTTTCCCAACAAGGAAACAGGAACATGGCTGCAGGGCCCCCCTTATGTGTATGATGAAACTCCCATCTCTGGGTCATGATCCCTTCATGTTTTCCCTGCCACACAGGCCTGAGCCCTTCCTTTCATCCTGACGGATCTGCACTGGTGGGTGAAGGCTATGGGTTCCTTCAAAGGAGGACCCAGCTCCGACCACCTCTTCTTTCTCCAATTTATTTCCTCTATGTTTATTCCATTTGAATGACGTTTTGATTGCTTTTCATGGTGGTTTATTCTTCTTTGTCCACAGATTGACCTTTGAACACATACTGGCTATCTGTTGGGTCTTTGATGCCAACTCTGGCAATTTACATTATTTTTGTTCTTGTTTTTTAATAGACTGTCAAGTTTTCTGAGCAGTTTTAGGCTCAGAGCAAAATGAAGTGGAAAATACAGAGTCCCCATAAACCACTTGGTACATGTGCACAGCCTCCCTTACTACTAACCCCCCTCAGTCGAGCAGCTCATTTGTTACAACTGATAAACCTAAACTGAGTGACCTCCTTGATGGTCCAGTGGCTAAGACTCAAAGCTCCCACTGCAGGGGGCCCTGGTTTGATCCCTGGTCGGTGAACTAGATTCCACATGCCATAACCAAGAGTTTTCATGCTGCACGAAAAGATCCCACATGCCGGCACAGTCAGATTAAAAAGAAAAACCTAAACTAACATGTCATTATCACCTGAAGTCTGTAGTTTACATTTGGATGCACTCTTGGTGTGGCACATTCTGTGGGTTTTGAAAACTGTATGATGCCACATAGCCACCATAATAGTACCATACAGAGGACGCTCACATCTTAAAATCCTCTGCAATACTTCTTTTGGCTGAATGCCCCAGAAGACCAGATCTACCGCTAGCTAGAAGCCAGGTCTGACTCCTGAGTTCAGATGGGGTCCTGCAGCCTACCTGTTCAGGAAAGGAGCTCCCGTACCTCCATCCATTTCCTCCCTGCTGTTATCACATGCATATGAACGCTTCCTTGTCAATATCCCCTGCTTTCCTCAAGGACCGCATCCACCCAGGTCCAGGCTTGCATTACCTCTCCCGGCCTCGAGTTTCACTCCTGTCCCATCTCTCCTGAGCTTTAACTCTTGACCAATGTTTGTAAAACATGGCTTTCATTATATATCACCACCCTACTCACAGATCTAAAATCAAACTCCAGAGCCTCTGAAATTGAATCTCAGTCCTTAGTAAGCTTGCCTAACCCTCTTCACTGCATTACTTACTCACCAAGTCCCTCAACCACAGTGAGTGGTGTCCTCACTGGCTGGTCAACATTTCAGCACTGTTCTAGAAGCCCTGCTCATCCCTTCCCTCCTCCCTAGAACACCCTCCTCTCTGCTCCTTCACTAAATGCTTACAGTGAACCAGATGTTGCTTGTCTCCCAAATTCTCAGGCCCTAAGGCATTTTTGCTGGGAAAGATTGAAGGCAGGAGGAGAAGGCAGCAACCGAGGATGAGATGGTTGGATGGCATGACTGACTCAATGCACATGAGTGTGAGCACGCTCTGGGAGACGGTGAAGGAAAGGGAGGCCTGGTGGGCTGCAGTCCATGGGGTCACAAAGAGCTGGACATGACTTCGGGACGGAACAACAACAAAAGGCCTTCTTGGTAATTTTGGTTTATGCTCAGCTTTGTCTTTCCTGATCTCACATACCACTTCTTGTTTGCACTTCGCTTCCAGGCATTTAATTACCTTTCTGAGCTGTCCCGGGCTGCAGTCACTGCAAGTTGGCAGCTGGAATATTCTCAGCGTGGGCTCTGCCGTAGACCTCTTTGATCTTTCCCACCTTGTTGTTGTAGGTACATGGTAGAAGAGAAATGAGTCCCCCGTGCATTCACATTTCGAGTTTAGCAGAGAGAGAGTGTGTTGGCTTCTGATGGGGTGCAGCCTCAGAGCCAACGAGCCAGAGAACATCTCCATGGCAACCTGATATTCTCCGCATCATTATCTGTCCCACACTCAAGTAGAGGAGTTTGGTCATTTTTCTCTTGCCCTCTTTTTTGTAGACCTTGTCACTGACAGATCATTTTTTTTCAAATGCATTTTGTTTTCATGAAAGAATTCTGGTAATAAGCCAAGAAGGCATCTTCGTTTTAACTAGCCCTTTTAAGCTATCCCCAGGGTGGCAGTGGCCTCGAATTCCCCACATGGATGCCGCCATCAGAGCTGTTTTCATCTGTAGTGTGTAAATGTATTCTTTAAACCTGAGACGGAGCCTGAGTCACAGACTCTCACAGTTGTGTATGTGGATAAGTAACACATCTATCTTCTGACTGTATCACAGGAGTGACAACACTAACCTGAGATGTTGCAGAAATGTACTATCAGGGCCTATCTAGGAACACATGAGAATTCTCATCTTTGCATCTCACTGCACTGACTCACTGAAGACTGCCTGCTGATTGGCCCTTTTTTTCCCTTCTCAGGTGATTTCTAGTGTTGGTTCCAGGTCAGATCATTATAAAGGCAATTGGATGATGGGACGTCACCCAGATTGCCCGGCAATGCCATAGACATGTGCTGTCAGGAAGGCATCACTCTGGTGGTGACCTTCAAGTCAGCAGGAAGATAAAACTGTTGTCACCACCGTGGCAGCTACAGAATGTAAGACTGGAGAGGCGCTAAAATGAAACCCAGTTATCTCAGTGTTCAAACCGATTTTTCCTCGGGTCTTTTTTCTTTTTTTAATGTGGAAAACCTAGAATTTGGCTTTTTATTGTGATAATAACATTCTTCACATTGTTTCTCAGGGTGATGGTATGTGATGCGAATCCGTGAGAAAGCCTGAGAAAAGTACAGTTAAACATCACGCATGTGACTGACCGCCTCTCCGGGGCTCTTCAGAACCTGGGCTTGGAGCATCTGAAAACCTAGGCTGAGCCACATGTATCTCTGTTATAAGAGCTCTTGGCACCAAAAGTAATGTGAGCACAGGATCCAGACAGCAATGTCCTCCTCTCCTCGCAGGGCCCCCACCAGCACACACGTGGCCTTAGTTCTAAGCAGCGGTACGTCTGAGCCACCCTCTCGTTTCTGCTGGCCTGGGAGTATCACAGCGCCCTGACGCTTTGTTCTCCTGCGTGACTGACATGGAACTGAATGCTCTCCCACGGACAGGCTGGCAGGCAGCTTTCTGGGACTCCTACCTCTGTGAAACGCCCGTACCCACCCCCCCTCCAACCCGGCAGAGCCAGCCTGTTTTGTGAAAACTGGCAGAGACGGAGAGCCTGACGTGTCTGAACAAACAGGTTCCCTGGCACCGCACAAGTCGAGATAATTTTCTTAGGAAGTTGGAATCCAAATCAGACAACGAGGCAACTGCACACCAAATGAATGCATCATCTGATAGCCTGTCAGCTTGTCATTTGATAAGTCCTGGAGGTGTTACCATGGCCCAAGCTGTGAGGCTCTTTCTTCCCTAAGAAGAGTGTGTAAGAAGTGGAGGAACTGTTTTCCACGCACTAAATGAATGCTGTGGATGAGGGCACTTCATAGCCAGGGGCCCCGGTGCTGACGCTGGCTTTATGAGTGCTTCCAGAAAGAAGTGAGAAGGCTGCTTATAGCTTCCCTAGTGATTCAGACAGTAAAGAATCTGCCTGCGATGCAGGAGACATGGGTTCGATCCTGGGTCAGGAAGATCCTCTGGAGAAGGGAATGGCAACCCACTCCAGGATTCTTGCCTGGAGAATTTCATGGACAGAAGAACTTGGTGGGCTATAGTCCATGGGGTGGCAAAGAGTTGGACATGACCGAGCAACTAAGCACATTAGCTTTTAAGCACAAGGATTCAAACGCAGCTTTTGTTTCTACGTTCTCAATGTTGGCTGGGACCCCTAAATCCCTGGCTTCTCAGAAACACGAGCGATGACTCATCGTGTCGCCTACAGGTCGCAGGCTCTCACAGGAGGCTCCTCTCTTGGCCACACTTAGAAAATAACACATGATTTCCAGGACACGAAGGCTAAATGTGGCAGGTTTTTGTCATTCTATCATAAGCAGCTTTCTGTTTAAGTGGAAACTCATCAATTTGATTGCTGTTCTTCTCCAGGTGTTACAGGTAAGATAAAATCATTTTACAAAGCCCTTCAAAGGATCAGAGGGCTCAGATTTCAATCAGAATGATCTGAAAGGCCTTGTCCACCATTCTTACCCTCCCAACCTCTGGCCAAATCCTTTTGTTCCTTCTTTCTCTCTGTTTTGACTAAAAACAAACAAACAAAAAAACCTTGGCTGAGAGGGATTTAATAAAGGAAAAAATTCCATATGAAGAAAGAAAGGCACAGGAATGGTATTATCAGAAAGGGTGGGGTCCAGCTTTGAAGCGATGGGAAGCAGGGGGCCCCCTCGGGAGGGGAATGGTCACGGCCAGCCCACCACAGGAGTGCTTTCCCTTGAGCTAGTATCACCTACGTAAGGATTTCAGTTGGGGTCCTTTAAATAAATCACCTGACCTTTCACTTACAGGAGTCTTCCATCGTCTATAAAATTAAAATCCTTTCAGCTATAAAAATGCTAAGTATCATTACATCATAAGTGCCAACTTCGTCTTCCTGACCTGCCAGCCACACGGCACAGGTCGCGGCTTCAGCATCGCGTGGCAAGGGAGTCTTTTCTTGGCGTCTGGAGGTTTCAGTAGCTGGGCTCCTGTAATTGATGCCATGGGGACAGATGGGGCGTTCGGAGGTTTGGCTGAATGTGACGATCGTGACTGACTCTTCCTTGTGAAATGTGGGCAAGAGTCGGCACATCCTTCTGGAAGCGGCAGGCAGGTTGGCACCTGGGGTTCTCTGGCTCCCTGGCACAGCAATATGGCACGGGGGAACGGAGGCCAAGTGCTTCACCATCAGCTTTGCTCAGACGTCTGCACTGAGGCCTTCGTGACACAGCTGTTCCCTAGATTTTCCACCGCCAATAACTCTCCCGTCACTAGTGATGACACCAAGCGATTTATAGCTCATGGCTTTGCACTAATAAGATCAGTTTCTAGGCTTTGGGTTGAATGAAGTGCTGTCACTCATGGACATAAATTCCTAACAGATTTTTGAAACAAAAGTTTGGTAATCCCGCCAGTGTCACCTTAAAACCAGAGCGGCCCATTAAAATGAATGAAATAATGCCATTTGCAGCAACATGGGTGGCCCTAGACATTGTCATACCGAGTGAAGATAGTCAGACAGAGAAGGAGAAATATCGTACGACATCCCTTACATGTGGAATCTAAAAAGAAATGATACAAACGAACTTACTTATAAAACAGAGACTCATGGACTTACAGAATGGACTTATGATTGCCAAAGGGAAGGCTGTGGGGAGGGATAATTAGGGAGTTTGGGATCCATATGTATACACTGCTATATTTAAAATGTTGTGTGTGTGCCTAGCTGCTCAGTCCTGTCTGACTCTTTTGGGCTTCCCAGGTGGCACTAGTGGTAAAGAACTCGCCTGCCAATGCAGGAGACATAAAAGACATGGGTTTGACTCCTGGGTTGGGAAGATGCCCTGGAGGAGGGCCTGGCAACCCACTCCAGTATTCTTGCCTGGAGAAGCCCATGGACAGAGGAGCCTGGCGGGCTGCAGTCCATGGGGTCGCAAAGAGTCGGACACGACTGAAGAGACAGCATGCACGCACACATCTGACTCTCTGCAACCACATGAACTGTAGCCCACCAGGCTCCTCTGTCCATGCGACTTTCCAGGCAAGGATGCTGGAGTGGATTGCCATTTCCCTCTCCAGGGGATCTTCCCAACCCAGGGACCAAACCCTCATCTCACGTGTCTTCTGCGTTGCAGGTATATTCTTTACCCACAGAGCCATTGGAGAAGCCCCATCATATTTAAAATGGATAACCAGCAAGGATTATAGCACAGGGAATTCTGCTCAGTGTTAGGTGGCAGCCTGGATGGGAGGGGAGTTTGGGGGAGAATGGACACAGGTCTATGGATGGCTGCCTCCCTTTGCTGTTCACCTGAAGCTATTACAACATTGTGAATCGGCTATTCCCTAATACAAAATAAGAAGCTTAAAAAAAAAAACAAAAAACCCTGTTGAGGAGTGAAAGTGGCACACGGCTAAACGTCAGGGGAGGAGGAGGTGCAGTCATGCTGCCTCCCATCTGAGCCTGCAAGAGAGGCTGATCTGGATCACATTTTTAAAATAAGTTATTCTGTTCAGTTCTATCTGCATTCTGAAGGCACCACCTGGTACCTGCTGAATTGGTAAGTAACCTAGGAAAAGGGGCTGGAAGCCTATGAATTTAAATCGACTTGCCTGTAGTAATTCCTTACATTCACAGAAAAAAGAAAAAGAAAAAAAGATGCAGGCACTACCCCCTGCCCCCACCAGGCAGGCTTCCCTGGTGGCTCAGGTGGTGAAGAATCTGCCTGCAGTGCAGAAGACCTGGGTTTGATCCCTGGGTTGGGAAGATCCCCTGCAGGAGGGCATGGCAACCCACTCCAGTATTTTTGCCTGGAGAATTCCACGGACAGAGAAGCCTGGCGGGCTACAGTCCATGGGGTTGCAAAGAGACGAATGTGACTGAGCAACTAACATTTTCACCCCACCCCCCCCGCTCCCCCAGAATGTTATTCCATTTAGGATCATTCAACAGTTGTTATTGGAGTGCCTGCTGAATTCTGGCTGTTGTCTGAAATGCATGTGTATTCAACCATTAACGAGTATGTATAATACAAAAGGATGAGTTTACTATTTTTTTTTTTTTTTTAAAGCTACAAGATGCAGCTCTGAAAGTGAAATGACCCGATGGCAACTGTTACTTTTGGGAATGCAATAACTGGATTTCTATCAACTCTAAATCATTTTGGTGCCAATTCTCTGGTTCTTTCTTTCCTTCTGGTGGTCTCTCTTTGTTCATGTCACTGCCTGTGGACACCTCCAGTGAGGAGAAGTCAAGGAAAGTGACAGGAGCCAGGTCATGGTCCCCGAAGCTGGTGCAGAGCGGAGAAAGCAGGAGGAGAGGCTGCCCATGTACTGCCATCTTCCCTGAATTAATAACTGAATGAATGAAGCAGATACCCCCACTCCCGCTCCTGGGCCTCAGCACACACCAGCTGAACACTTCACACACTTTTAGGGGACTTCCTAGCCCAGTAGTCTCTTAAGACCCATATTTTTATTGTTCTGAGGAAGAGACAGTGTCTGCTGTTGCTTTTCAAGCTTGAAGAATTTCCCCACGATTTTCTCAGTTCAGTGGTTGAGTGGCTGTTTGAGCCGCCTGTTTCTTTTACTGTCATGGATTTCAAATCAATTGGGACACATGGCAATTGGAAGATGTCTCTCTCTCCGCAGGATGGATATGTAAGAGGGCTTTTTAAAAATTCTATCTATATCCATAAAAAGAGAAACAGTTTTATTGTAGCTGTCAGCCAGAAAAATCACAGTTTGCTAATGGGAAGAATGCATGATAACAGCCTCTTGGTTTGATACAGATAGGGACAAAATTACATTAGCCACCGTCTCAGCAGATTGAGAGACATTTCCTCTTGTAAACAGTCCAAGGAGCTGCAGGTCCAAGTAGGACCATTTAGCTGTTGCTGTTTTAGACTTAGTTTTCTGGTCTATGCTTTGGAGAACGCCTTACATGTTAATTTCCCATATGTGTGTGGCTAAACACCACACCCTTGATATGTTTGATGCTCCGGGTACCTTACTGTTGAATGTGTGTGTATGCTTACTTTGTTAGACTATGACAAAGTCTTAGTCTTCCACTTCTTCTTTTTTTGTTCCCTGTCATCAGATCTTTCATCATATCTGCACTATTCTTTTTTTAATTTATTTTTCATTGAACATAGCTGATTTACAATGTTAATTTCTGCTGCACAGGAAAGTGACTCAGTTATGCACATACGTATATTCACCTTTGTACTCCTTTCCACTATGGTTTATCCCAGGATAGAGAATATGCTATACAGAAAGATCTTGCTGTTTATCCATCCTATATGCACTAGTTTGCCTCTCCTAACCTCAAATTCCCAGTCTATCCCTCCTCCTCAGCAAGCTTCTTGAGATGAATAGGGGAGGTTTGGGACCCAAAACCTCAGCAAGCTTGGTTTGAATGATGTACAGAGCCACATTTCCATTCTTATAAAGACTTGACCTATAAGACAAGTATAATTGTTTTTCATTCCTTAAGGAACTGAGTTTCAAGCTAAAGGATACAGAGGCTGACCCATCTGTATAGTAACTACTTTATCTTCAATTTGTTTCTTAATATTAGGGAGAGCATCCTTAATTAAGATGAAAATCAAAAGATTCCTACATCTTCCAAATGTAAATTTCCATACTGTCATTAAACACAATTCCAACTGCCTGTTTTTATTAATGGTTAAACTCCCTTTGAACAATTTACACCCCCAAACACTAATTATATATGGAGGTGACTGTCAGATTGGATTGTACTCCCATTACACGCCCCTCACCCTGGGGATTAATTACCACTTCTCTGGCTGCCCAGGGCAGTGAGATGAGGGAAAGGGGAGCTGGTGAGGGTCAGGGGAGAATGTGCGTGGAGCTGAGTGCAGGTGCAATCACAGGAAGAGGAGAAAAACACACGTTCTCCTGGGCCACCCTTACACTTTACTAAACTCAGTCATCTGGGAGTGTGTCCAGTGAAGGAACAAAGAATCTGGATTTGGCTCTCAATCCTCGAAGTCTATCTCCTCGTTAGCTTAATGAGGGCCATGCAGGGCCTGAGGAAGACAACTTAGTATTCCTGTTTCTTGGACATGAAGAAACAGACCTTGTCTACACTCTTGGCAAAGACAGGATGGGAGAGAAGGCTGGGAGGAAGATGAGGGTGGAAGAGACAGCTCTCACCTCTCCAGGTGGCCGCTCTGAGAAGAGGCCATCTGACTGGGTCTCAGGGGACCCGCCAGGAGACCACTGTCATGCCTCACTTTTTCTGATTAGGAAGCAGGGACTCAGAGACAGTTAGCACCATCTTGGTTTTTGACTGTGGGTGGGGTGCGTGGTTTACAGTCTATCCCCTCAGCTGGACGGTCAGCAGTCAGAGGGCAGGGGGGGTCTCTCACTGTTGTCTGTTGGTACCCCCTGGGGATTTAAGGGCGTGCCTCCCACAGATACACAGTTGTATGCTTGCTGAACAGCAGAAGTTGAAAATGGGATTCAAGCCAAACTCTTGAAACCATATCTCCTGCCCTCGAGGTTTGTCCTTGACACACATTTTTTTCCCTAAGAGCCTAAATAATTTTCAGTATCAGTTTATCATTTCTCATGTGTCATTTTCAGCATCTCCCGAGCATTCCAGGATGCTATATTTATTCATGTTCTTCTTTTGTTTCTGCTCCTCTTAAGCTGATGCTGCGAATGAAATACTTGGGTTTTGGCACTATGATGGGGGGACAGATGACAGGATATTTTTCCTGTATAAGAATTATTTACACTTTTATAAAGACTATAGCATTTTAGAGAACAGAAAGCTTTCAGGAGTGAATCACTATTTTTCTTTGCCTGTTACAGTTTACAAAGACAGAAATGCCTCTTTCTGGTAGCATACAACCCCAAATGCAGGTGCTCAGAAATATAAGACTCCTTGATGCCATTTGCCTTAGATTTCTGGCATCCTGGATACAACCGTGATAGCACTGGCTGTTCCATCCATTCAAACCACTCCCCGCCAAGGGCTCAGGGGGTGCACTCAGCAATTTCCTTTGAGAGGGTGACATTTAACTGACTGGGTCACACGACAGAAATGGCCACACTATGGTTTATATGTGTCTAATCTGTAGACACATATAAACCATCTCCCCGGTCCCACTTATCTGGCCTTCCCCATATCGACAAGACCCCACACTTACATATCATCGAAGATGAGTTTCTGCCTCTTGCAGTCCCGGTGGCCATTGGAGCCTGGAGACCAGGGCTCTGTCTGCGGCCGTGACTTGTGGAGAATGTTTTCGGAATTGTTGTGAGTCGCTTTCTGGACAACAAACAAACACAGCTGCCTTTGAGAAACTGGCCCTCTGGCTGAAGGAGTAGCCCGTTAGAATTGCTTGGGTTCTAGGTTAGACGTGATAGCGCTTTTTGTTTTAATTAAGAGAGAGAAATGCATGCATTTCAGGTCTCAAGCTGGAAGCTTTTACGTGTGTGGTCAGATGCCATCCGCATGGCAACATCACCAGGGAGGTCTTAGTCTTGCTCTCGTGCATCCAGATCCTGAACCTGCCAAAGCTTGGACGGCTACTGCGGGTACAGGCTAGGGGCTTAGGACTCAGGCTCCTACTCTTCCTGGTTGCTAGGCCCA
Source organism: Redunca redunca (assembly GCA_006410935.1). Taxonomy (NCBI): domain Eukaryota; kingdom Metazoa; phylum Chordata; class Mammalia; order Artiodactyla; family Bovidae; genus Redunca; species Redunca redunca. The sequence continues at coordinate 168,577 of SJYQ01000824.1, forward strand.
CGGTTCTCCAAACTGACTGCATCAGAGTCACCATTAACACACAGACAGCTGAGTGCCACCACCAGCATCTCCGTCTCAGTAGGTCTGGGGGAGGGCCTGAGAACATGCGTTCTATACAAGTTTCAGAGTGCTGGTCTAGGACCTGAGCTCTCAGAACCACTGAGCTGTGTTCGTCCTTCATGAGAGGTTCAGGTCATAGACTGACTGGTTCTCATCAGCTGTCAGTGACGAACAGGAAGAGCCGAGGGGTAGCGCAAGAAATTATTTAAGATGTGTTTTAAAAGGAACACTCTCTATCTGGGGAAAATTTTAAACATCTTTTTTTTCTCCCCCTGGAGATACAGATATATAAAGAGCACCTACTGTGCGCTGATCATTTGGATCATAAAACACCCTGTCTTTGGTTAGGAGATTCAAATGGATTCCTCTGAAGTAATTAAAGTGGAGTGGATACCAGTGCTTCTTTAAATATGGGCTGATTTTATGTGTGGATCAAGCCTCTTTGTTATGAGAGCCTCTAGGACTCTGGGCATTTCCTTTTTGGCACACAGAGTAGTAAATTACGGATGTGTGTGAACCCTGGTCTAAGTGGCTCTCCTCAGCTCGACTGTAAGCTTCCTGCAGGCAGAGACTGAATCTGTTAGATCATCAATGCACCTCTATTGCTTAGCAGAGTGCCTGGGACACAATAAGTACTTCCTTGATAAACACCTATTCAGTGAAAGAAGGTTGAAATAAAGTCTATAATTGGTTAAAGATTCTCTGCACATCATAGTTGCTTGCGATAGAAGGCTCTAGAGGCAAAGAGAAGTTGTGCTTGGTTTAAAATTTGAATTGCTTGCTTTTTATTTCCGATTTTCCTAATATGATCTTCTCAGATTCTTGTATCCTAGAACTAAAAAGAACTGCTCTCAAATGAGGGTGCCGAAGAGGCTTAGTTTCCTGATGGTTCAGTAAGACTGTGGCTCCTGTTGGACCTTAACAACTTTTTTTTGGTCTCTTCAAGTCACCGGATAAAGCCTGAAATGCTGCCTCCCCTGTTTGTTTGCAGACTCCTATTGCCAAGTCTCATTTCTCCTTGCCTCACAAAGCCCTGCTGGTTGTGAGAAGCACAGTGGGGAGAGTTTGAAATTAAATAAAGTGACTTGGAGGATGCATAGTTCAGGGATGCCCCCTCTTAGAGAGTGTCTGTAAAGAGGAACTCGCATGCAGTATGAGTGTCCACAGGGGTGGGGCCGGGTCCATGTGGGCCCACGGGGAACGCAGGGTTTTGGAGTCACCCTTGATAAGGTCGCTAGAAGAGGAGTGGTGGTGACAGTCTCACACTGGACATCACCTTGGTGACCTCGGGCGGCAGGGAGCCCTGCAGCCTGGGCCTTGAGCTCCGGTCCCAGGCTTGACTCTACCCCAGGGCAAGAAAGATATCAAAAGTGAAGACTGGTTGGCCCTAGACTCCCAATTTATTTTTTCCTGGGAGAGTGACTTTAGGGCTGTTTCTTTTCAGAATGGAAAATGAGGTCCTCCAAAGAGGTTCCTAAGCAGAAGAGGCTTAAAATACCGCCTCTTTTTTTTCTGCCACAGCCTGTGCGAGAGGCAAAGGGCAGCTCGTGCTGGGTCTTCCCAGAGCAGCACTCAGGGCTGCCTTGTGGGGCCTTGAGCTGGAGTTTAGACTGAGCTGGGTTACAGGCAGAGGAAGGGCTGCGCTCAGTTTCTTTTCTGTTTCAAGTGGACGGGAGGGCATCCGCCTACCGTGAGGTCCGTGGCGTGGCTCTGCGGCTGGCTGTCCGCCTTATGCTTTCTGTTGGAGGAGGTGGAAGTGAACAGACCGTTGCTGTTGGATCTGCCGGAGGAAGTTAAGTCCTCGCCGGAGAATTTGTGTTTAGATGCGTCGGAGAGGGGTGAGATGGGCGACCGGAGCACTTTTTCATTTTTATTTATTGGTATTGCCAAGCTGAGAAAGGAAGTCACAGTAATGGAATGTCACACACTCAGCACAGGGGAAGGAAAATGTTTTATATATGACCCAAACCTCCCATTTAAAACCTGCTGGTAGGAAGACATTTACTGGGAATTCTTATACCAGGAAACAATGTTATGGCATTAGGAGTGTAACAAACAACAAGCACATTTTGTTCATTGTTTCTTTACTTATTCTCCCAGAATTAAGAGTAATTCTGGAGCTAAATGACTAAGAATAATACTCTCACTTCCCAAGTTTTTCATCCAAGGATCTCAAAATACACAGCAAACCACTTACTGTTTTCCTAACAAGTGCAAGCAGCAAGTAATGGGAAACTCAATTAAATGATACATGAGATCTCTACTTCCAAAAGGACTTTAGCTAACACCTGCTGCTGCTGCTGCTGCTGCTGCAAGTCACTTCAGTCATGTCTGACTTTGTGTGACCCCACAGACGGCTGCCCACCAGGCTTCCCCATCCCTGGGATTCTCCAGGGAAGAATACTGGAGTGGGTTGCCATTTCCTTCTCCAATGCATGAAAGTGAAAAGTGAAAGTGAACTTACTCAGTCGTGTCCTACTTTTAGCAACCCCATGGACTGCAGCCTACCAGGCTCCTCCGCTGTGGGATTTTCCAGGCAAGAGTACTGGAGTGGGGTGCCATTGCCTTCTCCTTAATTATCACACGGAGAATAACACAATCACAGAATAATCAAGCATGAAGCCACCTTCCAATTGTTAGGCAACCAGGCATTGATCAGAATACAAAGAACTGAAACAGTCATTAGAAATGACATTTTCTGATTTCTAGTTCCTTATTTTACCTTCAAAACTATTGTCTATGCCTGAATATATATCCCAGTGGGCCGTCACAGAAGGGACTCACTTATATCTGGGTCTTTACAATGTATGCAATGTGGATAGGGCTCTATTACTTCACGTAGAAACGAAAAGAGTAGGAAGACACATTAGCCCAAAATGAACTCAATCATTGCTAACTTGGGATGGTCCTCCACCTGGTGGAGGCAGGTAACGTAAGGTAAATTCATTGGACAAAGAGTTAGTCATTATTCCTGCATTCATGACTTCTTAATTGCATGTGCTGGCTATCACTGCAAACAAGCCATTAAGGTCACTTCTCATTTTTTAAGCCATATCCTTAGTTGGTGGTCACAGTGTAGAAATTACAAATGTAGGCCTCTAGAACAAATGAGAAACCGAGATGCTTAATGCTATGCAAACACATTTGTGTAGGGAGAGAATTTCTGATGACAGCTTTCTGGTTTAAACAGCACTGTACATCCAACGACTTAGAAGTGAGACGCTGTGTTCTAGAAAACTGCCTTGGGCAAATCAGAAGTAGCTCAGCCAGTGAGGATGAAACACTGAAGCTGAAGATGGATGTTAATTGTCTGAATGTAATGGTTTCTCGACACATAAGTAAAGAAACCCTATTTCTAAGTCTCTATTATTTTACATACAGTACTCAGATGGTAAAGAATCCACTTGCCAGTGCTGGAGACATAAGAGATGCCGACGCCGGTTTGATCCCTAGGTCGGGAAGATCCCCTGGAGGATAAAATGGCAACCCACTCCAGTATTATTGCCTGGAGACTTCCGTGGACAGAGGGGACTGGTGGGCTACAGTCCATAGGGTTGCAAAGAGCTGGACCCGGCTGAATTGACTTAGCACGCATGCACTCAGTTCAGTCCAGTCGCTCAGCCGTGTCCAACTATTTGCAACCCCATGGACCGCAGCAAGTCAGGCTTCCCTGTCCATCACCAACTCCCAGAGCTTGCTCAAACTCATATCCACTGAGTCAGTGATGCCATCCAACCATCTCATTCTCTGTTGTCCCCTTGTCCTCCTGCCTTCAATCTTTCCCAGCATCAGGGTCTTTTCTAATGAGTCAGTTCTTTACATCAGGTGGCCAAAGTATTGGAGCTTCAGCCTCAGTATTAGTCCTTCCAATGAATATTCAGGACTGATTTCCTTTAGGATTGACTGGTTTGATTTCCTTGCAGTCCAAAGGACTCTCAAGAGTCTTCTCCAACACCACAGTTCAAAAGCATCAATTCTTCGGTGCTTAGCTTTCTTTATGGTCCAACTCTTGCATCCATACATGACTACTGAAAAAACCACAGCTTTCACTATATGGACCTTTGTTGGCAAAGTAATTTCTCTGCTTTTTAATATGCCGTCTAGGTTGCTTATACCTTTTCTTCCAAGGAGCAAATGTCTTTTAATTTCATGGCTGCATTCACCATCTGCAGTGATTTTGGAGCCCAGGAAAATAAAATCTGTCACTGTTTCCATTGTTAAACCATCTATTTGCCATGAAGTGATGGGACTGGATGCCATGCTCTTAGTTTCTTGAACGTTGAGTTTTAAGGCATGTACTACATTTTATTTTATTTTTTAAAAGACTTTTTAATGTGGACCATTTTAAGTCTTTATTGAATTCACTACAGTATTGTTTCTGTTTTATGTGTTGTTTTTTTTCCCTGCCACAAAGCACGTGGGGTCTTAGCTCCCCAAGCAGGGAACAAACCCACATCCCCTGCATTGGGAAAGCGAAGTCTTAACCACTGGACTACCAGGGTTTTAAACACGATTTTAAACACTTGTAGGAAAGGAAATTATTACATTAAATATTGTCAAGCACATACAATCTTTTCTCCTTCATCGTAAGTTTATCTATTGAAGTTGACCAAAGTAATTTTGAAACATTCTTGGGATCATGTCTTTGGGACATGCGATTACCATATATATAGAATTGTCTTATTACACTTATTACACTGGTACAGCTTGACAGAGGTAACCACAATTTCAGAAATACACAGACCACTTTTCCTAGAAAAATTCAAAGCTCTTTCACAGTGGCATTGAGTCCCTACTTAACATAAGTGAAAGTATCAGAGTCAGCAGGCTCTGCCAAGCAAAGGGTCTGGAGCAGGAGTCCCTAAGCTTTCTGGCATCGGACCAGTTTCATGGAAGACCATTTTTTCACGGGCCAGGACCCAGAGCGGAAATGGTCTGGGGATGATTCAAGTGCATTACATTTAACTGTGCACTTTATTTCTATTATTATTATATCAACTCCATCTCAGATCTTCAGGCATTCAACCCTGGAGACTGAGGACCTCTGCTTTTATCCTGGGGTCCCTGAACTTGCATGGAAAAGAAATTACATCTTCATTTTCATTAACCTCTCACTGAAACGGAACATTTCCTTTAATGATGAATGAAGGCAGGAAACCAGAGGAGTGGTTAGCAGGTGCATTGCTTGCAATACCTGTGACTGTGTCGCCGGTGGAAGTCACAGATATTTTCATGTCATATCAGTTGTTGCAGACATCTTCAAATATTATTTAGACTCACCACTACTAGCAATTATAGCAGTTCCTAGAGCCAGCAGACAGGTTATTCAATCACACATTTAAAAGACACTTTGGAGCTGCATTTTCTCCTTTCACACGTCCCCAGTGTTTTGGGACACCATCTGCTGGGCACAGAGGACTGCGGGCTTGGCCAGCTTGTCTTTGCTGCTCCTCCTCACTCAGACCTTCCAGAGCCCTAGTCCTTCTTTCCCAAGGTGATTCTAACACTGCAGCCGCCTGCGCTCGGGTGCCCGGGCTCTCTAATTTCCTCTCCGGGTTTTAGTACCGCTCTACATCTTCTCCTAACCTTTCAGTTTACATTTTTATGTGTTGCACTGAAACATTAATCTCCCCTTAAAAATTCTATGTACACAGTCGGGGAGCGTGAAGAGTGTCTGAGCAGAGGGAAAGTGGTTTCTGAGCTGTGCTGTTTCTAAATGGAAAGAGCTTCTGTGACTGATGATGAGCTCCTTGCTTGTAATAAATAACGGGGGCCTTGCTTTGCCAGGAAGCCGTTTGTCATGGAGGGGAGTCAGCGCCATGCAGGTCCCCCTGGAACCCCTTTGAGGAGGGGCTATTTCGCCTTGGAGACCCCGATCTTGTCTATCACCACAAATTCAGTCCATAGCCAGGATCTTTAGGCGTGTTGTATGAAGAGTCTGCTTATTACATCTGTGTGATAAGCTTAATGTTCTCATGACTCTTAATTCAGTTTTTTGGGTCTCCTAGGCGGTGCTAGTGGTAAAGAACCTGCCCACCAATTCAGGAGACGTAAGAGACGTGGGTTCTATCCCTGAGTTGGGAAGATCCCCTGGAGGAGGGCATGATAATTCACTCCAGTCTTCTTGCCTAGAAAATCCCACCGACAGAGGAGCCTGGTGGGCTACAGTCCATGGGGTCACACAGAGTCAGACACTGCTGAAGTGACTTAGCACACAGGCGGAATTCGGTTTTTAAATTTTCAGAGTGGAGGGTGTATTTTTGAAAGGATAGAATGTTCTATAGCTGGTAACTGGTCTTTTGTTGCAAAGAAGCACTGCTGGTGCACCCGGAACTGTGACATGCAGCCCACGCCCCGGCGTCCTGGTGAACCGTCTGTGCGCGCTTAGTTGCTCAGTCGTGTCCGACTCTTTGAGACCCCATGGACTGTAGCCCACCAGGCTCCTCTGTCCATGGGATTCTCCAGGCAAGAATACTGGAGCAGGTTTCCATGCCCTCCTCCAGGGGATCTTCCCAGTTCAGGGGTCAAACCCAGGTCTCCCTCATTGCAGGCGGATTTTATACTGTCTGAGTTATTAGGGAAGCTCAAGAATACTGGAGTGGGTATTAGCTATCCCTTCTCCAGGGGACCTTCCTGACCCAGGAAATGAACCAGGGTCTCCTGCATGGCAGGAGGATTCTTTACCAGCTGAGCTACCAGGGAAGCCCCGTGTTAAACCAAGGGAATCAGGTCTGCAAGAGACAGGCTGGGACCCTGGGATCCTCTGCTTCAGCGCTTGCACCTGGACACATGTCTCCTGTAGCAACAAAATACAAAGCAGTCCTAAAGGACTAAGGGCTTCCCTGGTGGCTCAGATGGTAAAGAGTCTGCCTGCATTGCAGAACCAGGGTTCGATCCCTGGGTTGGGAGGATCCCCTGGAAGAGGGCATGGCAACATATTTTAGTATTCTTGCCTGGAGAATCCCCATGGACAGAGATCTTGGTGGGCTACAGTCCATGGGGTCGCAAAGACCAAGCAACTAAGCACAGCATAAGGGACTAAAAACAACTGTGAGCATGTGCAGTTGGAACAAATTATGAACAACAAGATACAAAAAGACCAAAAACCCAACTACCAATTTTGAGGAACAGGGAGCAAAAGTGCACACAAGACCAACAAAGGGCGTGGGCAGACCACCTAAGTCCCCCTCCGGCGCAACCCCTGGACCCACAACTTCCCCCCTCACATTTAAGGAATGGGCTTGCCCCCATCAGAGAGTGGGCAAGGGAAACTGTTACTTTTTCCTCACTCCTTCAAGCTGCAGCCTGAGCCCCAACAAAGTCTTGGCTGAATTTCTCCTCTGGCCTCTTATCAATTTCTATTGATTAAGGAGTCCAAGAACCCTGGTCTGGACACCCAGAGCAGAGAAATCATTAAAAAAAACCTACTCTCCCCCTGCAAACATGTGCCTCTCAGACCCAGGCATGCCTCCACCAACCCTTGCCTTTGCAGGAGCACACGTACCTGTTGATGTTCATGCTGCAATGATTTGCGGACAAAGTACTGTTGGCAGAGGCGGTCAGTCGTGAGGCGCTCTCCCTCTCTCCTGGGGCCTTCTTGATCTCCCTGTAGTCGTCTTCGTTGTCGCACTGCATGGAAAGAAGCAAAAACCAATCAGCTTCGGACTTTGACGGATCACAGTGAGCTCCCAGCCCACCAGCTCAGGGGCTTCTTTGGACAAGGTCCTGAGCACCAACACGATGGCAGCACTCTCAGCCCTGGCCTCGGTTCCCCGTCAGCTCCCCCTCGAACAAGGACGAAATCTGTCGTTTTGACTACTGACAGCTTACGAAAAAGTGTGACACTGGGATCAAACTGCAGGAGGGAATATTGTGACGGATGAAAACTGCTCAACCAATGGGCTGGATTCTACCCTCCAAAGAAGATCTGCTCTGGAGTCTCACTGGAGCTTCAGCATCCCTTTCTTTGGCATTTCTTGGTACCCAAACAAGGTATAGCCAGTGATCTGTCCTGGGCTTAATGCTGTAGGAGCAGTGACAAGCTCAGGCTTTTCTTCTGAAATTCACGGCCTTGAAAGATCTTTTTATAAAACAGCAGTTCGACTGGATTGTTTCCATGGTTGTATTTAACTTTAGATGTGTAATAGGTGTGATGCAGGCCTCCCAGGTGGCACTAGTGGTAAAGAACCGCCTGCCAATGCAGGAGACATAGGAGACTCAGGTTCAATCCCTGGGTTCGGGAGATCCCCTGGAGGAGGGCCTGGCAACCCACTCCAGTATTCTTGCCTGGAGAATCCCATGGACAGAGGAGCCTGGCGGGCTACAGTCCATAGGGTCGCAAAGAGACGCGACTGAAGCAACTTAGCACGGCACACAGGCAGGGGTAATGCACGTGCACTCAACCGACTTCTATTTTTGCTGAGATTGCAGCAACATAGAAGAGAGACATTCAGGATTCTCAGTGGTGTTTCCAGGAGACAGGCACTGGTACTAAAGATAGAAAGACTCTGACCTTCTCTTTCTAGCTGGGATGTCACACAGCCTCTGGAGGAAGGACCACAGATGCTCACGTTGAAACTATGCCCCATGGAGTGTCCGAGCCAAACCTCTGAACCCTCTAGTTTTGGCCCCCAGGGCTCTGGCAGGGCTGCCCTCTGCACCGTGGGCAGCCAGGTCTGCGATGTCCCACCTCCCGCACCCAAAACTGGTGGCTTCACACCCCAGATGATGAGTAAAGAGTGCTGTGCAAATGTTCTTTCCCTTCTTTATGCATGTTCACCTATGTTTCAGTAGATTTCACGAGGGGAGCTGAGTGTCAGACTTACTGTAAATGAAGTTTCATAAGTTAAAGTTAAAAAGTCCATGAATAGTAAAATTACTTAAATATTGATTATGAATTATACATGTCTCTGTTTTTGCACATCTCTATTGACATATGCCTATATAGCTATATGTATTTCCAATCTCTATATGTTTATCAATTTCTATCTCTGAAACACCTCTCTCTCTTTATATCAGCCTGTCCATTTATCCATCAATCTCCAGATGACTGATTGATTTACTCATTAATAAATTAATCACCTGGGAGTTGATGGATAAATGCATCTGACAAGTATTGAGGAAGGCAGGATATGCAGAGGAAAACAGAAGGAAAAGAGGGGCAGGTGTGTAGCGAGCTAACCTGTATTACTAAATTATATCATTTAAACCTAACAACATCCCTGTAAAGATGTCACCAGTTTACAAATGAAGAAACTGAAGTACACAGAAGGGAAGGTCACCTGATTAAGGTCACCTAGGAGGTCAGGGCTGACTGCATGATTTGTGGGGTTCAGTGCAAAATGAAAAGGCTAGGCCCCATGTTCAAAAAGCTAGAGAAGATGCTTGATGTCAGCCTTGGTCATGATTTTCTTGAATTTAATACCCAAATCAAAAGCAACAAAAGCAAAAATAAACAAGTGGGACTATGTTCAACAAAAAAGCTTCCGCAAAGCAAAGTGTAAGTTGCTCAGTCGCATCTGACTCTTTGTGACCCCGTGGACTATAAAGTCCATGGGATTCTCCAGGCCAGAATACTGGAGTGGGTAGCCATTCCCTTCTCCAGGGAATATTCTCAACCCAGGGATCGAACCCAAGTCTTTGGCACTGCAGGTAGATTCTTTACCAGCTGAGCCACCAGGGAAGCCTGCACAGTAAAGGAAACCATCAATAAAATGAAAAGGCAATCTACCGAATGTAAGAAAATATTTTCAAATAATACATCCGAGAAGGGGTTAATATTCAAAACACATAAAGAACACTTGCAATTCAACAACAAAGAAACAAAAAAATCTGACTGAAAAGCAGGCGGAGAATTTGATTAAAGATTTTTTCTAAAGAAGACATACAGATGGTCAACAGGCACATGAAAAGATGCTCAGCATCACTAACCATCAGGGAAATGCAAATCAAAACCACCATGAGATATCACCTCACACCTCTTAGAATGGCTGTCATCAAAAAGACTAGAAATAATGCATGTGTGAGGATGTGGAGAAAAAGGAACCCTAGTGCACTGTTGGTGCAAACTCCAAACAGTATGGAGGTTGCTCAAAAAATTAAAATAGAGCAACTACATGATCCAGGTCTCTCACTTCTGGGTGTTAATCCAAAGAAAACTGAAACACTGATTTCAAAAGACCCCCACGTTCACTGCAGCATTATTTACAATGGCCAAGACAAGGAAACAGCGTAAATGGCTGTGGATGTATACAACAGAAGAAGGGAGTCTTGCCATTTGCAACAACACGGATGGGCCTGGAGGGTGCTATGCGAAGTAAAACGAGTGGGACGTGTGTGTGTTAGCCACTCGGTCTTGTCCGATTCTTTGTGATGACAAAGATGACAAAGACCTCAGGATCTCACTTAAATGTGGAATCTGAAACCCAAAACCAAACCACTCTGGGGTGGAGAGAGGGGTACAAAATGAAGGGGTGAAGGAAATAAAAAAGTACAAATCTACAGTTATAAAATGAGTAAGTCATGTGGATGTAGTGGAACACTAATAAACAGCATGGTGAGTATAGCTAATAATACCCTGGCACACATTTGGAAGTAGCTAGGAGATCTTGACAGTTCTCACCAGGAGAAGAAGAAATCTGTAACTATGTATAGTGATGGATGTTAGCTGGACTGATTGTGGTCATCATTTTGTATTTGGTAAACCAATATTGAATCATGATATTGTATAACTGAAAATAATATAATGTTATGTCAATTATACCTCAAAAAAAAAAAGGGGGTGGTTAAAGAGTAACATAAAGTACTAAAGTCAGGAGCATTTTCCTGTCTTAAAACTGGTCTCTTAACCTGTCAGAGAAGTGTGTTTCCTTGCTGCTTTACACTGTGCTCCTGGAAGCAGGGGGATGCTTGGCACGTGCTGACTCTCCCAAACGCCAGGAGTACTGGCCTGAGACTGGGCGCGCGCACGCAGCCCAGCAAACATTTTCTGCCACCTGCCAGCTGTGGGTCATGGGTGAGGAAGTGCAGTCAGGCACTGCCCCTTCCCCAATGCCAGCTGGCAGTCTCTCCTGGGGGACCCCTCAGTACCTGGATTGAGGGCAGGGAGGTACTGACCCTGACCCCAACCCTCACTATGCCTGCGCCTTGGCCGGTGGATGGGGATGCAGAGAGGGGAGGCTGCTCCTGGCCAGGAATGCAAAGGGGCCATGGGGCAGGCAGAACCCATCCTGGGGAAACGGGTAGGGGGTGGGACCAAGCATGCTCTGCTGTCCCATCACCTTCACTTGCAGAAGACAGATTCAAAGATAAAAGGAGGAATTCCAAGATGGCAGCCACAGGCATTAAATTCCGAGCATGGAGTCTTCTGAGCGGGGGCCGTGAGGCAAAAGTACTATACAAGTCTCCAGCTGGTTTATTACTGGGAGCCCCTACAGCCAGAGACCTGACTTCATTCCCAGCTCTGTCCTTTCTCACCTACATGACCCTAGGGCAAGTCACTTGAGGCTCTGTGAGCCTCAGTTTCCTCATCTGTAAAAGGGGTATGACAAGAACATTTGCCTCAAAAGTTGTAAGGATTTTATAAATGATCTAGTATCCCTCGTGGGGACATATACATATGTTAACAGTTGTGAATGATTTTGTCCCAAATTTGGGGCCATCCATGATGACTATAATCTTTAGTTTGTCGCCCACTGTGTTTTTCGCTGTGGTCCTAGTTACTTTTGAAGATGTAGTAACAGGAGGGGGTAAAGATTCTCAGAACTGGTTTTAAATTATGATTAAGTGATTCCTGTGCTCAAAAATTCTTCAAAAACATCTGAATGGCCAAGTGTTTGGGTCTACTTCTGGACCCGCATCCAGCTCTCCCTGCACTTAAGTTCCTGCCCGCCTCACTCTGTTCAATCCCCCTCTGTTCAGCTGGCTTCCCAGCTTTGGCAGCGAATTCTCTGATTACTCAAAAGTGCCTCCTGCTTAGGGCCCTGTTCCCAGCTCGTGTCCACCACAAAGTCCTTCTGCTCAATACCATGGGGAGCACCAGCCTATGGCTCCCATGCCACAGGCTGGTGGGTCCTGTTGCCCATGATCCCCACTGGTCACTTCCATATTCACGCCTCACCCTAGTCACAACCTTAGTCAACTCTATGAGGCAGCTGGCTTCTTAAGTCAAGGAATAACCCCACCTCTTCCAGCAAAGAATGGGGTTGACCTGTGTTTAGTTTTCCTCACTGGTCCAGCCTCTAGCTCATTCCCTGAAGACACTCAGTGAAGATTTCCCAATTGCCTGCTTCCACGTGCAGTGGGACAGGTCTTAATTACCTATCACATGGGAATAACAGCTGGTCTTCCCACAGTGGGCAGTTCTAAAGGATGTTGAGTTGAGTTAACATGTGTCAAATACTTACACTGGGCTTCCCTGGTGGCTTAGATGGTAAAGAATCTGCCTGCAATACAGGAGACACGAGTTCGATCCCAGGTTGGGAAGATGCGCTGGAGAAGGTTATGGCAACTCACTCCAGTATTCTTACCTGGAGAATCCCATGGACAGAGGAGCCTGGCGGGCTACAGTCGATAGCGTTGCAGAACGTCAGACTTAGCGACTGAAGCGACTCAGCAGGGCCCTATGCACTTACGTAAAGTGCTCTATGAACGTTTGCTGAAGAAGGACACATAAACTCCTACTCCTGGAACACTCCAGACCAGAGGACCTGCCCACAAGTTCGGGGAGTGCCCTCCCTCCCACTGTGCCTTCAGCCCCTCGGGTTTCCAGGCCTACCTTGCGTTTCCTCTTGGATTTTGGCAAGGTCTTTTCCACCGGCGCCTCGGCTGCGTGGGTCGTCGGGGGCGCGCTCTCAGAGTCCTTGGCCGTGGGAGCGCTCAAGACCCCCGGCTCCTGGGGCAGGTGTTCCGGGATCCTGGACAGAAGTGCCAGGTCGATTTTGACCCAGAGTGACCGGACCTCGTCACTGTCCTTCAACGGGGAGAGAAGCTCGTTGCGGCCGAAGGGGACCAGCGTGTAGAACTGCTCCTCCAGCTCCTTGGCAATGTCGCTGGTGGTCCTGGCGTTGATGGAGCCCACGGGAGCGCGGGGGCCGCCGCCGCTGATGCTGGTGGGAGCCTCCTTCAGCCTCGGGTCGTTCCCGGAGGCGGCGGCGGCGGCTGCGGCAGCGGCCACGGCCTTGGACAGAGGGTAGTCCTCCTGCTCCGACTCCAGGTCCGAGTCCGAGGAGGAGGAGGAGGAGGACGACTCCGTCTCGATGAACTCCTTGGATTTGGGGACGATCCGGCTCAGCCCCCGCGTGCGGCGCTTCTCGCAGGTCACGGCCGAGCGCAGCTCCTTGCGGTGGTTGGTCCTGCTGTTGCCGCAAGGCCGGGGCTTGGGGGGCTCCGGGGGAACCCCCGCGCTCGCCCCCAGCGCCTCGGCAGCTACGGGCTCCTCGGGCCGGTGGCCGCTGTCGCCGGCCGAGGTCCTCTCGGTGCGCCGGGTGGGCTTCTTGCCCGCGGACCTCCGGGCAGGCGCGGGCGCGCTCTCGGCGGGCGCACAAGGCACCGCGGGCGGCGGGGCGGCGGCGGCGGTCACGGCCACGGCCACGGCCGCGGGCGGGGACTTCTGCTTCACCCCTTTGCTCCCCGGGGCCTTGTTCGCGGTCCTCGGCCTCTGCTCCTCCTTGCAGGCACCCTTGATGTCCTTGTCTCTCAGGCCGGGCGGGCAGACGTCGGGGAGCTTCCCACAGTCCTGCGTGTCCTCCTTCACTGGGGTGTAGTACTGACTGCTCTCCGGCCCGTGGTGGCTTTCATTTTGGATCAGGACAGGGGGCTTGTGGTGATTCACTTTGTTTAGCCATTTATCCAGCTGCCACTTGTTAGAGGACGCTGGTTCCGCCTAAAAGCAGAAAACCGGCAAAAAACAAAACACCACTTAGGACAGACTCACTTAGATGCTCCTGGCTGTTTTTCTCTTGACTTGCTGCTCCTCTAGGCGTGTGAGCAGAAACCTGATGGGCTGGAAACTCAAGGAACATGGAAGCAGTAGCTGTGTGTAGCAGCAACAGGCACACGGGGTGGCCACCCACAGGGCCCCCCAGATGGCTCAAAGGATAAAGAACCTACCTGCCGGTGCAGGAGACCCAGGTTTGATCCCTGGGTTGGGAAGATCCCCTGGAGAAGGGAATGGTTACCCACTCCAGTATTCTTGCTTGGAGAACTCCATGGACAGAGGAGCCTGGCAGGCTACAGTCCATGGGGTCATAAAGAGACGGACATGACTGAGCGACTGACACTTTCCTGGCCTCCCACGCTGAAATGCCAGTGCAGCAGTTTGAGAAATGAGAGGACACACTATTCCTCATTAGGACCCATTTCCAGCACTTTTGAGTGTTATACAGTGTATATTTTTTGTATTTATACAGAAATTCATAAACTTGGGAGCCCATGAAAGTTAACTGGGGTGTAGTTAGGAGACCTTGAGTGTTGAAGCACACATTTTTTTTGGTGAGACTTGTAATTTGGGGAGAAAATAAAAGGGGGCCGAGTGAACCCTGCTGGACTTGGCTCATCCATCCTCAGCCTACTTCCATCACACTTTGCCCGAAATGTTTCAGACGAGGAGGTGACAATGAAAACCTCTCCTGTAAACAGTTTTGCTAAATTAGAGCAAATCCTGGGCATTCCAGGTGTTAAACTCTGACCCACAGATTGGCTCTGGGGGAGACGGGAGGCCAGCGAATGCCCTGTAACAGAATGTCAAAGGTCACATAGACACATTTTAGGGAGAGAACAGTTTGCACAGTTTGCACTTACCTCTCTGGGAATCTATGTCTTATTGAAAGGTTAAGAACTGCTTCTCTTACAGGGAGTAAATGTTGTTGATTTTTAATAAAAGTCCATTTATCCAGCCTCTCTGATTATTAGTAGAAAAGAGGTATATTGATAAGTGCAGAACTTTGTTGTTGCTGTTTAGTTGCGAAGACATGTTTGACTTTTTGGCAACCTCGTGGTTCTCTGCCCATGGGGTTTCCCAGGCAAGAATACCACAGTGGGTTGCCATTTCCTTCTCCAGGGGTTTTCCTGACCCAGGGATTGAACCCACGTCTCCTGTACTGCAGGTGGATTCTTGACCGCTGAGCTACCAGGGAAGCCCCATAGACCTTTAGCTAGAATGTTTTTAATTTGTGAGATGGGGGAGAATTTTGGCGTGATTAAGGTGATGTATGTTTCCTTCCCTACGTCCTCCACTCTATAAATTCATGGCTTCTGATGACTGGGTGAGGTGGGGGTGGGGTGGGGTGGTGGAACTAGATACCACCCAGAATAAAGAATGGCTTAGCTTTGCATTTCATATTGGTTTGTTAAAGCCTAGAGCAAGTCAGGCTCCCTTGCAGGAGAAAAACACTGTTCTTTAAGATCATAATTTCTGAATGCTTGCTTTCAGGTGTCAAGATCTGGTTTTCAACAAAGAGGTTGGTCTTAAGAGCAGAACTTGGGGCACCGCCTCATGCAGAAAGGATGCTGTGGCAGGGTGGCGAGGTGCGAGGAGGGCAGGCAGTGCTCTAGACCCAGGGGTCCTGGCTGAGTCTGGGGCACAGCTCAGGGAGACGGGAAGCCTTTAGTGGGCCAGCAGGGCCTGGGGCCGCAGAGTGTGGATGGTGAGCGCTGCAGCCGCGGCAGGGACTGTGGACAGTCCACTGGCTCCCTCCAAACAGACGAGACCAGCTACAGTTCAGGGAGCCGCAGCGCAGGGTGTTGAGGGACTGGGAGTGACAAGTGGCCGTAAGCAGAAAATGACCCTGCAGCACATCAGTGATCACTCCAGTGATTAAATCCTCCCTTTGCTATGAAGGCGCCCTCCGGGAAATCTTAATGGGAGTCTCCTTGTGAGGCATTTCACACGGGGATCCCAGGCCCTGCTCCTGGGGCCATGAGGATGGGGGAGCATCCCCATGGGATACAAGTGTGGAAGGGGACTCTCTCATGACCCTGATAGGGAGTCTGGACTCTGACTTGGTGTTCTGCTTTGTTTGTTTTCATGCCACCCACAGGGCCAGGACTCCTGAGTAAGAGGCAAAAAACCAAAATGATAAAATCTTTTTTTTGCGCCTCTGAGTTTTATTTTGTAAATTCTGACCTCACTTTAATGTGGCGCCTCCAGAGCCCGGGAGCAATGGAGCTTGCAGAGGCCACCTGACTGGATCCGTCCTGCGACAGCGAACAGACAGAGGGAGCAGGGTGGCAGGACATAGAATGGCTTCTTTGCCGAAGGGGAGCTCTCACCTGCCCTGAGGTGAGCCGAGTGTGACTAAAGGCTACTTTAATTTAAAAAATTTATTTATGTTTCCATTTTGGCTGCACCAGGTCTTAGCGGCAGCACTCGGGAGCTTCGATTTTTGTTGCGGCATGTGGGATCTTCAGCTGGGGCATTCGAATGCTTAGTCGTGGCACATGGGATCTAGTTCCATGACCAGGAACTGAACCCGGGCTCCCTGCATTGGGAGCTTGGAGTCTTAGCCACTGGACCGCCAGGGAAGTCCCCTGAAGGCTAATTGGTGGCAAACACACTTATGACTTTGAGGCTGTCTCCTCCCCAGCCCCGTCTCTCTCTGACCCCTGGCTGGGTCAGTGACTTCTGTGCCTCAGCTTCCCCAGATAAACGGGGGCCCAGTAATGTGAGGGGATGCTGAAGGCGCCTTGCAGAAGGGCACACGCACTGGACCGGGTGGACACATTTATGGCAGCATCCACCACTTACCGCCGCCCCCCATCCCCCACCCCACCCCGGTCATCCTCATCCCTGCCGTCCTGAGCCTTCCACACCTCACAACGCTTACATTCGAGGACACAGATGCCTGCCTGGAGCCAAAACACAGCGGCTCACAGGGAGACTCCCACTAAAACTCCCCAGAGGGATTCTTCACAGCAAGGGGAGGATTTAATCAATGGAGTAAGGGCCCACTGCCCCATGTGCCGCAGAGTCATTTTTTCTGCTCTTCACAGCCAAAGAAATCAGGACCATTTTCAGTACATTGCTAAATCATGTTCCCTTTCTCAAGGGTCTACAACGGCCTCCTCTTGCCTCTCTAACAAAATCCAAACTCCTCAGGCAGCCATCATCTTACAGGCATCTTTCATTGCTGGAACACCCACATTGTGCGCCCACATCACGTGCATCATCTAATTTAACCCATAGATAAGAGATACTATCACCCTTAGTTTTTAGATGAGGCTCAGAGAAGTTAAGTAACATGTCCAAAGCTGCAGAGCTACCAGGCACCAGCAAGACTAAACCCACGCTTGTCACCGTTGAGAGATCAGATTCCCTTCCCTGCTGTGTTGCCTGGGCTCCCATTACTCTCTGGGGAAGCCTCATGAAAAGGGGACCTTGTTTCACTTGAGAAATGTTAGGTCTTCAAATGATAGAATTTGATCTTACTTTTGGAGAAGACACCACTAACTCTCCAGATAATACCTGTTGCCTTCCATTATCCTTAATGACATCCTCTTTTGATATCCACGTCTGTTTCATGTATATGAATCTTGTGTCTTCAACAAAGCCAAACACTGCTTTCCGGCAGAGGCCAGGTTTCCGCTTCGTTGTATCCCTCGCAGGACCCGTAACAGGTTAAAGGGGCAGCTTGCTCTGACCCTGTTGCTACTAATGACTCACAATGAGCTGTTACTCCCTGTTTGTCACTTACTCCTCAGAAAAACCTCACAGATTAGACAGTGTGAGATTATCTGCCATTTTGGGGATAAAACTGTGGCCAAGGAAGCTTAAACAGCCAAGAATTAGGTGGCAGGCGAGGAGGGCAGACTTGGGGCTTGGAGCTCCTTGCCTGGCAGGCTGCTGCCTCTGGTTTACTGTGTGAGCCATCCACTGGGGTTCTGCCCAGCGCTTTTGCTTGTTTGCTGGCTTGCAGTGTGTATTTCCAGCCAGGACTCTCCTCTCTGATCAATCTTCCCTCTGATTCATGCACAAGCCCTCCAGGGCACACTCTAGTCTCTATTTCATCTACAACCTCAGGGCACCCACTGCCACATACCCCATAGATGCCTAATAAAGGAGAAGCTTGTTGAATCCATGAATAACTTGTATTTTTGAAGATTTTCAAGAATGATCTAGGGCAGCATTTTCCAAAATGTGCTTTTAGCCCATGAAGAAAGCCTAGCATGGTTGGATATATTTGGGAAACACCGCAATGAAGAACACTGTTTACATGAGGGATGTTGAGGGCTGAGTGATGCCCTGCAGTTGAGAAATGGGTGAAACCTACTTTATCCTGGCTCTTCTCAAAATCCTGTGACCAGCGACTGCACTGGTGGCCCAGTGGATAAGACTCTGTGTTCCCAATGCAGGGGGATCAGGTTTGATCCCTGGTCAGAGAACTAGGTCCTACATGCTGCAACTAAGAGTTCCCATGTCACAGCTAAAGACCCCACGTGCTTCAACTATGACCCCGTGCAGTCAAATAAAAATAAAGTCTGTGACCAGGCTCTTTCTTGTTCATAGCAAGCTGTCCCATTACTTGGAACACTGGTCTAAGGAGCTCTATGTGCAGCTGTAAATGTGCTAATGGAGGGCCAAAACGCAACCCCCTACCCCTTCCTGCTCCCTGGTCAAGCTCTGGCATGAAAGGATGTCCCAGACCAAGAAAAAAGAAAGAACTCGATGAAAAAAAGTAGTCTGATGACAAGCAAGCAAACTTCAGGCCACAGAGAGGGGATCTGCAGCAACGGAAACACTGAATCCAGTGTCTCTTCCATGCCCACTTGCAGACTAGGGGTTATATTCCATGGTGATGCATATGAAAGGCAGTGGTTTTCTATAGCCAGGGCCAGAAACACAGCTTGGATGAGACAAAGAAGAGCCAAGCAGGTGCCCAGTGCTGGCACGCTATGGGGCAGGGTGGGGGGATGCAGGTGTCTTGGGACATCATGAGGATCTCCTGCTCTCATATCAGGATATTTCTGGAAGGGGAAAGGAGGGCCAGATATGTTTTGCTGCAAAGCAGCAGGAACAGGTCTTGGCCGTGGGATGGGAGGTGTGTGGCTATAAAGAGCTGGGTGGTCCTGTGGGTGACAGGGAAATGGGTCTCACCGCTCTCTGTCAGGGGACCTGGGCCAGCTCAGCGCAGAGGAGAGCAGGGCTGCCATAGAGTCGGCCCTTAAGGCTTCTTTCCCCTCTTTTCAATGTTCCTTCTGCAAAATCATTGTAATTCTTTTTTTTTTTTTAAGTAAAATTTTTGGCCATGCCACATGACTTGTGGAATCTTAGTTCTCCAATGAGACACCAAACCCACAATGTCCTTGGCAGTGAAAGCACGGAGTCCTAACCACTGGACCACCAGGGAATTCCCTCCCTGTATTTCTGAAGGGTGTGTGTCTGTAGTCTTGGGAAAAAATGTTAAAAAAAAAAAAAAAAGCCAAACCCCCTGACTTTTATTCCAAGGAATACATTTCTTTCCAGCAGAGAGAAGTCACATGCTCTGTGGCTACACCTGTCACTTCTGCACTCCCTCTGCAAGGAGAAGCCAGAAGTTGAAACCTACCCGTGGCCTCAGGCAACTTAAACTCTAAGGCCTGTGTTAGCAGATTCCCCTCCTCCTCCTCCTCCTCGGCTAGGGCCTCTGGTTGCTGCTGGAAGAAATGACAAGTGCTTCCTTTCATCACCAAGGAGTTCAGGTCTTTGTAATTATTTCAGTGACATTTAGAGGGAGTCTGCTCAAAGCCCTTTATAACCGTGCTTCTCTGAGGCTGGTTTCAGCCTCATCTAGAAACTCCAGGAGTCACATTTCAACATGCAAATAATATTCAACATTCCTGAATTTAACCTTCAAAATCACAAAGAGCCAGGGATGGGGGCTCTCATTCACAGACCCTAAGGCTTTTAATCCACCGCCACTATCCCCCTTGGCCCTTGCAATGTCCCTGGAACCCAGTTCTTTCTTTCTACTACATATTCTGGAGTTTTTCAACAAATTAGATCACAAAGCTGGCTCTGAAGAAGCTTGGTTAATGCCTCTTTTTTTTTGCTTTTGTTTTTTTGCTTGTTTCAAATTATTCTCATTAGAATATCAAGTCTGTGAAGACAGGAATCTTCTTTGTCAGATCACTGCTGTCTCCCAGGGCCAAGTGTATCTGTGGCAGAGACTCAATAATATTTGTTGAAAAACCATAAATGAGTGAATGAGCAGATGAATGAATGAAATGATGGAGAAGGAATAATTTAGCTTCTGGGGAAAGTCAGGGTTATATCATCATATAGCTTTTATAGGTTAATGTTGCTAACTTTCCCTTACTTATACAGGGAGATAGAGATAGACAGATCAAGATAGAGAGAGGGAGAGAGAGACATAGGCACACGAACTGGAAATGTGAGGCTGGTTGGCCATTAAAGGTGCTCTCCTCTCAGCACCAAGGTTTGGACATATGGGTTTGGTTCCTTTTAGAGCTTATTTAGAAATTTGGGCCCCACAGTGGTACAGAGGATTGCAGGTAAAAAAAAAAATCCTATGACCCTCAGTAACATGAAATGTCTATACACTTAAGAAGCAGCCTATTTTATTCCTTCTTTAGAAATCAAAGTCTACCCTCACCAATCCAGAAACTGGACAAGTGTGTTCTCAGTCCTCTCTCAAGGATCTATGCTCTGAATTACTATTTAATTTCCCCCTTTAAAGTAGAAATAGCAATGGGTTTCATCGGGGCCATATCATGTTTGTATATGAGGCGCCTAAATCTTCCACATAGACATTCATCATAACTATAAAAGCTTTCATTATTATTTTCAGGTTTATGTTAATTTTTCTCTGTATATTTTCACAAAGAAAACACAGCTAAAAAGGTTTTATTTATACTTATAGCCCGTGTTCTTCTAATCTGTGACAAACTGCAAAAAAGTAAGATTCTAGCCATGTCTAATCCACAAAACTCCTTTCTCCATGATTTACAGGGGCTCACACTTCAGGTTGGAGCTGCCCTATCTGCTTATTGCCTCGCTGACCCCAATCCTCAGGTTATTTCCAGTCGGCGATGTTTATAGCATGTTTGGAAAGTTCTGGAAGTCAAGATAGAGATTTTTGGACTGTAAGAGATGAAGTTTCTAGATCTCAAAGAAAGCTCTGTAGCTAGGAGCACTTTGAGGAAGAGGTTGGGGGAAATGAGCCCAAATCAATCCTGGCAGGCTGACTGGGAGTGGCGGCCTATACGGGTCGCGGCAGCTTGCAGGCTACAGAGACTGGGGGAGTGGGAGGTGTGAGAACCACACTGGGAGGACCGGCTGTGCTCCCCGGGGGAGAAGCAGGCAGGGGAGGCCCCTGGAGGCCCGCAGGTACTCACCTCGGGACTGGAGTAGTGGGGAGGCTTGCTGCCCTCGCTCTCGCTGGAACTGCTCTCTGTCTCCGAGTCGGACCCCGAGCTGCTCTCCGAGTCGCTGGAGGAACTGCTCCCACTGCTGCTGCTGCCGCTGCTGCTGCCCTTGCTCGAGGGCGCGGAGGCCCTGCAGTCGGCCGGCTGGAGTCCCGCACTGCCCGCCCGCGAGGAAAGAGAGGGAAGGGAAGCCGAGTGAGCAAACACGGAAGCGCCGCTGAGCGGGCCGGCGGGCACCGGAGGCGCGCAGCCCGCACATCTGCCAGCCGCCACCTGGACGGAGCTGGCAGAGCCACCGGCAAGGTCACAGCAGCCTCCTGATTAAGACGACGGAGGCACAGAAATAAAACTGGGAGCGAAGGCTGGAGCCCCCTGGCCGTCGGGCACCGGCTGGCGTGACTGCCCTGCGTGACCATTTCAGAAGAGGAGGTGACGTCGCTGCAGGGGGACTGTCCCTGTTTCGCTGCTGTTTCTGGGAATGGCTTTTCAAATGCATCCCCGATTCCAATCATTGACCATAAAAGCCAGGAAATCCAGAATGCTTGAAATATTTCGCAAAGAACGAAAAGGTCTGTTTGCTTTATTTTAGGAAGTGGGCTGTGAGGAAGGGCACAGTGTCCTGCTCTGTGCTTGCACGGCCTTCTGGAAGGTTCCAGACACAGAGGGACCGACCAAGTTGTCTGGCTTCCTACCTCTCCCCACCCGGAGCTTCCAGTGCCGTCGTCTTTACAGGAGCTGGGCTGCTGTCTAAACAGTACTTTTCCTTTGAGCCCTTTATTAGAGAACTGGAGATCTCTCACTCACACAATTTTTATTTATTCTAACTTTAAAATTCAACTCCAGTGCAGTGGCATACAGCAATACCATTTCAAATTATACTCAGTGTTCATATCTACGCTGAAATCTGCCAGGAAGGTCTATACTCAAATTAGAAACTCAAAGAGAACAGCAAACATGGATACTCCTCATGGCAATTAGTCAACCACAAAAATGCAAATAACACACATCCGCCCAAACAGTGAGCCATAGAGTTCCGGTGCTCACAAAACAGCCAACATCTTCAGGGTCCATTATTAATTGCACTGAAAGACACCTGACTCTGTCCTTTTTGAGGTCAAACTCTAAACCCAGAAAATGCAGTGACGACTTTTTTAATGTTGAGTCAGCACATATTGGCTTGCGTCTCCCTCTTGTGACCACCATTTCAACAGGACTGCACGCAAGTGAGCTTGTCAGAGTTTATGGTCTCAAGCGCAAAAGCAGCCAGGGCAAGGTAAAGGACCCTTCCCACCCGCCCCTTAGATCTTTGACAAATGCTTTGCCGGGGGACAGATTCCTATAAATCCTCAGTGTACGGGCCGGGGGAGGGGGCTAAAGTGCACTGGGATCTTGCTTTTCGGAAGAAGGATAAGACAAGAAATGATCTTGCCGGATGGACCTACAAATCAAAGCACTGTTTTGAATTGCAGGTTTAAGGAAAAGTGGAGTTTGAACATAACCTTCCCCAGTGGTTTTTATTTCTTCTGCCAGTGTCACGGTCTGTACCCAAACAGTCCGACAAAATTCTTCACCATCAGGCAGCATTTGCAGCTCGACACCTTGCCCGAGCTAAAATGATTCCTTTCCCAGCCTGCTGTTTGTTCTGGTGTTGAGTGAGGACTCCTGGATCTTTAGACAGAGGCTGCGAAGGGGCAGTTAGTGATCAAAGGGTTATAATATTTCTTTCTTCCCTTATGAACTAAAATCCATTTTTCCTAGGGGTCAAGTCAAATTGACCACTATCAATGGAATCATAAAGAAAAGGCTGTCAGATCCTGAACTGAACATGAATGTTTGGGATCCATGTTAACGGTTTGTCAGCAGGTCCCCAAAACACTGGGGAAAAACTGCAAAAAAACAAAAGCCTTCCCAAAGCCAACCAACACAAACCCAAACCTAAAAACTCCCCAAAGCCAAAGAACACACGTTGGAGGAAAGAGATCTGTCTGCCTGCCACACTCTGGAATGACATCTGCTGAAGTCCAGGAAATTGAGAGAAATAAAGAGCATTTTGATTGGTTTTATATGATGGTCAAAGGCTTTGATCACCAAGCGGTACATTCTCCAGCTTTCATCCCCACAACAAAGGACGCATGAGGCTGGCGCGGGGTGTACCTGGTTGCTGTGTCTGCAGCAGAGGCAGCAACGTGTGTGCAGTTCCCTGGGGCCTGCACCACAAGCTGACCGTCTTTTGAAGAGCGGCCCTTTAATTTCTGGGAAAATGTCCATTAAACAGTTCCTGTGCCGCCTTTCTTTCATGACTGCTGCCCTGTCGTAATGAGACCCACTAGCCCAGGGAGACAGAGTCTCTGATCTGAATCAGATTGGCAGAAAAGCCTTAAGAGTTTTATGTTTTCCTCCCTTATATTAGGAAATTCACTTAGAATGACAGCTTTGTTGGCATAACTATTATTTGCTTTTGAAACAGTTGGGAGAGCCAAGAATTTTAGGTTTTCTTCCTGCCTTGCTCAAGGGCTGTGAGGCTCTTGTTGCCTCTGAGGTCAGGACTGAATACATCCGTGTTTCCATGGTCTGGGTAGAGACTGTGTGGCTTTTGATATGACAATCCATATCAAGGATGGAGGCAGGCCTGTCTGCAAGGGCTCTGGAGGCTTCGGTTTTTGGATTAACGTAACTGCCCTGACCTCCATAAAACCTGCTCCACTAAGTAGCCTTTTTGCGGGTCACTGGGGAACACTGGTCATTTCAGACTCAGTGTAGTGACCTTCTTTGCCATGAGTGGAAGCTGCTGTGGCAGCCAGGGTGGCAGAATAAAGAAGCCAGGGATGGTCATCACAGCAGATGAGAACTGAGAGGAGGATGGTGGTGGTTTAGTCACTAAGTCGTGTCCGACTCTTGTGACCCCATGGACTGTAGCCTGCTAGGCTCTTCTGTCCTTGGGATTCTCCAGGCAAGAATACTGGAGTGCGTTGCCATTTCCTTCTCCAGGGGATCTTCCTGATCCAGGAATCAAACCCGGGTCCCCTGCATTGCAGGCAGATGCAAGAGAAGGATGGGCTCGCTTAAACCAGAGAAGCTCTTTGAGGTAGGGGAATTAAGATGATGGGAAAAGCATACCCTCCTGCAAGAAGACTTCAGGCTTTATATATTTAAAACTGCAAACTGCGAATTTTAGTGTGCTGACTAGCTGTCATGTTTCCATACCAAAGACATTAACAATTTTTTCAAGTTAAGTTAAAAAGTAACTTTTTCCTGAAATGATACCATGGATCGACTGTGTGATGACACAGCATTGAGCAATTTTTAGGAGAGCTCTTGGACCCTATGTCATTTCCGGATCATGGTGTCCTTGAAAACATGTGGACATGAAGATATTACTGAGATCATGGAATAAAAGCCTTTGTGTCAACAAACTTGACACAGTGCCTGGGACATAATAGGTGATCACATGTGATTATTTTTTGGGGCTCCAAAATCACTGCAGATGGTGATTGCAGCCATGAAATTAAAAGAAGCTTACTCCTTGGAAGGAAAGTTATGACCAACCTAGACAGCACATTAAAAAGCAGAGACATTACTTTGCCAACAAAGGTCCGTCTAGTCAAGGCTATGGTTTATCCAGTGATCATGTGTGGATGTGAGAGTTGGACTGTAAAGAAAGCTGAGTGCTGAAGAATTGATGCTTTTGAACTGTGGTGTTGGAGAAGACTCTTGAGAGTCCCTTGGACTGCAAGGAGATCCAACCAGTCCATCCTAAAGGAAATCAGTCCTGGGTGTTCATTGGAAGGACTGATGCTGAAGCTGAAACTCCAATACTTTGGCCACTTCATGTGAAGAACTGACTCATTGGAAAAGACCCTGATGTTGGGAGGGATTGGGGGCAGGAGGAGAAGGGGACGACAGAGGATGAGATGGCTGGATGGCATCACCAACTCAATGGACATGAGTTTGGGTAAACTCTGGGAGTTGGTGATGGACAGGGAGGCCTGGCGTGCTGCGATCCACGGGGTCACAAAGAGTTGGACACAACTGAGCGACTGAACTGAACTGTGATTACTGAATGAAAAAAAATCAATAGAAAAAAATAAGGATTTAACCTTTCAAAAAGGTTACAAACTCATTGGAAAATACCCTGATATTGGGAAAGACTGAGGCAAAGGAGGAGGGGGTGAAGGATGAGATGGTTGGATAGGATCACCAACTCAATGGACATGAATCTGAGCAAACTCTGGGAGATAGTGAGGGACAGAAGAGCCTGGCATGCTGCAGTCCAGGAGGTCACGAAGAGTCAGACATGACTTAGCAACCAAACAAGAAAAACAATCTTTCTTCTCTATTTAAAAAAAAACAACACCAAGAACAAGTAAGGGGATTTCAGTCCCTCTCGTACTTTTCCAGTGTTAATACCTCTCCTTGAAGAGAACGTCTTTAAACCTACTCAAAATTTCATGTGCTATGTAATGTAAGCCCAGTTCTCCCCCGGATGGTTTATTTCCTTTTGGTATTTTTCTTTCAAGAAATGTTTTGCCTGTTTTGTGAAGTGGCCAAGACCAAATACCCATTTGGGAGTGTCTTAGCTTCACTCTAAACAAATTGCTTGCCGTGCCCCTTCCCTCGGCTGCAGCGACTGACTCTGGCCTGGGCTGAGTCTGAGTACCAACGGTCAGAGAAGAGATCTGGATCCCAGATGCCTAGACCTCACAGCACAGGCCCTCCTGCCAAGCGTACTGTAGGACCTGGATAAATACCCCAAGTTGCTCATGAGCTGTGAACTAACAAGGAACGTGGAGGCTGGCTCTGTGCCTGGCGGGCACTGTGTGGGTCTCTGTGATGCCCAGCATGCCGTTGAGATGGATTGAAGGATAATAGTTTAGGAGAGGTCCCGCTCCTTCTCACTCAGCACTCTGTATGAACTAACACAGGCTTGCTCTCTAAACCATGATCAGCGCCCTGGCGTCGGTCCTCCTTTCCTGATGGTGTCTCTGTGGGCACCAACTGATCTAAAACTATAGCCACACTGTTGTTTGGTTGCTCGGTTGTACCTGACTCTTTTGCGACACCATGGACTGTAGCCTGCCCAGCTCCTCTGTCCTTGGGATTTCCGAGGCAAGAATACTGGAGGGCGTTGTCATTTCCTTCTCCAGGGGAATCTTCCTGACCCAGGGATGGAAGCCGATTCTCCCTCATTGGCAGGCGGACTGTTTACTGCTGAGCCACCAGGGAGGCTCCGATAACCACGTTAGGAGATGTGACCATGAAAAGGCTGGCACAAGGAGGTTTGCTGTTGCTGGAATTATCCCCCCAAATATAAAACTGGCAGGACTGTTGGTCTTGGACTAAAAGTTTTTGTTAGCTCTGATGCTGGGAAAGATTGAAGGCTGGAAGAGAAGGGGATGACTGAGGATGAGGTGGTTGGATGGCATTACCAACTTGATGGACATGAGTTTGAGCAAGCTCCAGGAGCTGGTGAAAGGCAGGGAAGCCTGGCGTGCTGCAGTCCATGGGGTCACAGAGAGTCAGACATGACTGAGCGACTGAACACCACCAGCAAAACTCTTTAATACCTCTAGGAACAAGTCTTGTGTTAAACATGGCTTTTGAAGCTCTTCATAGTCTGGCCTTAATTACATTTCTGGCAGTTCCTCAATGAGTCCACCCCCAAACCTCAGCTATAATAAATCTCATCAGTTTGACAACCTGGGTACATTTGCATATGTTATTTTCTGTGCCAGAAAGCCCTTTCTCCCTTTCTTCCTCCGGTTACCTCGAACTCACTCTCCAGGAATGAGTTGCAACATCTAAAAGTTCCAGGTTGCCAGCTTCTCCAGCTAGTCCAGGCTATATGAGGAAATCCCATGGACAGAGGAGCCTGGTGGCCCACCGTCCATGGGGTCACAAAGAGTTGGACAGGACTGAGCATGCAGGGAGCCCATGGCTGTGTCTTTCCTCAGGCCCAGAGTTCTTGGCTGATATGCCTTCTCTCCATCTTTCAGTCTTATGGTTTTTTAATACATACTACCTGAAGATTTTAGCTGTGCTCTGCAAGAGGAATAGAGAGAAGTATATCTGCATCTTATTCCAGAATAGGAACCACTCAATTGATATTTGTCAAGTGGAAGCCAAGACATGGACACAACCTAAATGTCCATTAACAAAGAAGTGTACTAAAGCAAGAAAGAACATGTACATGGATAGTCTTGTGAAAACATGACTCGAAATGAGATTGTAAAAATGTTAAGGATAAAAAGGAGGGCATGTCTTTAAATTTATGTTCAGAGTAAATGGCATGGGGTAAAGGATGATCCTGTGTGACCTTTGTTGAGAATTCACTTAGTGCCAGGTGCTGCAGAGCTATAGTGTGTGCGTGCGCAAGCGGTTTGGGGAGGAGGGAGCTGATAGGCACTTAGCCAGGCAGAGAGCCTGCCACAGAGGAGTCGGTTTCTTTCAACTTCTCCAGGGAGAGAAGTGAACCATCAGAAACCGTGCATGCACGCGTGCCTGCCTAGTCACTCAGTCACGTCTAACTCTTTGCAACTCCACGGACTGCAGCCCACCAGGCTCCTCAGTCCGTGAAATTCTCCAGGCAAGAATACTGGAGTGGGTTACTGTGCCCTCCTCTAGGGGATCTTTCTGACCCAGCGATCAAACCCACATCTCCTGTGTCTCCTGCATTGCAGGCAGATTCTTTACCCGGTGAGCCATCAGAACCGTATAGAATCATAAAGCACGTGAAGTCAGCTATAGAAAAAACTGTAATGCAAGTCTTGATACCACTTGTTGACAATGCAAAAACTGCATATTTTTCACTAATATACAAAATCAAACAAAGGAAACTTCTACAAATAAATCAGAATGGAGCATGCAGACCCCAAGGGAGGACAATAGCCATACCCCCAAACAGGAACTCAGGTCTTAAGACCTGAGATACTGGGGTTTTCTGTTACTTTATGCCTCTGTCTCTTTCTTAGAGGGTGCATATTGTTCTGTCTCTTTCTAGGTAGGGACAACCAAGTTCCGAATAAGGGACAGAGCTGATATTCTATTTCCAGAAAGCTATCCAACCAGTCCATTCTGAAGGAGATCAATCCTGGGATTTCTTTGGAAGGAATGATGCTGAAGCTGAAACTCCAGTACTTTGGCCAGCTCATGCGAAGAGTTGATTCATTGGAAAAGACTCTGATGCTGGGAGGGATTGGGGGCAGGAGGAGAAGGGGACGACCCAGGATGAGATGGCTGGATGGCATCACGGACACGATGGATGTGAGTCCGAGTGAACTCCGGGAGATGGTGATGGACAGGGAGGCCTGGCGTGCTGCGATTCATGGGGTCGCAAAAAGTCGGACACGACTGAGCGACTGAACTGAGCTGATCCAATGAAAACAATCAGGGATGTGTAAAACATGAATCTACAAGGATATATGCTCTTATGTTATTTGCAATGGGCTTCCCTGCTGGCTCAAATGGTAAAGAATATGTCTGTAATGCAAGGGACTTAGGTTCAATCCCTGGGCTAGCAAGATCCCCTGGAGAAGGAAATGGCAACCCACTCCAGTATTCTTGCCTGGAGAATTCCATGGACAGAGGAGCCTGGCAGGCTACAGTCCATAGGAAAGGATTTGTAAACAACCAAAATGCCCATAAACAGGAGACCAGTTAAATAAATAACTATACATTCTTATGAAGGAATGTGGTACTATGCAGTTATTATAAACATATTAGGGCAGAATATTTACTGCTATGAAAAATTCTCACTCTGCATTTGTGAGGCAATGGGCTTTCCAGTATGCCTATCATCTGAGGGCAGAGAAAGGGACCAGGAATACCTACGTGCTAATCCCGCTTCTTACCCTGGAAGAGAGAATAGGGTTTTACTGACTCAGGGTTTTAAGCTTAAGAATCAGAGGGTCCCACTTGTCTATAAACAGGTTCTGACACGGGAGTATTAAGAACACAGATTGTGTAAGTCTTTTTGACGGGGTTTGTGAGGCCCAAGCATAGAAGCACTGAGATGTAAGTACTTTGCTACAACCTCCAAGGGCACCTGGGGTGAACCTGTGCTAGCTGGGGGGCAGCGCTTTCTCTGCTGTGTTGCTGAACTCTTTGCCAAATGAGTGAAGGCCGTCATCTAACCTCACGTGATATATGTGCGTGGTATTTCCTGGACAATCTGCTGGCTACAAAGTAGCATGATTGGAAGTACATAAAATATATACATATCACATATACAGAGCAAAACACTGGAAGGATACATATTCAAATGTTAACTGTAGATATTTTCAGAAGGTGGAATTATGTGGATAAATATTTTTCAAACATTCCTATTTTTTCCACTTCTTCATTTTTTTCACCAATATAACATGCTTCCTTTTAAATGTCCATTACATTGTGGGACATTATTCTACTACTATATTATTGAATTTAGCTTGCTAGTATTTTAGTTAGGATTTTGGGAGGACCTATATTTATAGGTGAACTTGACATATATTTACATTTATCCATTTCATGTTTTGTGTTCCCTGGTAAAAAACCCGCCTGCAATGCGGGAGACCTGGGTTTGATCCCTGGGTTATAAGATCCCCTGGAGGAGGGCATGGCAACCCAGTATTCTTTTCTGGAGAATCCCCATGGACAGAGGAGCCTGGCAGGCTACAGTCCATGGGGTGGCAAAGAGTCAGACACAACTGAGTGACTAGGCACAGCACACAGCATTTCATCTTTTGGGAACAATTTTTGGCAGGTTTTGCAACATGGTGGTTTTAGCTTAAAAGAATATATTGGATAGCGTTTCACCTTTTATAGTGTCCTATCTATAGTAAAGCTTATATAGTATGAGAATTATTTGTTCCTTGAAATTTTAGAACTCATCACTTGAAACTTACCACTTTTGTAATAACAAAAGTCTAAAAGTCTAAAAGGAGGTGCAGGGAGGCAGGTCTGTAAATATCACTGGGAAGCAGAGACATCTGCACCTCTTGTTTGAGTAACAGACAGGATTTAAGCTAGGAGACCTGGTGAGTTAGGGTCTTAGAGGACACTGGGCTTGCACCCCTGTGGAATGCTTCTCCAAAAGCCTGTTGGCTGGGCTAGACCATCTCCGAACCTTACAGCCAAGCAAAACCCGCCCGCAGCTGCTTTATCGTGCAGCCCTTGGCAGTGTTTAAGAGACTTGCCCAGAAACTGCTGCCTTCTGGTGATGCAAACTTGCTTCCCTTTGAGTCAGGTGGGTGGTCCTGCCAGTGAAGCTGAGTTGAAAAACCTTTCTTGGCTCAGAGAGCATTTCAAAGCCAGGAACTCAACATCCTTCTCTTCACGATTGGCACTGGAGTTGCAATGCAGCAACAGCTCACTTTATGGGAAGCCAGAAAGACCCCCAAGCACAATGCCTCCCCTGGCAGAGCTACTATCTGGATAAAAGTCCCATTTACATGTTATTAATTTTATTATTAATGTGAATATTACATTAATGAAATTAACATAATTTTATTACTATCTGGATAAAAGTCAGATACACAACGTGAAAATATTTTCCCCTCTGTGTGGGTACTCTTTTCTCTTTCTTGATGATATCACTTGCAGCAAAACACTTTTAATTTGGATGTCGTTGATTAGCCTATTTTTTATCCTTACTTGACTATTTTTAATAATAGATGCTTCAATGTATATGGTTTATTAAAATTTTTCAAAGCATTTTCTTTTCAGATCCGTCCTCTGAGCCTCATGATAATCCTACATAATAAGAGAATCATCATGTCCGCTTCACAGCACAGGTTCACGCTTGGTGGAGAAGGAAGGCTGCACCACAGATCCCAGGCTCCTCAGGCTAACTTGTACTCTCTGAGTTCCCAGACTTTCTCAGTGACTGGGTTAAATTATCAGCCTTTCTGGCCTCAGGCACATTAGGCACATCTAGAGAATTTTTACCACGTGAGGCAGAGTACAGTGTAAACTTTAGAACTGGACAGACCCAGAGAGACATCTGACCTCCTCTGCTTGCTCGCTGTGTGGCCTTGGGGAAGTTGCTGACCCTCTCTGAGCCTCTCAGCTGCCTCCCTGGATTAAGGGGGTAATAACAGTGTTGGCCTCATAAGGTTGCTAGGTGGACTAGATGAGAACATGCTTGTAATGTTTTTAGCACGGTGCCAAGTATATAGTAAGTGCCCAATAGCTAAGGTTAACAGTAGTCTCCTTTAATTTTTAATAACTCTCATACTTCTTCCAACATGGCAGCCCAAACAGATAGGAATTCCTCCAGTTTACTGGCATTCTTAACTCTTATTATCCATCTCTGGTCACTTCATGGGATTATCAGATATGTGATCAGGAAGGAACCTGGGAGATTAGCTACTCTGTCTCTCCAGAAAAAGAATGTCAAAGGTGACACAGCAAATGAGCTTTCCAACACTACTTCTTAGAGGTCTTCTATTTCCATAAACTTTGCTGTTTTAGTGCAGAGCTCCAGATAGCTAGGACCTTGAACAAGGTCAAAGGCAGCTCCCAAAGGAGGCTGGTGGGGCCCAGGGAGATTGGCAGCACCCAGCTGGAATCAAGAATGTCTCCTGAAAACCCTCCTCCTACCCTCATCTCCATCTGAATATATCAATCCCATTTCTCTCCTGTGTTTAAAGCAAATAAACCAAGCTTCTTAATGTCAGCATGGCGTGGTGTTTAATTTGCATCTCACCAAGGAATACAAAGCTTAAGAATGACAAGCACAAGCGATTTTTATGGAGACCAAATGACAGTATGTGAACCCAGACTTGTGGCCATGCCCACTCAAGCTGTGATCTCGGGAGCCGTTGTCAACCAGGCTGGATTTGCTCCCCGGATGAGGACTCTCAGGGCAAACGTGTCAAGTATTATTCAGGTGTTTCTGCAGGAAGCGCTCTTCAGAAGGGCCTTTTGAAAGGCTGTGTAATAGAGCAGAGCTGACGGACCGTGTCTGGTGACAGGGAACATGGACAGCAGTTAAAATAAGCAGAAACCTAGCAAGGAAGGACATGCGGGCCTCACAGTAAGAAGCCCCCAGAGAGGGGAGTTTCCAGGACCGGCAAACTCAGCGACTCCGGGGCCTCAGCAGGGACCCAGTTTCTTTCCATGACCTCTCACTGCCATCCTTGACTTGCCTGCAGGCCGATGCTCCTCACTGCTCTCAGAGGGCTGCTACGGTCATCGCACAGAGCGGCCCACGTCCAGGAAAAGGGATGGTCCTGTCTTATTTCCCTCATTGCACAGACTGCCCCTCATGTCGAGCTGGCCTGAACTGCATCATGTGACCAGGGCTAAACCAGTTCCACAGTAAGAGTGACAAGACCACAAAGACTGGGTTGGACCAATCAACAGACATTTCTTAGGGTTGGTACCTAACCAACTTCCCCTGAAGAACCTGCGGCTCAGTGTAAGATGAACCGAACAGAGGGTTCTCTTTGTAAGGAAGTGAAGACCATCATCCAGACAGCCTGCACTATCCATGTGATCCTAACTTCCCCAACCCTTGCCACATCTCCATCAAGGTGAGCTTGAGGAATCAGTCCAGCTGAGGTTCAGGGAGAGTGGGGCAGCCTGGAAACCTGCAATCCTGGGTCATAGTCATTCCCTGGAGATCTCTACCTCCCCATCGATTAAAACATGGGCTTGGATCAGATGATTTCTAAGGTTCCTCTCACTACTAATATTCTCTGATAAATCTATAATTAATCAAAAATCCAATGATCCTCATTTTAGTTACTTATCCTGAGAAATGCCTAATAGAATTCTAATGAGACGACATGCTCCTTTCTGAGCTTCCTAGGTGTTGTTAATGGTAAAGAAGCCACCTGCCAATGCAGGAGATGAAAGAGATGCAGGTTGGATCCCTGGGTGGGAAAGATCCCCTGGAGGAGGAAATGGCAACCCACTCCAGTATTCTTGCCTGGAAAATTCCATGGGCAGAGGAGCATGGCTGGCTACAGTCCATGGACTGACAAAGAGTCAGAGATGGCTGAGCAACTGAGCACACACGTTCATTTCTATGGAATTCTTTTCCTTTCCCTCATTCAGGATGATGCGCCATGGGAGGGTAAGAGAAAACCAGAGAACACGGGCCCCCAAAGCCACGATGACTTATTACAGCTAGTTAGTCCTGAGTGGACTCTCATATGCTGTCCCTGTGTTTTCTTCCTGAACGTGCATGGAGGTGTCTATATAACGGTTGAGCACATGTGAAACACCTACCTCTACAAGCCCAGGTGACCACAGACATTCTCTTGACAACTATGTACTGAGCCTCTGATACATACGTTAGATGCTGTGCTGGGAACTAGAGATTTCTTAGCTTGCTGTGTGTTGACTTCCAAGATGAGCTGAAGGCATTACCTGCCTAAATCCAGCCACATCCAGAGCTGGATCTTCCTTCTGCTTTAGGTTAGTAGGGTTCCTCTGCCATTCAGAATTTGCCAGGCTCCTTCCTCGCATTGTGGGTCTGCACCCACACCTGTCTGGCATTGTTCTGAGCATGGTGGGGGCAAAATGCACCATGCAAATCCTCACCCTCTGATTTGGAGGGTCCAGAACAAGGTTCCAAACAAGACAGTGTATGTAAGTGTTGAACTGTGTGATAAAATCCTTAGGGCTGACAGTTGAGGGACCAGGGGTATAGAGAGGGCCAGAGTTTTCAGGGGGGGTCCCCAGAGGAGTGGGAGCTAGGCTGAGTGCTGAACACAAGGTGGGATTTATCTTCTAGACTAGAGATGGGGCAAGCCTTGGGCAAGGGAGTCGAAGAATGGGTGTGAGGCCAAGGCCGGCCAGACCCATCAGGGCGGGTATGCAGGGTGAAGCAAAATAGGCTCAGACCGGAGGCGGTACTATTTATCCTTCCTCCTAGTCTCCAGAGTCTAGTATCAAGTAGCCCTTTAATTAATTACTTAATTTACTTTGGTCCCAGGGGCCTGCGCCTGTGATCCTGCGTCTTTCTCGATAATTGGGACCGGTGAGCAGGTTCCCGCGAACGCAGGAGCCCTGTGGCTTGCGCATGCGCAGTTCGCTCTAGCGCGCCTTTCCCCAGGTATCTGGGTTCTCTAGTACCCCGTGGACAAGATGGGCTCCTCCCATCCAGCCTGGTTCTGCAGATCTCCGCACTGTAGCCCTTCTATTTAGGCACACGAATGATGAACAGAGCTGGAAAAACCGACAGGGACTGACGGATTTCCTGGACTGCGTGAGATGAAATTCTATAAGCAAGTGTTCTATGTCATTAAAAACAGCAAGGCTATTCTAGTGGGATGCTCTTGAGAAAAACGCTGGACCAGGGCTCTCCAGCCTCACTCCGGTGCAGGCGCAGCTAGAGGAGGGGGCATATAAATAGAGAGGTAGGCTCCTCTCCAACCACCTTTACAGTGTGGCCCTACAGATATACTCTTCAGAGGCTGTGTCCCCAAGGGAACACTGAGGGAGACCTTATGGCAGAAAGCAACCCCTACGGACAGAGGCAGAGAATGAGAGACACCCAGCTAGGGGGAACCCCACAAAGACATTCCAGTCAAGGAAAGACATGTGCACACTGGTATACCTAAAATGGATAACCAAAAAGGACCCACTATGGGACGGGACCCCGTATAGCACGGGGAGCTCTGCTCAATATTCTGTAATAAACTAAATGAGAAAAGCATCTGAAAAAGAATAGACACATGTATATGTATAACTGCATTACTAACTGTTCATGTGAAACTAACACAACAGTGTTAATCAACTATGCTCTGACACAAAATACAAATTAAAAGAAAACACAACTTTAAAACAGCCAAAACAAAGAAAGATGTTCAGGCCATGCCTTTGTCTCTTTAAGGTTAGCTGAACAATGAAAGGCAGTTTCATTGCCACTTTGATCAAAGAGGGAGAACAGTGGAGAGGGGTAGGTAAGAAAAGGAAAGGGGAATGAAATAAACTAGAATGTGAGCAATATATTATAACTTTATTTGCTTTATCATTCCCGAGTATGGCTTCCCAGACAGTGCAGTGGTAAAGAACCCCCTTGCCAACGCAGGAAACATGGATTTGATCCCTGGGTTGGGAAGATGCCCTGGAGGAGGGCATGGCAACCCACTCCAGCATTTTTGCCTGGAGAATCCCATGGACAGAGGAGCCTGGTGGGCTACAGTCTGTGGGGTCACAAAAGAATCGGACACAACTGAATGACTGAGCATGCATGCACACATGCACAGTGCCAAGTAAGTCCTGTGACTCTCCAGCGCCATCCTGGAGGAGAAAGTGAGCAGTCCCTCTCCCCAGATGTGCAGCCCGCTGACAGGAAGAGCATCCCCAAACATCGCACCACAGGCCAATCAAACTTTCTCGTCCCTGCCCGATGAGATGATTTGTTCTGGGAGGGCCTGAATGGGCCTGTGCATCAGCCAAGGATGAGCCAGGCCTGCAGGGCTGCAGCGTGTCCTTTCCCTGGACACCAGGATGGAGGCCGGAAGTGCAGTCCAGGCCCCAGCTCGGCTCTGGTGAAAGGCAGAGAGCCTGTCGCTTGTCCAGGGGAACGGCTCCTGCCAGCAGGGAGCTCCTGCTTCAGACCCGTGTGTCTCCTTGATCAGAACCACTCTGCCTCAAAGGCTGTCTCACTTTCCTTTTCCCAGTGAAGGAAAAAGGAGCAAGGGGGATCATAGGAGGCAGGAGGAAGAGAGGGCAGGAGGAAGGTCTGGTGTCAGAGCACGGCTGGCAGCGTGCATCTTGGGCGAGTCCAAGGAGCAGAGTGCATTTGGAACCTCAGAGTGTCACCTGAAAGAACACTCCCCACGAGGATCTTAAGTTAAAAGATGGGACTTGCCTTATGCTCCATAAGGCCAGTGACCTGGCGTCCCTAGACCCTGGAGCCAGGACTGTCACTTAATTTGCAGGGGCTCACTGCAAAACGAGTATGTGAGCCTCTTACTCAGGAGGCAGGGAAATTAGTGTCATTACATCACTAAGATACAGCGCCCCTCTTTTCTTCTGTGGCCTTTCAATGGGCCACAGCATTTTTTCTTTGCTATTTCACACCATGCTCTCTGAGCCCTGGGGCACTTGTGGGGTGAATATAAGCCCAGGCCCTGGGGGTCTTATCAGGCGGTGCCCTGGCTCGGGGGTTGTGACACTGAGGCAGGCACCTCCCCTCCCCATACGCTCACAACCCCAACCAACACAGGCAGGGGGTGACCTCCAAAGTATTGTGGCCTTTGCAACAGGACGCATGAGGCACTGGGGTCAGGTTTGGGGAGAGGCTTGACCCCGAACAGCTGCCCATTGAACAGACCCCAGTGCTGCCAGCTCGGGGTGGAAAGGGCTCTGCAGTGCCCCAGGCGTGCTGCCCTCCTGACCCAGCTGTGTCCATGCCCTGCTAGGGGGTGTGAGATGGCACCAGTAACTCCAGAGTGGAGAGGGGAACACTAGGTGGGACCAAGGGAGGCAGACTCTGGGAGCCCATCACAGGGAGGTGGTCTACCCAGAGCCAAGGGCTCCAAGCCCCTGCTGCATGCCCCATGGTCCCACTGGACTTTGCTTACAAAACACAGATGCAAGGAACAAACTTAAGAATTTCAGGAAGACAACTGCAGAGCGTTAAACCAAGTGTGGGCAGTCTGAGCATGGGGCTGTATGACACTGCACGGTCAGCGGCCCATGAAGGTGGTCCTGCTTAGAATGCAGGTTTCCTCCACCTGTGTCCTCCTCTGAAACACAGTGCTCAATGCACAGGCTGTCTTCCAGGCTCCTGTCCGGGGGGTGGGGGCAGATCCTGCCTGTAATCTACTGGTAACCGATCTGCTCGAATGCCCTTACTTAGCTCACTGCTGTAAAGGTGCCAAGAAAATTCTGCTGACTATTTCCAGGTAACCAAGGTGGTGACAGCTTTGGAAGCTCAGAGGCGGCTCTGGAGAGAAAGGATTTTAAACAAGTTGGAGTCCCATGTAATTAAAATAATCTTGAATTAAAATTGCCACTTCAGTAATTGCTTTTATATTATAATATTTACTACCATTGCCGTTGTGTAACTTATCTCATTAATTACCTCTGGAAGAAAGTTAGGCAATGAATAATTAATGAGATGTGATAACCAAGGGAGTGATAGGGCTTAAGACACAGAGCTTGGAAGTGCCACCTGCACGTGGTCCCATTAACGAGAACCTCGAAGCCCGAAGGCCACATGCTGGCAGGGGATGCTGTGTCCATCCCCCGTAGCTCTTACAGGTCAGCACAGAAATCTCTGTGGCTTCCTCCCAGACGTGGAAACAGGTCAGGAATTCTCCCCGGTGGCAGCAAGAGAAAGCTTCCGCTTTACTGAAAACAGACAGTCCTGGGCACAGATACCTCAGCAAAATCAGAAATGGCACCAAAGGGTCAGCACAGTGGCCCATGCCTTCTGTAAAGGGGAGCCTGATGTTTTCCATCAAGACATGGATGGCGGGCAGGGGATGTGGAGGGAGGCGTAGGAGTGCAGTCAGCTGCCTTTGATCTGCAAGTGGTACCCAACCCCCTGCCCCATGTGGATTTCCAAATAGGCCAATACTTGCTCCAAGGATGACACTCTCTGCCGGCACAAAGACACACAATCGTCTGGAAAATCAAACAGAATCCTTGTGCACTGTCCTACTGGGAGTGAGGTGCTTATTCTATTGTCTGAAAAGAGAGAAAATTAGTTTTCAAAGAAGCACTCTTGGGGAGTGAGACAGAATTGTGATTTAAGCTGCACCGATAGCTTGTATACACACGGCCCTCCAAGATCTGGACATTTTCTGATGTAATTTCCAATGAAGATCAGATAGTTTCACAGATTACTTTTTAAATGGACTTTCGATCAAGATATGTTGTCTGTAGGGTTGCCAGATAAAATACAGGGCACCTTCTGAAATTTGAATCTCAGATAAACAATGAATAACATGCAATATTAGGGACATACTTATCCCAAAGTTGTTCCTGTATCTTTATTTGCTCAATCTGGCAGCCTAAGGTTTGTGATCTTTCTAATCCATGCATTGTAGAAACGTGTGGTGTCAAGCACGGAGGAAACACTCCTGGAATGTTTGTGAATGAATGCATGGTCTGGCATGTCTGGCAAACAAGCATCACCATTAAGTAACATGTAGGGACTTCCTGCTCGAAGTTGTACACAGTGCCTTCTGGGTTATTTGACAGGATCCGAGATGGAATAACATGTGAGAAGATTAATTACAGTTAATCACAGATTGGGAAGTCTGAGAATCTGGGAGTTCATATTTCAGGTTGCCTAAACTGTATTTTAAGATCAATGTAATACAACAGACATTTTCATGGAAGCATAGTATCAGTGAAAAGAAATGTTGCCGTATCAGTAAACAAAGGGTGTTACAGCCATCAAGCCATCACGTTAGAGCTGTTTCAACCACCCACAGAGTGCCCCCCAAGGAGACTCAGGATGAGAAAACGAAGGATACGGCTCCAGTTAGCTGAGGTGCACATCAAAGGAATGATTTCGATGAGCCCCCAACTCTTGTATTTTGCCAAGAATACAAAAGTGCTAAATTATTTAACTTGAGATATCTGGTTTTCTTTAATTAAAACAGTAATCTTTTGAAGTTCTGACTACCTGGTCTTTGTTGCAAAAATTCCTATATATCCTGGCTCCTCCCTTAGCCTTTTGGAGCAGTCCCTCAGAGCTATCTGAGATGCTGTGTCCCGGGCTTAAGTCCTCAGTTTTGTCCACTGAATAAAACATAATTCTCAGCTTTTAGCTTGGGCATTGGTTTTTAGTTGACCATAGTTTTAGTAGACCATAGTCAGAAAATAAAAGGATGATACCATCTGTGTCTATTTCAAAGTCATAAAATTCAGGGTTAAAATGTTGCCTTTTAAAGCTTTTGAATGAGCTGAAAGGGATGAAAAGTAAGCCTTACTAACCACTTTCCCAGTGAAACAAAATTTGTTTACATCTCCACAACTGCAACACTGCCAGCTAATGTAGAAACCTAATGTGGCCATAGAGATTAGAATTTCTATAAAATGTACTGAACTGGTTTCCAGAGCAGGTGTAGGGAGTGTCCACACCTGACGGCCTTTAGCACATGCTGACTGACAGAGTTCCACCTGCCCTTAGCTGTGCGCTGCTGCAATTGCACAACAGGCTTGGGGATAATGTTGGAGTTAATAAGTACCTGCCCTCCTTGGGGTGTTTCACGGAAAGAAAGTGGGATCTTTAAAGCTAGAGGTGACTTTCCAAGCTTGTGCTTGGTGTTGTTTCCACTTCTAATCTCATACCACAGGCAAGGTAGAAAAGCCCCTCGGAAAGGAGTTCTACTCCTTCCGCCCTTCCTACTGCCCTGGATGGGCTTCCCTGGTGGCTCAAACAATAAAGAATCTGCCTGCAATGCAGGACACGGGGGTTCAGTTCCTGGGTTGGGGAGATTTCCTGGAGAAGGGAATGGCTATTCACTCTAGTATTCTTGCCTGGAAGAATTCCGTGGACAGAGGAGCCTGGTGGGCTACAGTTCATGGGGTCGCAAAGAGTCGGACATGATGGAGTGACTAACACTGTCCTGGATGCAGCTTACCCTTTTTAGAACATGTAGGGAGGATGGAGAGGTAGGTGAGGTCTTCAGCACACACCAAGTTTCATTCCAGATTCCTCGTAGGGAGCTGCTCATGGGGCCAAGAGACCTAGCCCGTCAGAAACTCTACCCTTGTGAAGGGTGAACTCATGAAGACCTGAGTTTCCTGGAGAAGCCTGCCTTGACTAGGGTTCTAGCATTAAGACTGCCAACAGGGACTTCCCTGGTGGTCTGGTGGTGAAGACTCCACTCTCCCAATGCAGGGGACTCGGGCTGGATCCTTGGTCCGGGAACTAGATCCCGCATGCCAGAACTAAAGATCCTGCATGCTGTAAGGAAGGTTCCATTTGCCACAACTGAGGCCCGGCACGGCCAAATTGAAAACAAAAATGAAAACTTCCAACAGGTGATCTTCCTCAGAAAGCTAACACCGGAGCTACCCTGAAGATGCATTGCACGAAGCTTGAAAGGAGAAGGTTAACGAGGAACGTGTTAAATAGTAACTGAAGTCACAGCCATGGTGGCAGCAAATGGAAAAGGAACTACCGTGACCGCCCGATGCTGGTGTTTAAACAGCTGTCACGGAACCAAAGAAGAGATTTCAGACACCATCGTCATACTCCCCTCCAGAAGTTTATCAGCCAATGAGGAGGTGAGGCCGGTGGAGGATGGTGGCCTGGGGAGAATCAGTGGGGCACTGTCACACAGGACTGAGAGCAGAGCGTCCCAGACCTGGAAGGGGCACCGGCCCTGGGCTCCCCTCATGGAAGGGCTGACTTTTTAGGGGACCCAGGGTTTCTTCTTTTAATTTTAATTTGCCTGCTTCTCAGAAGAAAAGTTATGACCCACCTAGACAGCATATTGCAAAGCAGAGACATCACTTTGCCAACAAAGGTCCACATAGTCAAAGCTATGGCTTTTCCAGTGGTCATGAATAGATGTGCGAGTTAGACTAGAAAGAAGGCTGAATGCCGAAGAATTGATGCTTTCGAACTGTGGTGCTGGAGAAGACTCTTGAGAGTCCCTTGGACTGCAAGGAGATCAAAATAGTTAATCCTAAAGGAAATCAACCCTGCATATTCCTTGGAAAGACTGATGATGAAGCTAAAGCTCTAACACTGTGGTCACTGGATTTGAAGAGCTATCACTGGGAAAGACCCTGATGCTGGGAAAGGTTGATGGCAGGTGGGGAAGGGGGCGACAGAGGATGAGGTGGTTGGATGGCATCACTGACTCAATGGGCATGAGTTTCAGCAATCTCCAGGCGATGGTAGAAGACAGAGAAGCCTGGTGTGCTGCAGTCCATGGGGTCACAAGGAGGAGGACACGACAGAGTGACAACAACAGCGTTGATCAGGGACGGCAGAGTGGAAACGGAGGAGGGCATTGCAGAAGGAAGTAGCCACCGCTAAGTCTGGAGGACAGGGGAGGCCTGCGGGGTGATGTAGGCCATGGAGGAGGGCTCAGTCCAGGGGCGAAGGCTCCTCAGGGTGGCCTGGGTGTCTGAGCCTCTTCCCTGGCCCCCTGATTAGCATTCTAGAAACTGCAGGGAGCCTTCTTTCCCAAAGAACTGCAGCCTCGAGTCAATGAAAGGATGAAGTTAGATTTCCCCTCACTGGAGGCCAGATTCTCATGTGAACTGCTGCCTGTCACCACCCATTCCAAACAAATGCCCTTTCAACTCTTCCTCATCTGCCTTTAGAACCAGAGCTCTTATTCCATAGTTGGAAATGAATGGTCTATGTCAAAAATGTTTCCTAACACTGACATATATTCAGAATTAGTTATAATTAGTGTGGCTATATAGTCATGGTTTAAACCAGGATAATTCGCTTTTTAAAAAAAATTGGTAAAATATACATAAAAATAAAATTCACCATCCTAGTCATTTTAAAGTGGCAGTTCAGCGGCAGTTCAGTGGCAGTAAGTATATATGTTCAGTGGCAGTAAGTATATATGTATTGCCTTGCTAACATCACCACCATCCATCTACTAAACTCTTTTCACCTTACAAAACTGAACCTCCATTCCTGTTAAACACTAACTTCCCATGTCCCACTCTTGCATCCCCTGGCAACCACCATTCTGATTTCTGTATGGATTTGACCATTCTAGATACTTCATATGAGTGGAATGACACAGTTTTTATTTTTTGGAACTTGTTTCACTTAGCATGGTGTCCTCAAAGTACATAATATCCTCAAGGGACATGTTAAGAATTTCTTATTCTTCTTTTGAAACTTTTTGGTCATGCCATGTAATATGTGGAATCCTAGATCCTTGACCAGGGATTGAACCCACACCCCCTGCATTGGAAGCAAGGAGTCTTAACCATTGGACCGCCAGGAGAGCCCAGAATTTCCTTCTTTTTAAAGGCTGATTAATATCCCATTGTGTTATGCAGAGACTACATCCTGTTCATCCATCATCCACCTATGGATAGCTGAGTTGGGTATAGCAGTTGGATATATATGATCTGGTTATATCATAGAAGATATCTATGGATATCTTCTGCAGCTTGGCTATCATGAATAATGCTGCTATGAACATGGGTCTGCAGATACCTCTTGGAGGTCCTGCTTTCGACTCTTTAGGATACATAACCAAAAGTGGAATTGCTGGATCATGTGATAATTCTTTTTTCATGTTTTGAGGAGTTGTCATTTTTCTTTTTCTATAATGGCTGTACCATTTTATACTCCCACCAACAGTGTACACGTGTCCCAATTTCTCTACATCCTCGACAACACTTGCTGTTTTGTTTTTTCTCATAGTAGACTAGTGGTAACTCACTGTGGTTTAAACTGGGACCCTTTCACCAGTGAGGGAAACACAGCTCTTCATTACCTGGGGTGCATGGTGACTGCAGCTATATTCAGCCTGGAGAATGACACAGGAAGTGCTGCTCCGGGGACCTCAGAGCTGGGGGCAAGGAAGCCAGGGTGCAGCACTCAGCAGAAGAGCAGATGCCAGTCTTCAGAGGTGGCCCTGTTCCTCCCTGTCATCTATCTGCTGGCACTCCCAACTTGCATAGGTAGAGGACAATTTTGCAGATTACTGCCATGTAACCAAGGTGGTGACAGTTTTAGAAGCTCAAAAAGGCTCTGTAGAGACAGGATTTTAAATAAGGTGGTGCCCCTGAGCACTGTTATTGATTGCATAGTAAAAATAAAGAAAATTTAGGCTTGTCGAAACACTCTGGTTAGAAGAGTGAACATTTGGACCTGGCTGGGCTGATATTCTTGCCTTGAGAACCCCATGAACAGTATGAAAAGGCAAAATGATAGGATACTGAAAGAGGAATTCCCCAGGTCAGTAGGTGCCCAACATGCTACTGGAGATCAGTGGAGAAATAACTCCAGAAAGAATGAAGGGATGGAGCCAAAGCAAGAACAATACCCAGTTGTGGATGTGACTGGTGATAGAAGCAAGGTGTGATGCTGTAAAGAGCAATATTGCATAGGAACCTGGAATGTCAGGTCCATGAATCAAGGCAAATTGGAAGTGGTCAAACAAGAGATGGCAAGGGTGAACGTTGACATTCTAGGAATCAGCGAGCTAAAATGGACTGGAACGGGTGAATTTAACTCAGATGACCATTATATCTACTACTGCAGGCAGGAATCCCTCAGAAGAAATGGAGTAGCCATCATGGTCAACAAGAGAGCCCAAAATGCAGTACTTGGATGCAGTCTCAAAAAGGACAGAATGATCTATGTTCGTTTCCAAGGCAAACTATTCAATATCACAGTTGTCCAAGTCTATGCCCCAACCAGTAACACTGAAGAAGCTGAAGTTGAACGGTTCTATGAAGACCTATAAGACCTTTTAGAACTAACACCTAAAAAAGATGTCCTTTTCATTATAGGGGACTGGAATGCAAAAGTAGGAAGTCAAGAAACACCTGGAGTTAACAGGCAAATTTGTCCTTGGAAAGCGGAATGAAGCAGGGCAAAGACTATTAGAGTTTTGCCAAGAAAATGCACTGGTCATAGCAAACCCCCTCTTCCAACAACACAAGAGAAGACTCTACACATGGACATCACCAGATGGT
>SJYQ01000824.1:223556-320312 GCA_006410935.1 Redunca redunca
GGGGAAGCAGGGAGAGGAGCGGGTGGGAGGTGCTGTCCTGAAAGGCTCTGGGAGCAGAGAATGAAGGCTCCAGGCCTTTGGCTAGTTTTCTCCACTAAGAGCAGATTAAAAACAAAACAAAACAAAAAAAACAATTGTGGTGTCACAATTTAAATAAGCTTTCATCAAAAGAAGCTAAGTAGTTTGGTTTTAAATAAAACAAAACCCCACTAATCTACTAGTTTTAAAACTACCCACCCACTGCAAATGTTTCCCCAGCTGGACTCCCA
This sequence comes from Redunca redunca, assembly GCA_006410935.1. NCBI lineage: Eukaryota > Metazoa > Chordata > Mammalia > Artiodactyla > Bovidae > Redunca > Redunca redunca. Next base: position 223,826 of record SJYQ01000824.1, read on the forward strand.
CTTATTAAGGGCACAGACACAAGTGAATGAGTTATAAAGACACGGTGGCCTTGGTGCGCTAAGAAATAGACATGGGAGATTTTGCTGGTGGTCCAGCGGCTAAGGGGCTTCCCAGGTGGCTCTAGTGGTCAAGAATCTGCCTGCCAATGCAAGAGACGTGGGTTCGATCCTTGGATTAGGAAGACCCTCTGGAGGAGGGCATGGCAACCCACTCCAGTATTCTTGCCTGGGAAATCCTATGGACAGAGGAACCTGGCGGGCTACAGTCCTTGGGGTCGCAAACAGTCAGACATGGCTGAGCAAGCACAAGCAAGAGCAGTGATTTAAGAATCCGCCCGCCACTTCAGGGAGCTCAATCCCTGGTCCGGGAGGATTCCACGTGCCTGGGGGCAACTGAGCCTGTGTGCCATAACTGCTGACGCGAGAGCCTGAATGCTCCCAACTCCTGAGCTGGCGCGCTGCAGCCACTGTACCCTGTGCGCCCAGAGCCTGTGCGCAACTAGAGAAGCCCTCGCGGTGAGAAGCCCGCTCGCTGCAACTAGAGAGGAGCCCCAGCTCACTGCAACTAGAGAGAGCCTGGTGCAGCAGTGTAGGAGCCTGCGCGCCACAGTGAAGACCTAGCACAGCCATAAATAATAAATACGCAGATTAAATTTTTCTAAAAGTTCACTTAAAAACTTCCTGTTACCCCTCTGGATGCATCCTCCTGGCTCAGACTTTAGGCGGTGGGTCCGTAGAAACCCGAAGGCACCCCCCCAAGTCACTAAACCATCTTAATGAGTAATCAGTGGTTTCAAACAGCTTGTTATTTATTTACTCGAAAGACCGTTAACAGCTTCTTTCAGGCTGCTCTGTTCTGTTACGTAAAATACATGTTTGGGGCCTTTAAAAATATGCCTTATTTACCTGGTAGGACTCATTGCCTTCTCTGGAGCTGTTACATTTTATGGTGGAAATTAGTACTGGGGGACTTTTTAAAAGCTGGTTTTCAGACTCGATAGCCTGCGTTTGCTTATGACACTGATGCAGACAGCTGCGCTGACAATCACCGAGGGCAGTCAGGGACGCTGAGACGGCGGCTGAGAAGCGGCAGCAGGGCGAGTGCGTCCACGTCGGTGAGTGTCCATGGGCACCACCGACCCCGTGGGAGAAGAGGCCCCACAAAGAGGCTCAGTGAGCGTTTTCTCTCTTTCCATAGCCCCCAAACAGATCTCTACCGGGATCCCCCAGGTTACCTGAGAGTCACTGCTTTTGAAATAAGGATGATTTACTTTAAAATAAAATGAATCAAATTATTTAGAAATCGACTGGAAAAGGTGCCAGGAAATGACCCAGGGTGACTTTTCTAGGTGAGTGAAGTAGGATATGGACACAGGAGAGACAGGTGGCAGGCTCCTCAGGGGCCGGGGTGAACTCACCCAGCACCCAGGGACCCACAGTTTGGCTTTTTTTAAAAAATGGGAGAATAGGCTAGATGAGAACCTATACAAAGTTGGGAGGAAATAAGCAATAGTAAGGGATAGTTCTTGGGCTTTGTTGATATTTATTTTTCTATACTGTCAAGGTAAAAACATGCTCCATACTATGATTTGTTCATGGTTCCATAAATTAAATCCACTCTGTCATATTTTCCTGTCTTCCTGTTCAAGCTTCTCAGCATGACTTAGAGAATATCTCGTGGTACTTTGACTAGTGGGCTTTCGTAGTGATGCAATAGGGTAATTACTATCATATGGATAGACTAACAAAGCATTTTTGCTATTTATCACCTCATTTAATCTGACCATAAACCTAGCAAGGAGGGTATAATTACCATCCTGTTTATGCAACTGAGAAAGTTCAGACTCAGATGAATAAATACTTTTCCCAAATTCCAGCCCAAGTTCAAGGATTCAAAATCCGATGCTTGCTTCAAGATGTCTTACAAAAGAAGAGAGGAGATTAGGGAAAGCCGGGCCAGATATACGGTGTTTTTCTTCCTCCTTATCACGGGAGCAGAGATGTGTAGCCTAATTTGAACTCACGGCCTTTCATGTTTGAAAGACATTAAGTTATTATTGAGCAGCCGTTCTTTTTTTCTCTAAGTAACTTTATTTCTTTATATTTATTTTTGGCTGTGCTGGGCCTTTGTTGCTCTGACGGCTTTTCTCCAGTTGTGGCATGTAGGGGCTACTCTCCAGGTGCCGTGCACAGGCCTCTCTTGTCGAGTACAAGCTCTGGCTCTCTTTATAACTTGTTGGGGTGGGAGGATGTTACTGAAGCTGCTAAGAGCATTAGCTGGAGTCAGGCCACACTGTGGCTTTTCAGCCACTAGATTGTGGGTCAGTGACATGTCTCTGGAAACCCAGGTTCCCTAGGATTTCAGGGAGGATATGTGGAAAAGGAAATGAAATAAAAAATTCATCTCTTTAGGTCCTAATGTTGAATTCCTCCTTCTTGGCTGAGGGGCTATTATGAGGAATAACGACAAGTGATGCATGGGAGATGCTTGGTGGTGTACTTACACATGACTGCTGTGCTAACAAGGCCCAGGACCATACAAGCACACGCCGACATTTAATACATGCAGTAGACCTGCATGTGTCTAAGTTTCCTCTGAAAGTGAAAGTGTTAGTCACTCAGCCATGTCCAATTCTTTGCGACCCCATGGACTGACTGTAGCCTGGCAGACTCCTCTGTTCATGGAATTCTCCAGGCTAGAATGCTGGAGTGGGTAGCCATTCCCTTCTCCAGAGGGTCTTCCTGACCCAGGAATCGAACCCAGGTCTCCTGCACTGCGGGCAGATTGTGTACTGTCCGAGCCACCGACTTTCCTCTACCACCCTGTAAACTCCCAGAGAGTGGGATACATGGGTTTTTTTGTGTCTTGCGTAGAGACTGGCTTGACACCTTACTCACTGTGTGGTCTCTATCCTGAAAATGTGCATTGAATGAAGGAAGGAAAATAGAAACGAATAATTGGTAGAGATCGTATGGCAGGGCATCGTAAGATGTGCCCATAGTGGGAAGCCTGGCAATGAGGAGAGGGGAGGAAGAGACAAGGAGCAGCCAGAGATCATGTCTAGGTATTAGCAGAACTATGGCACCCTTCATTTCTCTCTGGTTACTGATTTCTAATTTAACTCCATTCTAACTGAATTGCACTGGATGGTTTCAATTTTTTGAAGGTTATTTTTTCTAAGACTTTCTTCCTACTTTTGGATTGTTAAAAAAAAAAAAGAAAATCATCCCATTTCCTTGTCCCGTGTGGCAGTTAATAGTGCGTCTCAATTCTACAGCATCTTTTAGGCGTGGACTCCTCAGTAATAAGCTCCTGACTGTTAACCTCTGCTTCCAGCGGTGGTCTGCTGCCATGGTGAACAGGCATCATTTCAGCAAGCTATTTTCTATTTTAAGCCCAAAGTTGCCATTTGTTGCTGTCATTCAGTCACTAATTCGTGTCTGACTCTTTGCAACCCCATGGACTGTAGCATTCCAGGCCTTCACTGTCTCCTGGAGTTTGCTCAGATTCATGTCCATTGAGTTGGTGATGCTATCTAACCATCTCATAGCGTATCAGACACCTTCTGACCTGGGGGCCTCATTTTCCAGTGTTGCCTTTTCATACTGTCCATGGGGTCCTCCAGCTAAGAATACTGGAGTAGGTTGCTATTTCCTTCTCCAGTAGAGCACGTTTTGTCAGAACTCTTCACTATGACCCGTCCATCTTGGGTAGCCCTGCACAGCATAGCTCATGGTTTCATTGAGTTATGCAACATCCTTTGCTGAGACAATGCTGTGATCCACGAAAGCGGAAGAGTTGCCATTGCTTAACCACAAAACACGGGACCTAATTCACTCATTCATTTGTTCATCGTTTTCTTCATTCATCAGATGACTTCTGTGTCTCCTAACTGCCAGGAACTGTGCTAGGTGCTAGGGATAAAAAAATTGCTAGGCCAGAAATATAAAGATTATTATAATTATCAGTAGAGACAAAGGATCTACTAATGCTACTCTCTACTAAACAAAGTGCAGATAGAGTAAGCTATTAACATTTGTTAAGACTATAAACAATGGCATGAACCACCAGCCCCTGACCCCATCCAAGCCTGCCTGCTTCCTTGCTGCGAGATGGGGATGAGAGAATTCCACTCCACATGAATCAGAGAACCTGGAGTGCAGTCTCAGCTCTACCACTTGTTGTCTTGTGACCTTGCATGACTCCATCGCCTGTCTCAGGTTCAGTTTTCCTATCTGCAAAATGGGTCCCTTCTATCTCATGGGGTTGTTGTGTGATCATAAAATTAGACAGTCAATGAGATGGGCTTTCGAAACTCTAGAGCTCTTTAAAGACGTTGTGCATGGTATACCAAAGTGACTTTATCATAAGAAGCTGTTCTGTTGGAGAGTCTGGGGACCACTGTGGGGCTCGAGGGCGAGGCTGATACTTCCCCTCCTGCTACTTTGTCATCTTACAAAAATCTGAAACTTTCTCCCAAGCCTCTTCTGCTCCCTGTTCGGACCCTTTGAGAAGAGCCCAGTCGTCACTAGTGCCTGGCAACTGTGACTTTCTTCTCCAGATTTCAGGGACAGTGTGTAAAATGAGACCCGGAAAGTCACCCTGCAGTTCTGGTGGCCACGCCCAGTACACTCCCCTCCGCTTGACAGAGGTTGGTCCACTTGGTGATGGGTCAGGAAGGTGAGGCTGAATGCAAAGTGCACACCCTCCTGCCCTCGGCTGTCAGAACCTGCCCTCCCCTGCCCAGTGGCACGGTGTCCAGCCTTGCTTCCAGACGTGATCACACTCAAACGGAGGTGAGCCCTTCATTCTAGATGAGTCCTCACTTACTTAATTTCATTATATTCTCCCTAATGGAAAGAGGAGAGTTGATGGGTGAGATTTATTTGAGGAAGGGCAAGATTGAGCAGATGCATGAGGCTAATGGGGGCTTTCTCTTCACAAAGTCAGCACCTCTGGACTCTGGACCAGGAGGCGCTAAGCGCAGGTGACAGGCTGCTCCTCCCCATGGCCCGCCGGCCCCAGCCCAGGGCCCGCTGTGCACACAAGGCACTTCAGTAGAGCCTTGTTGCACCAGTGAATCAATCAACGGCAGTGGTTTAGATTCCAGTATAAATGGAGCTTGGGCCTGAGATACTGCCAGATGGGCAGACCAGGTTACAGTCTGGTGATGCATCGCCAAGGCTGTAAAAACAGAGCCATTTCTGGAGTCGCAGGCTGACATTTCAGAAGACGATTACATGCGCAATTTAACCATACGGCCATTCATGTCCTCCTAGCCCCACGGCCTTAACAACTGTTTTCATGTTGGCTTTCTTGCTTGTTCCTTTTTTCTCCCCAAAGTGAAGCACAATCTTTCCCCTGCCCCCACCCCCTCAGCTTCTCATCTTTCTAGCTGAATGTGATTTATTCATATGAAATTATGCTCCAATTTTATAAAACCCAAGTTACTGCAAATGAAGCTGGAGGTTTCACAGAAAATATTAATTCCTGATCTACAGCTATAAAGCATCCTGGCTCGCTCTGCAGCAGCTCTGTTGCTCCGAGACGGATGGAAGCAGTCCAAGGGGATGATTAACTTCTCAGCCCTGCCAGCTGCCTAGTACCCCTCTTGCCCTGGATTTCCAGATTGACCCCCAGCTTCTCTGCCAACGTGCAGTTGCTCAGCTTGATAAATCAGACAAATCCTTTTTCTGATCACAGTTATCTACTATTCACTAGTTAGGAAGGGAAGCTAATGGTATTCAGAGGCACTTTCCATACTGCACACACGCCCTGTTCTCTCCTGATAGCATTCTGCATGTTCTCCACGTTACCGGTGACGCGGCACCTAAGATGAGCCTTTAGAAATGATCCACTGGCCAACTAAGCCCAATTCTTCTCTGCCTCTCTCTGCCCCACCCAGCACAATGGTCTGTAGGAAGAAGAGATCCTCGAGAGGCACATTATAAGAAGTGGGTAAGTAAGAAGGAGCGTGTCTCTCTGCAAAGGGTGGTTTTCTTGTCATTGACTGGTTTATCTTGTTGAGAACTTTGCCACCTCTTCCTGATCTTTGCTTTTCCGTTATTTGGGGGCATTGGCAGGCTTCTGTAGTAAGCCAGCTGCTTCTCAACAGCATAAAACTGACAGATGAAAAATTCTGTAGCCATCAGGAGAAAAGAACAAAACCCAACCACCCCATCTTCACTCACCCTTCCCATCACTGCAGGTGGCACGGATGAATTGGGCCAAAGCCTGTCTGGACTTGGAATACGTGGGGTATTTTTGTTGAGCCATAAATTAAGCCTATCACTCAAGCAAAACCAAAGAAGGTGACAGGTTTTTCTTGGATGTTTTTAAATTTTAGTAATGGCAATATCACAGTTGTTTTTTTGTTTTTTTTTTTTTTAATATATTTTTGGCCACACAGTGTGTCATTTAGGTTCCTAGCTCCCTAACCAGGGATCAAACCTGCTCCCTGTTGCACTGGAAGTTCAGAGTCCTAACCACTGGACCACCAGGGAGGCCCTGGCAATATCAGAGATTTAACTGATCAACGTTGTGTATTTATGGGCTTTCCCGGGGACTCTGCAGTAAAGAATCCACCTGCAATGCAGAAACTGCAGCATAAACAAGTTGGATCCCTGGGTTAGGAAGATTCCCCGGAGGAGGGCATGGCAATCCACTCCAGTATTCTTGCCTGGAGAATTCCATGGACAGAGGAGCCTGGTGGGCTACAGTCCATAGGGTTGCAAAGAGTCGGACACGACTGAAGTGACTTAGCACGCATGCCCGTATACTGATTACGGAGAACTCACTGAACTTTAAAGCATTACGGTCTCAACTGTCAGATGTTGGGTTTCTGCTAAAATGTCCCTGGAAACCAGGAAGCTGGAACAACGAAAAGACAGACAAGACCAACCTTCAGAAAACATCCGGATGTCCTCCACACTCTGACATTCCATGTGGATGAGATTTCTACCTGACCTTAGAAAGAAAAGAGCAAAGCCTGTCCTGTGAAGGGAGACTTTCTTACGAGGAAGCAGAGGACAACTGGCTTCCTACAGTGTAGACTCACACCCCTCCAACAACCCACAGCAAGTAAATTACATTTCATCATCAGGCTGTTCATCTTGAGGCAAAACGATTCTGCTCCTGGATCAGATGTCCTGTGTTCACCAGCTAAATGGGATGGACATGGGATCACAAAGGGGCAAGTGAGCCAGACACCTCAGTGTCACGTGGTGTTGAGACACAAACCAGCCGGGGCTTTCTGTGCAACTCCCCAATCCCAGCACTCAGGGAGCAGCCGCGAAGGCCCCAAAGTGCTTCTTCTAGAACAGAACACAAGTGCCTAATCACTATGGAATTTTATATCAAGAGGTGATAACAGGCTGAAAAAAAAAGTTTAGGAAACCAGAATAGTTTGTGCAAAGGGATGTAGAAATGATTACCACCAGGCCGTAGGGAGTCTGAGGTGTGGGGTTAGACCTCTACTTTGGGAAGGTCACAGCCTGGGGTTGTGGGGGGATTTTTACTCAATTTCATTCCCACCCGGAGGCAGTTTCTGCAACAAAAGAATTCTAGGCAAGTCATACAGTGGTTGGACCCAGAGTCACATTTCTCATTTTCTAGAAAAGGCTGGTTTACTCCACAGAATATGTAACGTGACAGAAAATGACATCTGTCATGTGATAAGCTAGCATTCTCTAAGAAACTGGAAAACATGAGTCCAGTTAATTCAGTAGGTGTTACAAGTCCTTATTTTGAAGAAGGGTTTTTTAACTGTATCTCCCCACAATTACAGATATTTCTCACTCATGGAAATACTCGTGTGGCCCTGAATTAACAGAAAACATAGAATAGGAGGTGAAGTCAACTCATTGCTTTGAAAGGCACTGGATTCCTGAGCAGGAAAACTGCTAGATTTAGAGGGAGAGGCTCAGTTACATTTGAAGATAGAGAAATTCGTAAGAAGAGCAGTGACAATGGGAACCTCTGTTTCCAGGCAATGGACTTTTTTCCTTACAGTTTCTGCACTTAGTGGTTATATAACAACAAGAGCTAAGATTCTAACTTACGAATCAATGATGTGGCTTCAGGTTAAGTTTTTGAGAAGATCAGAAAATGTCAAAGGTAATAGTGCTGCTCATCACGAAAGTCCATGCCCATCTTCTACCTGCGACAGAGTCACGTGTCTTCGGGGGAGAAGCCTTAGAATACACCAGTCCTAGTTTCTGATGACTTGTCTTTGTATCCACAGCCATATCTTCAAAGGGAGTCCATATTTTTAAAAAATAGTTCTTGATTCATTCTACCAAAGGCCATAAAGAGATTCTGTGTCTCTATAGTCGTTTTATTGAAATGCAATTGATATACCGTAAAGTTCACCCATTTAAAGCTTGCAATTTAGTTGTCTTTATTATATTTACTGGGTTGTGAAATCATCACCACAATCCAACTTCACATAATTTTTATCATCCCATAAAGAAACCTTGTCACCACTGGGAATGGCATAACGTTGTAAACTGTGGGCTTTCTCTTGCTTCTCAATGTGTTTTGTTGAAGGAATCACTTAAGAAGAGTCAAAGGGAAAAAAGAAACATGTCGAGAAAAGGAATTAATGTGTCAGATTTTAAATGTGTTTTTGATCCAGTCCCTCTCCTCCTCCTACCAACAGACTCAGAGGTGGTACAGTTACCAGCTTTTGCGAAAGTCACAGAAGCAACCCCAGAAGATGATGTGGCAGCCCGTCTTAGAGCACACAGGCTTGTGTGGCTGCCATGGGGAAGGCTTTTCAACTGAAATCACGCTACAGCTCAGCCTGCCACCACTGAGAAAATGCTTTTCATCTATGAGCATGGATCATTTGCCTCAGTGACAGATTTTTCCTTGGAGAGGCACTGAACCGAGCTGGTTTACACAGGCAATTACTGCTCATTCCACAAAAAAAATGAACTGGGAAGGAAAGGAGTGGGGGTGATGGTAGCTAGCCAATGCCAAAGTGTCTGCTAGCCTGCTGAGTGGGACGTCTCCTCCAGGTCTTTCTAACTTTGTATGAACATCACTTGTGAAAGAAAGAAAACAGGGCTTCGTCTTTACCACCGGATAGTCTTTAAAATACACACACACCCCCCCCCCCCCNCACCACACACACCCCTTGGCAAATGAGAAATAAAAAACCAACCCAAACCAGTAAATGGTCAAGTCTACTCTAGGAAGTAACTTATTATACATCCCCACTCAACTATCTTTATACAGCCTTATAGGCAAAGCAAGATGTGAAATACAGCTTGAGTATGTTTCCTGATTAGGTTTCCATATCTCGTTCAATAACACAAGTCAGAAAAGACAAGCCAGAATGAGAAGGAAAAAGTCAGGCACACAGGACTGGGAACTGGGTTCCACACATAAAGGATTTTGAGAGAGAATCTCATCAGAAGACAGACAGCTCTTGGGGAAGTATCTGAAGAGAACACCCCAGAATAAATGAAGTACTTATTGTTGAAAAATGAGCTCAGATCTCAACCGGTCCCAAAGTTCAAAATTTACTGCACCATTCAGGACGTTCCTTCCAAGTTTCTTGTCTCCCGTTTCATCGCGCAACGAGGGATTCTCCGTATTTTCTATGAAATACAGCACGGCGATTTTTGCAGTAATAAACTCCACACATGCATGACAAATCGAAGCATGCAAAATGTTTAACATCCCAGTTCACAGATACTTTAGGGACAAAATCCGATTATGAATTATGTGCCACAATAAATAGGGCGCAATGTTTCATAAAGCAATTTATAGTTCATAAAAATGACAAAACGTACCTGTCAGACAGAGTGTGGAGGGCCGTTCTCTGGGCTGCCTGCTGGAAGAAAGGGCAGAGATGTTTGTTTAATATTCTGGCTTTTAAATTATGTGCTCAATCAATACTTAAAAATAAAAACCCTGTGTCACCCACATTTTTTGCCAGGTAGCCAAATATGAAACTACTAGTAACAAAATAGAGAACCCTTTTGTATTACTAGGAATATTAGAAAATGAACATTTCTGAAGTTAACCGAAGTCCCTCACCGGGCACACCTGCCACAGGGGGCGACCTTGAGGAGGTTGGACATGGCATCAGTCAGGCCTATTTCATTCTTACTTCCTGAAATCATTTTTTAACACTATTTTATTCTAGTTTCCTATAAGAAAAGAATCTGTTTTGGTTCCTTTGCAGTTACGTTCCCAACGAAGGTATAATTTTACTCCAAGTTTTCGATTTATTGATAAAGTCATCACAACTGGATATTGGAACATTGACTGGCTTTGAGATGACATTAGGTGATTATTGATATGTTTTAGACACAGTTAACATAATTTCTAAAGAGTCTTTTAGAGATTCACATTGAAATATCTATGAATGCAATTACATGATGTTGGGATTTAAAATAATGTAACCGGATGGGAGAGAGAGGGGGTGGGCATATAAATGAAACGAGACAGCCTTGGGTGGATGGCTCTTGAAGCTAGGTGATGAGCACATTGGGGGAATATTACAGTATTCGGGGAAGTTTTGTGTTTTAAATTTTCCATAATAAAAAAAGAAAAAAGAAAACAAGGAGGCCTCCACTGCTCCTTCAGATTCTCCCAGTTTCCCACTCACTTTCCCTTTCCTGTTTTTTTTTCTTTTTTTGCCCACTTGCCTTCCCCTGAATCTATGGAAGGCAGAGAGCACACTCTCTTCTCTGATGAGAAATCACACGAGGAGGGGATCAAAGCGTGGCCTTGAAGACCAAGGCCTCCTCAGGGTCCACACAGGAGACAAGGACTGTACACGGTCCACCTACTCTTTTGACCCAACAGCTGTCAAAGTTTATTGTTTATTAGAGACAATAACATTTCCCGTGCTCTTCTTCACAGGAAGCAGACAAAATAGAATCTTCAAATTAGGAAAAAGGACACATCGGTACCATTATCCCTATTACAGAAAAGAAAGATACCCTCAGTGATAGTAGCATGTCCTTGGATCAGGCAGTCAGACCAACACTTACTGAATTCCTACTACACAGGAGATGACTGCCCTGGGCGCTACGGGGCACAAAGGCAAAAGCAGAAGAAGTGCTCACTGTCCTGGACAAGCTGAGTCTCCAGGGAGTTAGGATGGAGGTCCAGGGATGACTTGCAGAGTGTCCTGGCTTTCTAGGGTCATGCCATCCGTTCAAGACAGGAAACAAGACTGTGCGCTGTGTTTTCTCCTCTTGGGGACATGTGAGGGAGTGGAATGAGGCAGGGGGAAGAGGTGAGAGGCTAGTGGAAGGCCTGGAGTGCAGGCTCCCCCGGGACACCTCAGAGGAGGCACGTGCTTCTCTCTCCTCTCTCTCCTTCCTCTGTGAGGGCCACCCCAGAAGCACATTCACAGAACACCCAGCCGGTGCCGGGCAGCCACTGCTGTTCCCTGGTCCCCCCCTAAGGGGGTCTCTCCTCACTCAGCAAGATGGCCTTCATGTTGGAAGGTATCCCTGAAAAGAACTTCAGTCTCTACTCCTGACTCTGTTTGGCTAAGTATACAAAAAAAGCATCTGGGACTGCCCAGAGGAAAGATGGCATATATTATTAGCACAGTCTCTCCACATCGTCTCAGTAGGAGGCATGGGAGACGGACTCTTCCTGGAATAACAAAAATCACAGGAGATGCGACTAAAAGTTCAACAGAAATCTCTCACATGGCATCTGAATTTTACCCCAGCCCTGGATGTCAATTTTTTTAAAAAGCCTATTGATTCCTTTCTCTCCTGCCTGCAAATACTTCCCACTGGCTTTTGTGATAAGGAAAACACAGCGCTGGTTGATGTGCAGTCTATAAGAAGATGACTTAAGATGCAAAAGCAAAGCAAAACAAACCCCCAACAGAAAACTCAAGATGCCCATCACTAGAATACCTATGAATGGATGCTTCCCAGGTGGTAGCACCTGCTGAGAATAACTCCATAGGACTGATGTGGGCGAGGCCTCTAATGCAAGCTGAGCTGAAGCTGGGAGCAAGGGCTGCAGATAGACATGCCCCTGGGACCAACAGGTCCTTCCAGGCTTAGACGTCCTGCACCTAACCCAGTCACTCTGCAGTCTGTCCACACAACGGCCTGCACCACTATTTTTAATGCTTGCTTTTGATTGTGCTACTTAATTTGTAGTTATTCTCCATCATTAAAAACTTAACAGAAGATAGCTCATCATCCATCAAGAAAGGAGATGAGAATATATTAAATGTTTTAAATAACTCCTTGAGGAAAAAAAACCTTATGGCATTAAAACTCTACTGCCTTAAACTTTGGCAGTTGCATACTATTTTATTTTACTGTTGGAAAATAATAAAATAAATAAACACTGGAATTAAACAGCAGAGAAAAATTACTTAGGTGACTCATGATCGAAGCCTGAAAAACTACTCATAGTAAACTAGATGAATTGCCCACTTTCCTTTTCTTAAGACTTGTACATTACAGCAACCGTATTTCTCTTTTCCTAAATCATCATCTTCTCTTGTAACTTTCTTTTTATTCAGCTCTCAGCAGAATAGATTGAGAGGGTTAAGAGCATGCATCATTGATCTTTCTTGAGTTCATTACTCATTCATGAATGACTCTGGAGGGTAAGTCTATGAGTCAAAACAAGTTTTCTGCCAGAAATAATCATTTTCCAGCTTCTCTTCAAGAAATGACATCTTTTCTCTGTCTTTATTATAGGAAGCTGGTGCTTGGGAGCCTAATCAGTAGACTCACAGGTTTCAATGTATACTAGATGAGTTACCAGTCACAATCTGTTATCGACGGGAAGTTAAAGAGGAAATTAACTGCTCTTACTGTAACTGGGTCAAGTGGTGAACAAGTTCATGGGTACTGGAGTGGGGAGAAAACAAAGGGAAAAGACTGGAATTCAGAGAGATCTCAGCATGATCCAGTTTCTTCCTTACTGACAGAAACAGAACTAACACGTGAGTAGAACCGTAAAGCAATCTGATGTACCTGTTACGTGCAGGTCCTGGGCTTGGCTTGGGTGACAGTCAAAACAGACAAAGCTTTCGCAACACTGTACTTGGAATCTCCAGGTGAGCCAGATGCAAACGGTTAAACACACAGAAGCATTCTAGATGCCGAGGGCTATGACCAAAAGGGACAGGAGCTGTGAACCAGAATGTGAAGGGTCCTTGTTTGGGATGAATGTACAGGGAAGGCTCTCTAAGGAGGGGTAAGATTATTGAATAAGAAAAGTATGAAAGCAGAGGACGAAGGGACAACTGTTTAGTAGCAGGGGCCCGAAGCAGGCCTGGATCCCTGCTTAGTTGAAGAGCTACAGGAAGGTTGCTGTCAGGCACGTTAGTGAGCGGTGGGGACAGTGGCAGGTTGTGGAGGTCAGCTTAAGGATTTTGGACATTATCCACAGCAATATGAAGTCACTGAAAGGTTTACATGAGGGGAAGCTGAGAGAAGGATGGATGGCACCTGCCTGAACATTCTTTGCAACTTTCGGTGAATCTATAAAGAAAAAAAGAGTAAGGAGAAAGGCAATATGACTTACACTTTTCAAATACCCCTCTGCCTTTTGCGTGGCAAATGGATTGGGACAGGAAGGGACAAAGCTGAAGGTCACTTGCAGTGATCTAGGTAAGGGAAGTGCATGGGAGCAGTGGAGATGGAGAGAGTTCACGGCACATTTTGGAGGTAGGCTTGAGGGAACTAGTGACTGACTGAATGTTGGGGGGGCAGGGCGTCAGGAATGAGTCCCAGATTCCTGGCATGAGCACGTGGCATGGATGGAGAACCACTGGCTTGGACAGGCAAGACGGGGCAGAAGCAGGACAAAGGCAGAGTTTAGGTCTGGGTGTGTAAGAAACTCTAATTTGAAAAGATAACCGCAGCCCAGTGTTCACAGCAGCACTGTTCACAATAGTCAAGACATGGAAACAGCCTAAATGTCCATTAATAGATGAATGGATAAAGAAGGAATGGATAAAGAAGAAATTGTACACGTATATGATAGAATATTACTCAGCCATCAAAAAATGGAACTTTGCCATCGGCAGTAACATGGATGGACTTGAAAGGCATTATGCTTAGTGAAGTTATGTCAGAGAGAGAAAGACAAAGATTGTATGATGTCACTTACACATAGACTCTAAAAAATTCAAGAAACTGGTGAATGTAACAGAAAGGAAACACACTCAGATATAGAGAACAAACTAGTGGTTACCAGTGGGAGGGAGGCGGGGGAGGTATAAACGACTGGGTGTAAAATAGGCTTAAGGAGGTATTGTACAAGATGCGGAATAGAGCCAGTATTTGGCAGTAACTGCAAATGGAAAGTAACTTTTAAAACTGCATTTAAAAAATGCTAAGATCTCCCCACTGCCCCTCCAAAAGTTTGGGTGTGCAAAGTTCCAGTTGCTTATGGGATGCCAAGAGGAGATGCTGAGCAGACAGCTGGATTTGTGAGACAAAACTGTTAAATGCCAGTTAAGAACACAACATCAATATGTTTTCGGCAAGTGACAATCACAAGGAGAGAGACGGTTTGATTTTCTGGATCTGCATTTTGGTATTGGTCTAAGAGAAACAGATACAGACTCCAGCTGGGGGGGACACACTTCCGTCTCTGCACTTCCTGTGGGCATGACCTCCATCTGCTACACAGCATCAGGTTTATGACCAGGACAGTCAAGGAGGTGCCACTGCAGCAGTGATGACAATCCCATCACATCATTGTGTGAGGCTTGTCTCCACCTTTAATTACTTGAATAAACACGATTGCAGCTAATCTTCGTTCATTTGCGTTTGGCAGTTATTGAAGCAGGCTATGAAATTTACACGGTCTTTCACATCTTTCTAGGAATTCTGGCTGGTAAGGGCTTAGTATTTTCCTGCCATCCTTCTTCAAGCTGAAACTTGCATTTATTAACTTATTTCCCTGTTTAATTTCCTTCTACCTCTATTAGCACATTTTATGTTTCATTGACTTAATTTTTATGCTCTTGTTTTTCATTTTGGTCCTAGTTGAAGAATGTCTTTAACTTTATGTTGCGAGTTTCCATTTGGTGTTTTCCAACCCATTTAGCAATATTTGCAAGACAAAGGAAAGAGTCTCTTTCTTTTCTTCTCAAGTAATAATGAGTACTTTACATTTTTAGATTTCTAGAAATGCTGTCTAGGAAGCATTTTGCTCAGTGGACTTTGACCTTATCCTGTACCCTACAGGGGTCAGGCAGAGTCAGGCGTGACACTATGATTTATCATCAAATAAGAACAGTTTTGAGAGTGAAATGGGATGCTAACCAGATGAGTGTCAGGGACAAGAGGAGAAAATCCTGCTTTCTTGGGGCACAACATACGGTCATTTGAATAAAAATGACTCTACATATATAAAATGATCAGAATGAGCAGCATAGAATTTCAGGAGCTAAGGAACTTGCCAAAAAAAAAGTGCAAACAGCTGAATCTGGTCATTTGTGGACAAACCACCCTGACTCTTGGTGTCTCTTTAAATCAAGTCAGTGCTTCTCCTGTTCTTCTTCTAGCTTGTCCTCTGTTTAGAGTCTGCCTACAACTTGAGGTCCTTTTTATGAAGACTGCCTTGACCCTCCAACTCTCAGAGCTCCTGGTCAGAACATGGCTTAGCACTGGGTTCTATTCTTTCCTGGGGAACTTGCCATCTGCTTCACAGGAATTTTAGTCTTGGCTAAAACTCAAGTCCCCTGAAGATCACTAAAGGCAGAGATCTCAGCTCGTCCTCACTCCGCTGGAAAGAGCCTCCCGTGGATGGACAGCACCTGCAGCAGGATTCAAGGTAGGATGTGAGTAGTAACTTCTAGTGATAAGAAATGCTACTATGTGCCACAGCTCTGATTTCAGAGCTTTGCTGAAGTACACTTTTTCCTCTTAGCTTATATTCTTTCTCTATTTTACTATCTTGAAAAGCTAGGATACACTTTTCTTTAGAGAAATTTTGACTGGTTGTTTTAACTGCATAGCTTTGGTTTGTCTGTCTAGTCAAGGCTATGGTGTTTCCAGTGGTCATGTATGGATGTGAGAGTTGGACTGTGAAGAAAGTTGAGCACTGAAGAATTGATGCTTTTGAACTGTGGTGTTAGAGAAGACTCTTGAGTGTCCCTTGGACTGCAAGGAGATCCAACCAGTCCATCCTAAAGGAGATCAGTCCTGGGTGTTCATTGGAAGGACTGATGCTAAAGCTGAAACTCCAATACTTTGGCCACCTCATGTAAAGAGGTGACTCATTGGAAAAGACCCTGATGCTGGGAGGGATTGGGGGCAGGAGGAGAAGGGGACGACAGAGGATGAGATGGCTGGATGGTATCACCGACTCAATGGACATGAGTTTGAGTAAACTCCGGGAGTTGGTGATGGACAGCCTGGCATGTTGCGATTCATGGGGTTGCAAAGAGTCAGACAAAACTGAGCAACTGAACTGAACTGAACTGAACCAGGAATTTGATAAAGATAGCAACTGACACTTATTAGTACTTGTTATATCCTATGGGAAGTGCTGATTAGAGATGATGATACCAGATGGTTTGCTGGATAACATTATCTTAAAATTTGGATTCTGTTACCAACACACTGATCTGGGGGCCTATTTAAGGTTGGTGGCCATCCTAACTTGGCAATTCAAACCTTCTGAGAGGGAAGGGATTAAGAGGCACTCTTATCTTCACTGAGCATTTCCAGGACATTTTACTCTAGAGACAACTCTAGGAACAATGGTGACATTTGCCATGTGGCCCCTTCTGCATCCAGGAGGGGTTTGCCATCACAAGAGAAGAGTTGGGGGCAGCTGCTAAGAGTTAGGAGAAAGAAGGGAAGGTGTGGGGATAGTGTGAGCACATGACCCAGGGGCTGTCCTCCAACCACAGTGACTGATGTCACCTTCTGCATCCAGGAGGGGTTTGCCATCACAAGAGAAGAGTTGGGGGCAGCTACTAAGAGTTAGGAGAAAGAAGGGAAGTTGTGGGGTTAGTGTGAGCACATGCCCCAGGGGCTGTCCTCCAACCATTGTGATTGATGTCAGATTCCTCCCAGGAGGCGAGGGCCCCAGGGAGGACCTGGACGATACAGGCACCTAGAGTGATGGGCCATACAGACCACCATGAGAGCAATGCTATGGGTCAGAGAGTCCTGGTGGATTCCTGGGGGAGGTCTATGTGGTAGAGCAGGTGGTATATGGTGCTAAGAGGTCAGTCTGCAGTGGGTGGGTAATGGCAGGAAGACCCACAGCCATGCATTAGGCTATTAGTGTGGCAAGGGTGGGGGTGGGGGGCGGGCAGAAGCAAGCTGGGTGACACTCAGCTCCTTGCCAGGTCTTGGGGAGCAACTTGTGCTTCAAGAGCTGTGGCATCACTGTCCTAGAGCAAGTAGCCTCTTCTACCTGGGCTTCTAGGAATTCGCTCTATAAAGGACCAGACTGAGGGAGGCTAGAAACCAGCTCCTTAAGGATAGGAAGAGGGTACCAGTTACATAACTGAACAACTCTTGGTACAGTACAAGGTCTACCAACAGCACAGGGCACACAGATACTTGACAAATATAATGTCCCTAGGTGACCAAGACGGGATGGTTCCTCTGCCAAAGCCCTGACAGAGGATGCATTAACTTTCTCTCATTCATTCATTCACTCAGTTTGACTTCATTGCCAAAAAGATTTGTGTCAGAGGATGAGGACTCAAAATCAGCAACAGATTTAAAAGTCTCTCACAGATTTTAAAGTTTATTCAAGCTTTTGTTAGTGTAATTACAAACCAAAGAGTTTTTTTTTTTTCTCTTAATTTTAAAAGAAGGAGAAAGTCAGTCTTTTGTGTTTAAACAGGCATTACCCTTCAACTCAACCCTTCAATTGCCAGTCATTCTTTTAGGTAAGTTGTTGCTGTTGTTTAGTCTGTGAAGTCGTGTCCAACTCTTTTGTGACCCCATGGACTGCAGCTGGCCAGGTAAGAAGATGTGACAAATCTTTGCTGAACTATTATTTTGTTAAAAATCAAAATGGCATGCTCTGTGTACCTGCTTTCTTACAAGAAATTCATTTTGGGGTTTCCCTGCTGGCTCAGTAGTTAAGAATCTGCCTGCCAATGCAGGAACCACAGGTTCCATCCCCGGACCCCAGAAGACCCCACATGTATGTACGTGTGTGTACACGCTCAGTCACTCAGTCACGTCCAGTTCTTTGCGGCTCAGTGGACTGCAGCCTGCCAGGCTCCTCTGTCCATGAGATTTCTGAGGCAGGAATACTGGAAAGGGTTGCCATTTCCTTCTCCAGGAATGTTTTCCACCCAGGGACAGAACCCAAGTCTCTTACATCTCCTGCAGTGGCAGGTGGGTTCTTTACCACCAGCACCACCAGGAAAGATCCCACATGCCATGGAGGCACTGGGACCGTGTGCCACAACAACTGAGCCTGCGTTCTAGAGCCTAGGAACTGCAACTAATGAGCCCATGTGCAGCAACTCTGAGGCTTGCATGCCCTAGAGCCTGTGTTGTGCAACAAGAGAAACCACTGCAATAAGAAGCCTGCACACTGCAAATACAGCGTGGCCCCACTTGCCTCAACTAGAAAAAACCCTGCATGCAGCAACAAAGACCCAGCACAGCCAAATCATAAATTAATTACATATAAAAAATCTTGCAAATTGACCTTGGAATGAATTAGAATGCTGTAAGAAAATGTATAAATGAGCAACATAAAGAAAGTCTGTTCCTCCCCCTTCTTCTTAAAAAAAAAATTTCATTTTTTTTTTCCTTATGGCATTTTTCAGTAAAAGCTTCTACAAGGTACTAAATAAGAGATTGTTTTACTCTATGTGATTCCCCATCTCTGGACAGGTGGTAAATTACCAGTCTTTCTTGTCCTTCCCTCTCTGTTGCCCTCCTCTCTCTGTTGCCCTCTCTCCCCTAAATCGCCAGCTCACTATTCTCACCTCCTCCTCTGACTTTTAGATCTATTCTTCTATCATTAGCTACTTGCCTTTACTTAGATAAATCAATTTTCTGCCTTCTTCCTGTACTCCTCTCCTTTTATTATCTAAATAAGCCTAAAAAATTCCAGCAATTTAGATGCAAACTTGGAGACTAGGGGAGAGGGGTCAGCTCCGAGAGCACAGGAGTCCTGCACACTTACCCCAGGCCTCACTCTGCACCTCGCTTCTATTGGACTATTACTCTTTATAACAAAGAGATCAAGCCCTGAGCTGTTGGAGTAGGAGCACTGACTCCAAGACCCTAGACTACCAGAGAACTAACCCTAGGGAGTATCAAATAGTGAGAACTCACACAAAGGAAACCACTTGAATATAAAACCTGGCATCACCCAACCACCAGTATCACCCTGTGAAGGATGCTTCATATGAATGACAAACAAAACAAAAATACAAACCTAATCATCAGCAGACGCTGAATGAGACACCACCTCACTCAGCCTTGCCCATCAGAGGAAAAACAAACCAACAAGAACAAACTCAGCACAAACCTCCCCCTACACAAAGCTTACACAAACCACTGGACCAAGCTTAGGAGGGCAGAAACCAAAAAGAAGAAAGAATTCAACCTTGAAGCCTGGGAAAAGGAGACCTCAAACACAATACATTTAAAAAAATAATGAAAAGGCAGAGAAATACTACACAAATGAAGGAACAAACTAGAAACACAGAAGTCCAAATAAATGAAGAGGAAATAGGCAAACTCCCCCAAAAGGAATTCAGAATAATGATAGTAAAGATGATCCAAAACCTTGAAAATAGGAGAAAATGCAAGAATCAATTAACAAAGACCTAGAAGAATTAAAGAATAAACAGAGACAAACAACACAATTACTGAAATTAAAAAATACTCTGGAAAGAATCAATACCAGGACATCTGAAGCAGAAGAACGAATCAGTGAGCTGGAAGATAGAATGGTGGAAACAACTTCTGAAGAGCAGAATAACCTCTGGAACAATATCAAATGCACCAACATTTGAATTATGGGGGTCCCAGAAGAAGAAGAGGAAAAGAAAGGGTATGAGAAAATTTTTGAAGAGATTATAGTTGAAAATTTCCCCAACATGGAAAAGGAAATAGTCAAGTGCAAGAGGCACAAAGAGTCCCATACAGGATAAACCCAAGGAGAAACATGCCAAGACGCATACTAATCAAACTAATAAAGACTAAACACAAAGAAAGAATATTAAAAGCAGCAAGGGAAAAGCAACAAATAACATACAAGGGAAACCCCATATGCTTAACAGCTGATCTTTCAGCAGAAACTCTGCAGGGCAGAAGGGAATGGCAGAATATATTTAAAGTACTGAAAGGGAAAAATCTACAACCAAGATTACTGTACCCAGCAAGGATCTCATTCAAAATTGGTGGAAAAATAAAAAACTTTTCAGACAAGCAAAAGTTAAGAGAATTCAGTACCATCAAACCAACTTTACAACATATATAGTCAAGAAATACAAGAGAAGAGAAAGATCTACAAAATCAATCCCAAATGATTAAGAAAATGGCAATAGGAACATATATATCAATAATTACTTTAAATGTAAATACATTAAATGTTTCATCCAAAAGACACAGACTGGCTGAATGAATACAAAAACAAGACCCATATATATATGCTGTCTACAAAAAACCCACTTCAGACCTAAAGACACACATAGACTGAAAGTGAGAGGATGAAAAAATATATTCCATGCAAATGGGAAGCAAAAGAAAGCTGGAGTAGCAATCCTCATATCAGACAAAATAGACCTTAAAATAAAGAATATAAAAGATAAGGAAGGATACTACATAATGATCAAGGGATCAATCCAAGAGGAAGACAGAGCAATTGTAAATATCTATGTTCCTGACATAGGAGCACCTCAATACATAAGACAAACACTAACAGACATAAAAGAAGAAATTGACAGTAACACAATAACTGTAGGAGACTTTAATACCCTACTCACACCAATGGACAGATCACTAAAACAAAATTAATAAGGAAACACAAGTCTTAAATGATACATTAGATGAGATGGATTTCATTGATATCTTCAGGACAGTCCATTCAAACGGAGAAGAATACACCTCTTTCTCAAGTGCACATGGAACATTCTCCAGGATAGACCACATCTTGGGTCACAAATCAAACCTCAGTAAATTTAAGAAAATTGAAATTGTATCAAGCATCTTCTCTGACCACAATGCTATAAGACTTAGATATCAATTACAAGGAAAAAACCATAAGAAACACAAACACATGGAGATTAAATAATATATTTCTAAATAACCAATAAGTTATTGAAGAAATCAAAAGGGAAATAAAAGAATTTCTAGAAATAAATGACAATGAAAACAACAACTCAAAACCCATGGGATGCAGCAAAAGCAGTTCTAAGAGGGAAGTTTGTAGCAATACAATCCTACCTCAAGAAACAAGAAAAACATAGGACATACAGCCTAACTTTACACCTAAAACAACTGGGAAAAGAACAAAAACCTCCCAAAATTAGTAGAAGGAAAGAACTCATAAAGATCCGAGCAGAAATAAATGTAAAAGAAATGAGAGAAACAACAGTAAAGATTAATAAAATAAGAGCTAGTTCTTTGAGAAGATAAACAAAATTCACAAGCCTTCAGCCAGACTCATCAAGCAAAATAGAGAGAAGAATCAAATCAACAAAATTAGAAATGAAAAAGGAGAGGTTACAACAGACAATGCAGAAATACAAAGGATTATAAGAGACTATTATGAACATCTATATGACAATAAAATGGATAACCTGGACAGATAATGGATAATGGACAGATTCCTAGAAAAGTTCAATCTTCCAAGACTGAACCAGGATGAAATAGAAATTATGAACAACCCAATTACAAGCACCAAAATTGAAGCTGTGATAAAAAAAAATTCCAAAAAAACGAAAGCCCGGGACCAGATGGCTTCACAGGAGAATTCTATCAAACATTTAGAAGAGCGAATGCCTATTCAAAAAAGCACAGAGGAAGGAACACTTCCAAACTCATTTTACGAGTTCACCACTACCCTGACACCAAAACCAAAGACAACACCAAAAAAAGAGAAAACTACAGGCCAATATCACTGATGAATAGATGCAAAAATCTTCAACAAAATTTTAGCAAACAGAATTCAGCAACACATTAAAAAGCTTATACAACATGACCGAGTTTGGTTTATTCCAGGGATGCAAGGATTCTTCAATACATGCAAATCAATCAATGTGATGAAGTGAAAGAAAGTGAAAGTGAAGTCGCTCAGTCGTGTCCAACTCTTTGCGAATCAATGTTATGTATATTAACAAACTGAAAAATGAAAACCATATGATAATCTAAACAGATGCAGAAAAAGCCTTTGACAAAATCCAGCACCCATTTATGATTAAAACTCTTCAAAAAAATGGGCATAGAAGGAACCTACTCAACATAGTAAAAGCCATAGATGATAAGCTGACAGCAAACATTATTCTCAGTGGTGAAAAACTGAAAGCACTCCCCCTAAGATCAGGAACAAGACAAGGGTGTCCACTTTCACCACTATTATTCACCATAGTTCTGGAAGTCCTAGCTACAGCAAACAGAGAAGAAAAAGAAATAAAATGAATCCAGATCAGAAAAGAAGTGAAGCTCTCACTGTTTGCAGATGACATGATACTGTACATAGAAAACCCTAAAGATATAGTATCAGAAAATTACTAGAGCTAATCAGTGAATTTAGCAAAGTTGTAAGACACAAAATCAATACACTGAAATTGCTTGCATTTCTATATACTAACAATGAAAAACCAGAAAGAGAAATTAAGGAATCAATCCCATTCACCATTGCAACAAAAAAAATTAAATATCTAGGAATAAACTTACCTAAGGAGAAAAAAGAACTGTACACAGAAAATTGTAGACTATGCCAAAGCCTTTGACTGTGTGGATCACAATAAACTGTGGAAAATTCTGAAAGAGTTGGGAATACCAGACCACCTGACCTGCCTCTTGAGAAACCTGTATGCAGGTCAGGAAGCAACAGTTAGAACTGGACATGGAACAACAGACTGGTTCCAAATAGGAAAAGGAGTACGTCAAGGCTGTATACTGTCACCCTGCTTATTTAACTTATATGCAGAGTACATCATGAGAAATGCTGGACTGGAAGAAACACAAGCTGGAATCAAGATTGCCAGGAGAAATATCAATAACCTCAGATATGCAGATGACACCACCCTTATGGCAGAAAGTAAAGAGGAACTAAAAAGCCTCTTGATGAAAGTGAAAGCAGAGAGTGAAAAGGTTGGCTTAAAGCTCAACATTCAGAAAATGAAGATCATGGCATCTGGTCCCATCACTTCATGGGAAATAGATGGGGAAACAGTGGAAACAGTGTCAGACTTTATTTTTGGGGGCTCCAAAATCACTGCAGATGGTGACTGCAGCTATGAAATTAAAAGACGCTTACTCCTTGGAAGGAAAGTTATGACCACCTAGACAGCATATGCAAAAGCAGAGACATTACTTTGCCAACAAAGGTCCGTCTAGTCAAGGCTATGCTTTTTCCAGTGGTCATGTATGGATGTGAAAGTTGGACTGTGAAGAAAGCTGAGCACTGAAGAATTGATGCTTCTGAACTGTGGTGTTGGAGAAGACTCTTGAGAGTCCCTTGGACTGCAAGAGATCCAACCAGTCCATTCTAAAGGAGATCAGCCCTGGGTGTTCTTTGGAAGGAATGATGCTAAAGCTGAAACTCCAATACTTTGGCCACCTCATGCGAAGAGTTGACTCATTGGAAAAGACTCTGATCCTGGGAGGGATTGGTGGCAAGAGGAAAAGGGGACAACAGAGGATGAGATGGCTGGATGGCATCACTGACTTGATTGATATAAGTCTGAGTAAACTCTGGGAGTTGGTGATAGACAGGGAGGCCTGGCATGCTGCAATTCATGGGGTCTCAAAGAGTCGTACATGACTGAGTGACTGAACTGAACTGAATGAAAGAAATCAAAGGTGATATAACAGATGAAGAGATATTCCATGTTCCTGGGTAGGAAGAATCAATATTGTGAAAATGACTACACTACGAAATGCAATCTATAGATTCAATGTGATCCCTATCAAATTACCAATGACATTTTTCACAGAAATAAAACAAAAAATGTCACAATTCATATGGAAACACAAAAGATCCTGAATAGCCAAAGCAATCTTGAGAAAGAATAGAGCTGGAGGAATCAACTTTCCTTAGTTCAGATTATACTACAAAGCTATAGTCATCAAGACAGTATGGTGCTGGCACAAAAACAGAAATACAGACCGATGGAACAAGAGAGAAAGCCCAGAAATAAACCCATGCACCTATGGGTACCTTATTTTTGACAAAGGAGGCAAGAATATACAGCAGGGCAAAGACAGCTTTCTCAATAAATGGTGCTGGGAAAACTGGACAGTACATGTAAAAGAATGAAATTAGAATACTTCCTAACGCCATACACAAAGATAAAATGGCTTAAAGACCTAAATGTAAGACCTATAAAACTCTTAGAGGAAAACATAGGCAGAACACTCGATGACATAAATCAAAGCAAGATCCTCTATGATCTACCTCCTAAAGTAATGGAAATAAAAACAAAAGTGAGCAAGTGGGACCTGATTAAACTTAAAAGCTTCTGCACAGCAAGGAAAACTATACGCAGGGTGAAAAGACACCCCTCAGAAAGGGAGAAAATAATAGCAAATGAAACAGCTGACAAAAGATTAAGTTCCACAATACTCAAGCAGCTCAATACCAGAAAAACAAACAACCCAATCAAAAAGTGGGAAAAAGTGAATGTGATGTCATTCAGTTGTGTACAACTCTTTGTGACCCCATGGATTATAGCCTACCAGGATCCTCTGTCCATGGGATTTTCCAGGCAAGGGTACTGGAGTGGCTGCCACTTCCTTCTCCAGGGGATCTTCCCGACCCAGAGATCAAACCCGGGTCTCCTGCATTTCAGACAGACGCTTCACCGTCTGAGCCACCAGGGAAGCCCAACCTAAACAGACATTTCTCCAAAGAAGACATACAAATGGCTAACAAACACATGAAAAGATGTTCAACATTGCTCATTATTAGAGAAATGCAAATCAAAACCACAGTGAGATATTTTCTCACACCAGTCTGAATGGCCATCATCAAAAAGTCTACAAACAATAAATGCTGGAAGAGGATGTGGAGAAAAGGGAACGCTCTTGCACTGTTGGTGGGAATGTAAATTGATATAGCCACTGTGGAAGCTGGTATGTAGATTCCTTAAAAAACTAGGAATAAAACCACCACATTACCCAGCAATCCCACTCCTAGGCATATACCCTGAGGAAACTCAAATTGAAAAAGATACATTAACCCGTTGGTCCCTGCAACATTATTTACAATAGCTAGAACATGGAAGCAACCTAGATGTCCACTGACAGATGAATGGATAAAGAAGTTGTGGTACATATACACAATGAAATATTGCTCGGGCATAAGAAGGAATACATTTGAGTCAGTTCTAATGAGGTGGATGAACCTAGAACCTATTACACAGAGTGAAGTGAGTCAGAAAGAGAAAGATAAATATCGTATTCTAACACATATATATGGCATCTAGAAAAATGGTATTGAAGAATTTATTTACAGGGCAGAAATGGAGAAAAAGACATAGAGAATGGACTTATGGACATGGGGAGAAGGGAGGAGAGGGTTAGATGATGGAGAGAGTAACATGAAAACTTACATTATCATATGTAAAATAGATAGCCAATGGAAATTTGCTATATGGCTCAGGAAATTCAAACAGGGGCCCTGTATGAACCTAGAGGGGTGGGATGGGGAGGGAGATGGGACCGAGGTTCAAAAGGGAGGGGATATATGTATACCTATCTGTTGTTTGACAGAAAACAACAAAGTTCTGTAAAGCAATTATCCTTCAATTAAAAAATAAATAAATTAACACAGATGTATAGAATAGTCTTTTGGACACTATGGGAGAGGGTGAGGGTGGGATGATTTGGGAGAATGGCATTGAAAAAAAGAATAAAAAATAAATTAAAAAAAACTTCCATATCATCTCTCTGGATCATCCCCATGTCAATGTATGGCAAAAACCAACACAGTACTGTAAAGTAAAATAAAATTAAAACAAAACAAAACAAAACCTTCCAGCAATGTAAATAAAGAACGTTTGTGGAGAGAAAGGGAAGAGGAAGAAGAGGAAGGGAAGGGGAAGATGTTAAAATATATAGTTTAATAATTTTATGCAAATATCTATTTATATTAAAATACTTCTAAAAATTGAAGTGTGGGTGATTTACAATAGTATTAATTTCAGGTACACAGCAAAGTGATTCATACATATATATTTTATACACAAATATATATGCATACATATGTATTTTCAGATTCCTTTCCATTATAGGTTATTACAAGATACTGAATATAGTTCTCTGTGCTATACAGCATATCCTTGTTCATCCTCATCCATTCTGTATATAGTGGTAAGTGTCTGTTAGCCCTATACTCCTCATTTATTTCTCCCCTCTTCCCATTTGGTAACCATAAGGTTGTTCTCTATGTCTGTGCGTCTGTTTCTGTTTTGTATATACATTCATTTAGGTGACATCACATGGTATATGTCTTTCTCTGTCTGACTTACTTCACTCAATCTCTAGGTCCATCCATGTTGGTTCAAATGGCATTATTTCATTCTTTTTTATGACTAATACTCCATTGTGTATATATACCACATCTTCTTCATCCATTCATCTATTTATGGACACTGCTTCTTGAGAAATTAGTATGCAGGTCAGAAAGCAACAGATAGAACTGGACATGGAACAACAGACTGGTTCCAAATAGGAAAAGGAGTACGTCAAGGCTATATACTTTCGCCCTGCTTATTTAACTTATATGCAGAGTACATCATGAGAAACGTTGGGCTGGAAGAAGCACAAGCTGGAATCAAGATGGCCAGGAGAAATATCAATAACCTCAGATATGCAGATGACACCACCCTTATGGCAGAAAGTAAAGAGGAACTAAAAAGCCTCTTGATGAAAGTGAAAGCAGAGAGTGAAAAGGTTGGCTTAAAGCTCAACATTCAGAAAATGAAGATCATGGCATCCAGTCCCATCACTTCATGGGAAATAGATGGGGAAACAGTGGAAACAGTGTCAGACTTTATTTTGGGGGAGTCCAAAATCACTGCAGATGGTGATTGCACCCATGAAATTAAAAGAAGCTTACTCCTTGGAAGAAAAGTTATGACCAACCTAGATAGCATATTCAAAAGCAGAAACATTACTTTGCCAACAAAGGTCCATCTAGTCAAGGCTATGGTTTTTCCTGTGGTCATGTATGGATGTGAGAGTTGGACTGTGAAGAAGGCTGAGCACCGAAGAATTGATGCTTTTGAACTGTGGTGTTGGAGAAGACTCTTGAGAGTCCCTTGGACTGCAAGGAGATCCAACCAGTCCATTCTAAAGGAGATCAGTTCCTGGGTGTTCTTTGGAAGGAATGATGCTAAAGCTGAAAGTCCAGTACTTTGGCCACCTCATGTGAAGAGCTGACTCATTGGAAAAGACTCTGACGCTGAGAGGGGTTGGGGGCAGGAGGAGAAGGGGATGACAGAGGATGAGATGTCCGGATGGCATCACCGACTCAATGGATGTGAGTCTGAGTGAACTCCGGGAGTTGGTGATGGACAGGGAGGCTTGGCGTGCTGCAGTTCATGGGGTAGCAAAGAGTCGGACACGACTGAACGACTGAACTGAACTGAACTGAGGTTGCTTCTGTGTCTTGGCTATAATAGTGCTGCTCTGAACAATGGGGTGCACGTGTCTTTTTCAATTAGCATTTAATCTTTTTCAGATATATGCCTAGGAGTGGGATTGTTGGATCATATGGTTAATTCTATTTTTACTTTTTAAAGGACTCTCCCTACTGTTCTCCACAGTTGCTGCACTAGTTTGCTGCTGCTAAGTGGCTTTAGTCGTGTCCAACTCTGTGCAACCCCATAGATGGCAGTCCACCAGGTTCCCCCGTCCCTGGGATTCTCTAGGCGAGAACACTGGAGTGGG
Organism: Redunca redunca; assembly: GCA_006410935.1. NCBI lineage: Eukaryota > Metazoa > Chordata > Mammalia > Artiodactyla > Bovidae > Redunca > Redunca redunca. The sequence goes on from SJYQ01000824.1 coordinate 251,906, forward strand.
TTGCCATTTTCCTCTCCAGTGCATGAGAGTGAAAAGTGAAAGTGAAGTCGCTCAGTTGTGTCCGACTCTTATCGACCCCATGGACTGCAGCCCACCACACTCATCCGTCCATGCACTAGTTTACATTCCCATTAATAGTGTAGGAGGGTTCCCTTTTCTACACACCCTCTCCAACATTTATTATCTGCAGACTCTTTGAGGATGGCCATTCTGACTGATGTGAGGCAATACCTCACCGTAGTTTTTGATTTGCATTTCTCTAATAATTAGCAATGTTGAGCGTTTACTCATGTGTCTGTTGGCCATCTGTATGTCTTCTTTGAAGAAGTGTCTATTTAGGTCTTCTGCCCATTTTTTTTGTTTTAGGTTCTGTGTTTAAAATTTTTTTTTAAAATCTACTTTAGCATTTTTGTCTACTGACATTAAGATACTGAAGCAGAGGTTCGCTAAAGTTGGCTTGCTTGTGGTCACAGAGAGTAAGGCAACTGCACACGCACAGTGCCAGAGAGCGCCCTGGCCCTGCCTTTGCTGACCTGTGGACTGTTCGGGGCAGAGACTGAAGGGAAGGGGCCCAGACGCAAGAAACTCCCCAGGGAAGCTTTTTTTTTTTCAATCTCCAGGGCTCACTGTGACAGGACTACATATGCAAAGGAAGTGCCCACCCAGGTCAGGTCTGGTGCTGTTGGTCGAAGGTGAAAGATCCAAGCTCTGTGGTCAGTTCTCAGGTGAGCGGCAGAAGCGTTTAGATTCTGGGACAGTGTTGGCAAGGCAATAGCACCTTCCACATGAGTGAGTCTGTGTGTGTGTGCGCGCACGTTTGTCAGCTTCAAAGTTAATGCACATAAGATCGACGACTACTGATGGCTGAGCTGCCCTGGGACCCTCTCTGAGTAGTACGTGAACTGCAGTTTCTGGTTCTTGGGAGTGGGAGGCTAAACTGGCAGTGTGCAGGGTGATGCAGTCCAGACCTTGCAGGTTCTACATGGCTGCCTGGCTTTCTGGCCTGCTCTTCTGGGCTTTGGTCAGTCATAACTTCTCGAATCTTCGCACAGGGCAATTTCAGCACAGGCCAGACCTTGAGCGCAGCCAGGATGACGACGGCCCATTAATAACCCTCATCTTTGGCAGAGCAGGCAGACACTGGGATTGCTCACTCCCTGCTTTGGCAGGTTTGCCAAATGCCTCTTGGAGCTTTGAACAGAGTCCTTCCGCTACCTTTGTTCGATGCTTTGGTGGAGCCCCATTCACTTCCCCTTGCTGCAGTACATGATTCGTTACTATGAATGCAACCCAGACCCAGGGGTGCAAAAGATAGATGTTACTTTGTTCTTGTCCGAAGACAAGATGAAAGGAACATACATATTTTGATAGTTTTGTTAAAAATGCAACCTGTGCTTGAAGAACCAAAATCTAAGTCTGGCTTTCTGTTTCACAACAGATCCTGTTGAATTATACAAACTAGCAATATTTGAATGTAAAAATGGGTTTGTCATGGTTAGGAAAGAGTCTCATAATTTCACTTTGCAAGCCAATTAGATAACGTAAGAGAAAGCTGAAGTACTTCTGATTGTTTTACTATTGGTGTTAGGATTTTCACCTCTCAACTGACCACTGCTTGAAGGTTATACTTGAAAGTCTTCTCGCACATAACATGTGCAATTGTGTCTGTTTCCTTCAATTGCCTCGGACTTTTAAGAATGAAGTCCAGCTGGAGATGAACTTGTTTGCAAAGCATAAATAGAGATACAGGTGTAGAGAACAAAGTTTTGGATACCAAAGGGGAAGGGAAGGTGGGATGAATTGGGATACTGAGATTGACATATATACACTACTGATACTATGGGTAAAATAGATAGGGCTTCCCAGGTGGCGCTAGTGGTAAGAATCAGCCTGCCAATGCAGGAGACGTAAGAGATTCAGGTTCAATCCTGGGATGGGAAGATTCCCCTGGAGCAGGAAATGGCAACCCACTCCAGTATTCTTGCCTGAAAAATTCAATGGATAGAGGAGCCTGGCAGGCTACAGTCTATGGGGTTGCAAAGAGTCAGACACAACTGAGTGTCTGAACACCATAAAATATATAACTAATGAGAACTTACTAGAACAGGGAACTCTACTCAATGCTCTATGGTGACCTAAATGGGGAGGAAATGTAAAAATGAGTGGATATGTATGTATCAGGGATTCACTCTGTTGTACCGCAGAAACAAATACAACATTGTAAAGCAATAATACTCCAATAAAAATTGATTTAAAAAAGGAAAAAAGTCCAGGTAGAAAGGAGAAGTCCCCAGAGACGTCCCCAGAGACAGATTCCGGCAGCCTCATACTCTAGCACTTTTCTATGAGAAGAGGACCATGTCTGATGACATTTCAGAAACTGTCTGGTCTGCTTCATTTTGTTTTTTTTTTTTTCTCCTTGGCCAGGCCCTGTGGAATGCGGCATCTTAGTTCCCTGGTCAGGGATAGAAACTGTGACCCCGGCTGGGGAAGCATGGAGTCTTAACCACTGGACCACCTGGCAAGTCCTTGATCTGTTCCTTAAAGATTGTCTTGTTTCACTCAGCACAATCTTTCAGCTACAGATCTGCCCAGGATGGAACTGCAAGTCCCAGGGGCACTGAATTCCCGTGAATGATTTTGTTCCCCATATTACAGAAACAAGAGCCTAAGATGGGTCTCCTGAGGGAACACTGTGCATCTGAGATAACCAGCCCCACTTGGAGAACACTTGGAAAAACACAAACACAAATAAAACTTTCCAAGTGCATATCTGGACCAGAAACTGTAGGGAGAGCCTCTCCCACGTGAAGGCCCCCAAGGCTGGGTATGAGTGATAGCACGGACTCCAGGCAGCAACCACTCTTGAGCTGAACCTCTGCAAATGCTACTGAAGAAAAAAATCCATAAAAGTCACAGGACAAAGGGCTCTTATCAGAGTCCTTTGGAAGCAGATTTCTACTTCCTTTGCCAACCTGTGCGGGGCTAGCGGCTTCATTTGAGAAGACCATGCCTATCTTCTGTTTTCTGAATGGAGTCTCCTTTGGTGGTTCTGATATCTGCCGGGAGCCGCCATGGGAGATCCCACTCATGACAAAGGTCATGTGGAAGAGAACTGTTAAGCAAGGCTTCAGAACTCAAGGGGCTCCCTAGGCTTTCTCGAGCATCTACCCCAAAACCTGAATCTGTCTGTTTTACTGTTCCATGACTTTCCCCAACTCCTCTGACATTAACAGGGGACTGACCCTGACCACCTTTCTCTGGAGAAAATCAACTTAGGGCTACAGCTAATAAGTCTCCTGGACATGAGAGAAATATTTCAAATCAAACCCCCTCTGTTAGCATTCTAGCTTGCTTGGCAGGTATATCCAGACTCTTACAGCTATGCATACAATTATTTACAGCCTCCCAACTGTGAGAAGCATAGAAAGCCTAAAACATAGAGCCTTTGAAGGAGTTAAAAGTTATTAGAGTAGTGCTAGTACTGATGTAGGATTTCATTATTGGGCCAATACTTGTTGCTAGTTCCCATATCTCTTATCCACTGTGCACCTGGAAATGCATTAGTTAACATAGTGAGAATGCTGGAAAAACAAGTGTAGCCTTGAATTTAACCATATCAGACTGTTGAGCTAATTGGTTCCTTTTTGTAACTCACTGCACCTTTGCTCTGTGTAAAACGTAACTCTTTTTGGCATTTTTCTGAGGCTGACATAGATTAGAAATATAAAGAAAAACACTTTTAGGGAAAATAAGTTTTCTAGTTGAGCAGCCTTTATCAAAAGAGGGTCATAAAATGTTCACAGGCCTCCAAGGCCAGAAGATACTGTACACAACATCTTTTGTGGGAAAGGTATGCAAAAAAATCATGGTTTCGATAAGGGCAACACTGCTGGAATGTTGGGCTGACTCTGTATGACCTTGCGTCTTTCATTTCCTCTCTGTACGAAAAAGGTATATAAGTCCCATGTAAAAATAAAGCTATGGATCTTGCTCATCAAAGCAGCTTGATCTCCTCGTGTCAATCATTTTATTCTTACTCTGTCTTTCAGGCTAGTTCCCATCTGGAGTACAGAAGTCCGCCGTGTCTACTTACTTGCCTGGGTTTTCAAGACCTGAACCGGCACTCCCCTGGGAGGCCGGGAGGGCACCTGCGGCCTCACGTAGACGGTGCAAGTCTCTTGTCTTGAGACTTTATTGACTTTCTGTATAAACCAAGGAACATCAGCCTCTTTTCTTCTCTCCTCTATTTTCTTATCTACAACATTCTTAACTATCTCTCTCTCCATATCAATCTCAATCGCCGACGCTGTTTCTCCTTCGGGTTTCCCTGGATCCTGCGGGGGCTGGACCCCGGCAGATATCCATTAAAAAAGCCTGGCTTAGTTTCCAAAATGCAGCTTCCTCTGAATTCTTCAGCTTAACGAAGCCATGGGTCTCCATTTTTGTGTTAATTGTGTGTTTGCCCAAATTTAATGGATCACCTTTTAATTCCCACATAATTTTCTCATTTTCCAGATACCCACTGAGGATCCTCAGACTGAAATTAGTCACATCCCATGGTCCAAGCTGAGTGGACACAACTAAGCTTCCATCAATCTCAGGTACCCAGAGGAGGTTTGAAAAAAAAAAAAGAAATTAGAAGAGAAGGTTGTGAGCCTTGGTATATCTGAGTTCCATGACATTTAGGTTGGCTGACTGTTTCAGTTTTGGAAATGCCTGTTGATTAACATAAAAAAGATTTAACTACATTCTTGTGTATCCCCATCTATGCTTATGCTTCTCACAAATTATCTTTATAAAGACTGGCATCATGTTAAACATCAAGGACCTACTATAAAGCACAGGGAATTTTGCTTGATGTTATGTGGCAGCCTCGATGGGGGGGGGGTTTTGGGGAGAATGGACACATGTATATGTATGGCTGAGTCCCTTCACTGTTTACTTGAAACTGTCACAACATTGTTTGTTAATCAGCTATACTCTGATATAAAACAAAAAGTTAAAAAAAAGAGTGGTATCATGTAATAAAACTGGCCATCTTAAAATAATTTTGCTTTTGCTTCTGGTGATAGTAAAATTTTTATGTAAAAAATATTACCTAACTAAACTTTAGGGCCATTAAACAAAGAAACAGACAAAAACCTCCTGGTGAACACTGGTGTTTCACTGACTGTGACTGAAGTTTGAATTATGATTACTTCATATGACAAAGATCTGATCGTTTTCAAAGACAGTTGCTGTTCTGTTTCCATATTAAAAGAAACCAATCAGTATAATTAAACTAGGTAGGTAGCTTAGGTACAATACTAATGAGAGACTAAAAATAAAAACAAACATAAACTTCTCCTTTTTTCTATTTTTGCTATTAGGTTTAATTTATGTAATATATTATATACATTCCCTGGTGGCTCAGACGGTAAAGAATTTGCTTGCAATACGTGGGACCTGGGTTTGATCCCTGGGTTGGGAAGATCCCCTGGAGAAGGGAACAGCTAACCACTCCAGTATTCTGGCCTGGAGAATTCCATGGACGGAGGAACATGGCAGACTACAGTCCATGGGCTCGCAAAGAGTCAGACATGACTGAGTGACTCTCACTTAATATATGTAATGCATACTTTTTTGTACAGTCATTGAGAACAGGGCATTTCCCAGCATTTAAAAAGTACTTTGGATTTTTGAGGTTAAATGATCATAATGAATATTACAAATGTGTAATTCATCAAGACTGACAAGCCAGCATCTTGCACGATATCTGACTTTTAGTAGGCATTCAAGATTGTTCTGAGAATGACTTTTATGGAAAAATGTTTTAGTTCTTGTTGGCTACAAATCCCATCTATGATACAGGTCATTTCTAATGTAGCAGAAACTTGATTTTGGAGCCTCAGCCCTCAAACCTGGTCCTGATTACTGCTTCAACTCCTGTTTATATAATTCTACACAATTTTGGCAGGAATCAAGAGCACATACCAGGGTGTTGGCTTTTATGCATCTCCTGAGATGTGAATGTCAAGTTGACTGGATGAACTCTGGCCACAAATCCCAGACAAGCACAATGACTCTATTTATTCAGACTTGGCCGCCTGAATGCAGATTGACTCTGCGGGTAATAAATTTTCACAGGCAAAGAACTTCAGCATCCACCAAGCTGGTCCCGAGAAGAAAAATGCACTCAGGGAAGTGGAGCTGGGCTGCAAAAACCTCCTGTATTTTCACTTCCCATCTGCATGCCATTCAGCTGATTCATTTGGTGACTGATGGGCATGCCCTCTGATGGTTTCAGAGGTTCTGAAAAGCTCTGCTTTCTGTTATGCAATTGTCAAATTAAAAAGGAACAAGGGAGAAAATGAACAGCGGCCATTGCAATTGGCAATCTGCTTTTAATATTACACCCAGAGCTGATGTTACTTACCCAGTGACCTCTACGGTAAAGAGCAGAAAATTGAGATGGGAATGTTCTGCATGGTTCTTCGTAAGAAACCAACGTTGACAAAAAGCAGTAAGAACTGCAATTCGGCACTCAGAGCAGCCTCACCTATAATCCTGACACCTTGATGAGCGAAGTTTTAGCATTTTTCTCAGACAACTAGATTCTTTTTGAGAGAGATTATTAGCACTCTATGCATTAAGAAGAAGCAAAGAACTGGCTCTTTAACTTGCAGATTTATGTTAACTATGTGGACATCTATTAAATTAATTGTGTGCTCTCCAAATATTGATTGGGGATTAAAAGGTAACTTTTCTTCATTGTGAGAAGCAAATGATGCCAGTAGGAAAATTTTCCTCTGCAGACTATATCCCATGATCACTGCCTGTAAAATTAAACCTGTCAGTTTAAGTGGATAAACCATGCTCATTTAAAGAGAAAAATGCAGTTATATAATTAAAATGAAAAGACTGCCTAATATGTGTGGATAATATAATTACTGGAAGCTGCAGGCACACACACAGCCATTCAATTTGGATCCCTGCGCCTTACTTCCCTGAGTTAATGTATCTGTCGTCTCTGAAACACTGTCTGCAGTTGACACCATCTCAGCTGCTCCTTGTTGAATGTTTTAATCACGTGGCCTTGTCCTTACACCTTAGCTATAATAATTTCAACTAAGTACTTGCTGTGTCCAACCGCCCAAGCTCGCCCTCCTCACTTGACAGGCAGAACTCATTTTTCAAACTTGCCTTTTATTTATTTACGTTTATTTTATTTTTGGCTTCAGTGGGTGGCATGCAGGATCTTAGTTCCCCAGCCAGGGATTGAACCTGTGCCCCCTGCAGCGGAAGCATGGAGTTTTAACCACTGGATTTCCAGGGAAGTCCCAGAACTCATTTTTTCACTGAATGGGAAGATATGCAATATAATTCATCTCTCCCTTTCAGATCCACCAAAAAATTCCTTTAGTACTTAGTACTTTCAGGAAGCACTTTGTCTTAAATCTTGTAACTCCATCACTTTCTTCCAAAGAAATACTGGTGTCCAGAAATGTTAAAACCAAGGGTCACAGGCAAGGAGGTGCCACACATATTCTGTGTCCTTCCTTAATTTACCCAAACAAGAACTCTGACTCTCAAATCATCTGTCTTATTTCTAGTCAAAGGTATGGAAATTATAAGAATAAACATGAGACGGAACATCCATTGTCCTTAAACCTCCAAATTCATTAAACCTGGTCACAATTCCAGTTCTAGAGATTACAGTCAGAATTCTACCGTGTGCGAAAGGGGAGGCTGTGAAGAAATCCATTCTGTTGGTTTTGGAGATTTCTGGAAAGTTATAACCTCAGTATGCCCTGGCATGAAGCTGCAGGCTTCCCAAGTGGCTCAGACAGTAAAGCATCTGCCCCCAACGCAGGAGACCTGGGTTTGATCCTTGGGTTGGGAAGATCCCCTGGAGAAAGGCATGACAACCCACCCCAGTATTCTTGCCTGGAGAATTCCATGGACAGAGGAGCCCAGCAGGCTACCGTCCATGGGGCCACAAGGAGTTGGACACAACTGAGCATAACACAGTTGTTGACGTTTCTCCAGAGACTGGAGAAATGTTTTTCTCCTAAATAGGTAGGTGAATTGTGTATTTATCTACAATTTTTGACCTTGGGTCTGTGTTTTTTGTCTTCTTTGTCAACACTTTTGATCTTCTGATAAGACTAATTTGAAAAATCACAGTGTCTAATAAAAGAAATAGACCGAAAGTCATCTTTGATACTGAACAAGAGACAGCAGGAGGTACTCTTAATTCAACTTAACATTACGCATCATTGACACACCCGTTCAGCAAGTACACAGCACCTCTGCTGTCCCTTCCCCTCAGGAAACTTCCAATCTGGTTGGTAGAGATATTTTAAAAAATAAATATAATGCATAACTAAAATTATGATGAGACCTAAGAAGAAAGGTTAGGTTATCATGACAAGGACTAACAAGGGGCCCAAGTTAGATTACTGAAGGCTCCCTGGTGAAGTAGAATTTATGCTGCAACTCCAAGATGAGTAGGTATTAGCAGGGCAAAAAATGAGGGAGAAGAGGCCTATGGAGGCCCTAAGCCACCTGAGCTCAGCTTCCTGGAGGAGCTGAAATAAGACCCATAGAGTGGAAATACCATGACCCATCTCAATGTGAAGTGAAGCGGAAGCCCTGAGTGAAGCCAGCCGTGTAGGGTGCTGTCAGCTACCCTATGGGCTTTGGATTGTACCCCAAGTGGAAAGGGAGCCCATTTAAGATTTTAGATTTAGGAATGACTTGATCTGATTTTGATGATCTGACTTGATCTTTTTAAAAAGATCCCTGTATACTATAGAGGGGTAAGAAGAGAGAGATGCTGGTTCCTACTGGACTGGTTTAGACTAGCCAGGATGGAAAGAGGTGAGATGGATGGATTAACAGCTGTGAATTTATAGGATTTGGAGATAAAACTAACACTGGAGTGCAGAACGGGGGCGTCATCAAGGATGAGTCCGATGTTTCCAGACTTGAACAACTGCATGTCTGGCAGTTCTAGGTTAGAAATGGAAACAATCACAAGGGGAACATATTTGTGTGTGGGTAGGGAGAGGGGTTGCAAAAACCAGAACTCCAGTTTAGCACAAACTGGATTTGAAATGCCTGTGAGACATCCAAGTGGAAAAATTAAGCAGGCCTGTGGTTCAGAAGAGAGCTCTGAGCTGAGGATATAACTTTAGAAATGGTGAGCATATAAAAACTGAAGGTTGTGGGAATTGATGAGATCACCCTGAGAGAGACAAGACAGAGGAAGTGGGGAAGATAAATCAGGAATAAATGATGAAAGATTCCAACATTCAAGACTGGCTGGAGGAGGAGAAGTCAGCAAAGGAGTCTGAGAAGAAGACAGGCAAGAAACAAGGAGGGTCTGACACTAGAAACCTCCAGAAAAGTGGGACAACCAACAGGTTTCAACGCTGTAAGTCTTCTGAAAAGAGACTTCAGAAGGAAAAAGGCTGAAAAGAGCCCAGCACACGTGGCTCTGCAGACCCACTCAGACACTGTGGCCCAGTGAGTAGTTCTGGTAGAGAGGAGGGGCAGAAAAGAGTTCAAGGGGCGAGTCCCCAGGGAACTGAGAGGAAACTCTTGATAAGAGGAAGGCAGTGTCCTCCTGTGATAGGGAGAAGGGAGAAGATAAATGAAGGAAAAGGTAGTGTCCATCTGGTTACAGGAAGATGGCACTTTCCTACTATCATGCAGATGGCAGTCCGCATGATATGCAATAGGGAAGAAAAGATGGATAAGGCACAGAATGAGACTCAGGTCATTCACTCAAGAAGTCAGGAAGAGAGATAACTAAATCTCATATTATCAGTTCTGTGATGCAGGTAATTACAGGATCCTAAGGGAGAAAACTTAAAAATTCCATCACCAGTGAACTGTTATGTGTATATAATGTAATACCTAGAACAGGCACTAAAAAAGCTATACAGAGAGGTACACTCAAAAATTCTATACATATACAGAAATGGAATTCTATAAAATGCTCAAGGAACCTATAGGAATTCAGGAAAGAGAAAACAGAAAAATGAAAAAATAAAGAGAACAAGCAGAGGACAAAAAATAAAATGATAGAGTCCTAACATAATTAATTATCATTAATGTAACATTATGTCACATTAATTTATATTGATTAGTTACCTTAATTTTCAACCAATAATTACAGTAAATGTAAATGGTCCAAATACATTTAATTAAAGACAGAAATTGCAAAGAGGATAAAAGATATGATAACCGTATGTTGTCTGTAAGAAACTAATTTCAAATATAACAATATAGGTAGGTTGTAAGTAAAAGAATGGGAAAAGTTATATCATGCAAACATTGATTAAAAGAAACCAACAGCTGCCACACTGACATCAAGTAAAGTAGACATCAGTGCAAAGAAAGTTAGGAGAGCTAGAGTGGAACACCGAAGAAGGCAATGGCGCCCCACTCCAGCATTCCTGCCTGGAAAATGCCATGGACAGAAGAGCCTGGTGGGTCTCGAAGAGGCGGACACGACTGAGCAACTTCACTTTTACTTTCATGCATTGGAGAAGGAAATGGCAACCCACTCCAGTGTTCTTGCCTGGAGAATCCCAGGGACAGGGGAGCCTGGTAGGCTGCCGTCTAGGAGGTTGCAAAGTTGGACACGACTGAAGCGACTTAGCAGCAGCAGCAACAGCAGCAGCAGAGTGGAAGATGTGTGCCAAGTTGGTTGTGTCCAACTCTTTGCAACCCTCTGGCTGTAGCCCGCCAGGCTCCTCTGTCCTTGGGATTCTTCAGGTAAGAATACTAGAGTGGGCTTGCCATGCCCTCCTCCAGGGGATCCTCCTAACCCAGGGATCGAACCCAGGTCTCTTATGTCTCCTGCATTGGCAGGCAGGTTCTTTACCACCAGTGCCACCTGGGAAGCCCAGAGTGGCACATACATAATGATAAAAGGTCAATCCACCAAGAAGACGCAGCAATCCCAAACGTGTGCACAAAATAACATCAGTAAAACACGTGAAGCGAAAACACTGATGGAATAGAGAGGAGAAATAGACAAACCCACAATCGCAGTTGGAGGCTTCAACACTCCTCTCCCAACAACTGATGGAACAACTAGACAGGATGTCACCCAGGATATAGAATCACGCAAGGACAACATCAACTAACAGGTTCTAACTGACATTTGTGGAACACTCCACCCAACATCAGCAGAATATACATTCTTTCAAGTGCCCATAAAACATATACCGGTGTAGACCATATCTTGGGTCATAAAAAGTACTCAATATACTTATAAAAACGGAAATCATACAGGATGTATTTTTAGACCACTATAGAGCCAAACTAGAAATCAATACAAGGAAGATCACAGGAAATCTCCAAACACTTGGAGATAAAACAACACACTTCTAAAAGCATCAAAGAGGATGTCTCTCTGAACTCAATTACAGTGAAAGTACAAACATAGAGAAATTTATGAGATGTAGCTACAGCATTGCTGAGAGTGAGGTGTATAGCACTGAATGATTATTCTTAAAACAGGGCCATCACAAATCAATAATCTAGCCTCCCTCAAGAAAGCAGAAAAAGAAGAGCAAAATAATCCAAAGCAAGTGCAAGGAGGGAAATAATAAAGGCAAGAAATCAATGAAATTGAAAGCAAAAAAACGGACAGAGAATATCAGTGAAACAAAAAGCTAGTTCTTTGGGAAGAACACTAAAACTGATAAACGTCTAGTAAGGCTGACAAAGAAAAAAATAAAGATCAGTGTTAAGAATGAAACAGGGGCATGGATAAAGAAGTTGTGGTACATGTATACAGAGGAATATTACTCAGCCATAAAAAGAACACATTCGAGTCAGTCCTAATGAGGTGGATGAACCTAGAGCCTGTTATACAGAGTGAAGTAAGTCAGAAAAAGAAAAACAAATATTGTATGCTAATGCATTTGTAGGGGCCTCCCTGATAGCTCAGCTGGTAAAGAATCCACCTGCAATGCAGGAGGCCCCGGTTCAATCCCTGGGTTGGGAAGATCCTCTGGAGAAGGGACAGGCTACCCACTCCGGTATTCTTGGGCTTCCCTTGTGGCTCAGATGGTAAAGAATCCACCTGCAATGCAGGAGACCTAGGTTTGATCCCTGAGTTGGGAAGATCCCCTGGAGAAGGGAAAGGCTACCCAACCCAGTATTCTGGCCTAGAGAATTCCATGGACAGTCCATGGGGTCGCAAAGAGTCGGACAGACACAACTGAGTGACTTTCACTTTCATGGAATCTAGAAAGATGGTACTGATGAACCTATTTGCAGGACAGCAGTGGAGATGCATGGAGAAGGCAATGGCACTCCACTCCAGTACTCTTGCTTGGAAAATCCCATGGATGGAGGAGCCTGGTAGGCTGCAGTCCATGGGGTCACTGAGGGTTGGACACGACTGAGCGACTTCACTTTCACTTTTCACTTTCATGCACTGGAGAAGGAAATGGCAACCCACTCCAGTGTTCTTGACTGGAGAATCCCAGGGACGGGGGAGCCTGGTGGGCTGCCGTCTATGGGGCTGCACAGAGTCAGACACGACTGAAGCGACTTAGCAGCAGCAGCAGTAGCAGCAGAGATGCAGACACAGAAGACAAACTTGTGGACACAGCGTAGGGAAGAAAGGGTGGGATGAATTGAGAAAGCAGCATGGAAACATATACATTACCATATGTAAAATAGACAGCCAGTAGGAATATGCTGAATGGTGCAAGAAGCTCAAATCAGGTGCTCTGTGACAACCTAGAGGAGTGGGATGGGGTGGGAGTTGAGTAAGGTCAAGAGGGAGGGGACATGCATATGCCTAGGGCTGATTCATACTGATGTATGACAGAGACTAACGCAGTATTGTAAAGCAGTTATTCTCCAATTAAAAATAAACAAATCAAAAAATTTTTAAAAGACTTTTAAAAAAAGAATAAAGCAGGGACTATCACTATAGATTCAGACTTCAAATGGACAATGAAGTAATACAACTCTGCTGCTGCTGCTAAGTCGCTTCAGTCGTGTCCAACTCTGTGCGACCCCATAGACGGCAGCCTACCAGGCTCCCCCGTCCCTGGGATTCTCCAGGCAAGAACACTGGAGTGGGTTGCCATTTCCTTCTCCAATGCATGAAAGTGAAAAGTCAAAGTGAAGTCGTTCAGTCGTGTCCGACTCTTAGCGACCCCATGGATGGCAGCCTGCCAGGCCTCTCCATCCATGGGACCCTCCAGGCAAGAGTACTGGAGTGGGGTGCCACTGCCTTCTCCGAATACAACTCTACACACATAAATATGACAATTTAAATGATATCGTGGACACTACTTCCCTTCAATCCCTAGTTGGGGAACTAAGATCCCACATGCCTTGAGGTCAAAATCCAAAACATAAAACAGAAACACTGAGTAAAATAGATGACCAAGGTGAATTTGATGCGTGAAGAAGGGCACCCAAAGCCGCTGCTCTGGGACAACCCAGAGGGACAGGGTGGGGAGGGAGGTGGGAGGGGGTTCACATGTATACACAGGCTCCCCGATTCATGTTGCTGTATGGCAAAAACCACCACAATATTGTAAAGTAATTATCCTCCAATTAAAATAAATACATTAATTTTAAAAAATGGTCCATGTCAAAAAATCTTAAAAAAAAAATGACACAATGGATTAATTACTTGAAAAGCACATACCACCATAACCTACCCAATGTGAAATGATCCGAGTAGCCCTTTAACTATCAAGAAAACAGAATATTTAAGTTTCTAAAAGTCTCCAAGCCCACATGGTTTCCCTGGAGAATTCTGACAAACATTTAAAGAAGAATTAACATTAATCTTACACAATTGCTTCAAGCAAAAGAAGAGCAGAAAACACTTAGCAATTCATGTTATAAGCCAGCATTACCCTTATGTCAAAACCAGACACAGACAATACAGAAAAAGAAACCTTTGGACCAGTATTTCTCATGAATATAAAAAGACAAGGAGATGTAGAGCAAAAGGAATTCTCTAACATTGCTGGGGGCAGAGTTAGAAGGTACAACCATTTTGGAAAAATCTACTCAAACTGAACATCCTACAGCATTTTTACTCTTAGGGACAGACCCACAAGAATGTTCCCACATGCTCCCCAAAGACTTGTGCAAGAATGTTAGTAATAACACTATCCCAATAGCCCTAACTGCCCTGTGCCTGTCAGCAGTAGGCTGGGTAAGCAAATGATAGCATATGCACTTGATGGCTTAGGATCCAGCAGTGGAAATGAGCGAACTTCACTTACATGCAATATCATGCATGAGTCTTACAAACACGCAGTCAGAGTCCTACTGATGTCAATGTGAGAGACAAATACAGTTACGATATGGTGTTAGAAAGCAGGAGTAGTTACTCTGGAAAGAGAGGTGGGAGATCCGAGAGACTGGTCATGTGTGTATCTTGATTTGGGTGCTGGTTACATGGTTGTGGTTTACAAATACTCATCAAGTCATACTCTGAGGTTACGTGTAACTTTTATTGTGCATGAGCGCTAAGTCACTTCACTTGTGTCCGGCTCTTTGTGACCTTTGCCCACCAGGCTCCTCTGTCCATGGAATTCTCCAGGCAAGAATACTGGAGTGGGTTGCCATGCCCTCCTCCAGGGGATCTTTCTGACCCAGAGATCAAACCCACATCTCTTAAGTCTCATGCATTGGCAGGCAGGTTCTTTACCACTAGCGCCACCTGGCAAGTCCAACTTTTCATCTGGTATATCCAACCAGATGGTTGAATGGTGGTTTAGTCGCAAAGTTGTGTCCAGCTCTTACAACCCTATGGACTGTAGCCTGCTGGGCTCCTCTGTCCTTGGGATTCTCCAGGGAGTTGAGGTAAAAAGAAGGAAAAAGCCTGTTGGATCTGGTGATATGAAGATCACAGGTGAGCACAAGTTGTGAGGAGGTGGCGGGCTGCAGGGGTCTCATGTTAATCCAGTTCTACATGAGCACACTGGAGCACAGAGCAGTTCAGGGACTGGGGCAAGCCCGCAGAGCTACTGGGGAGCAGAGCGCGGAGTTGAAGCCAGGGCTGCTGAGCCCGCGCTCACTCAGTAAACTGGCCTGTCTCTGATTTTGAGGCTGTGAGGATAAAGGAACATGAGACAGGAATATGCAAATGCACTTGAGTCTGAGGCTACTTTCTGAAAAACACACAGGCGGACCAACTCTATGCTCTTGTGGAAGTCCCTTTATCGCAGCAGCTACACAGCTGGTGACCAACCGTCATAAGGACGACCTGGTGTCACGTAAGAAAAGGCCAAGGATTTCAGTGCACTGCATTTACCAAGGCAGGGAAAAGTTCTTGAAAGATTTGGGGCTAAGGGACAGACTCTGATCATATCTGAAAAACTCACTTACGTAAGATGCTTAATTATCTCTCCGTGCCAGAGAAAGGTGATTGTGTATATGCGCTGTGTGTGTGCAGAGCCTTCACTCTTTTGGGGGCACAATCATATTTTGGTCTCGAAGAGAAAACAAAATTCTGTGTCATCAGTCTTTATTTATCTACTTTCTTTTTTCTTCTTTTGAAAAACTTTATTATTTATTTATTTGGCTGTGCCAGGTCTTAGTTGCAGCACGTAGGGTCTTTAGTTGCTGCCTCTGGGATCAGATTTGGGTCCCCTAATTGGAAGTGTGGAGCCTTAGCCACTGAACCACCAGGAAAGTCCCATTAGTCTTTTTTTTTTTTAAAGTATGAGAATTATAATTTTGTGATTATATAAAGGACAAGCTACACTCACAAACACACACATAAAGGATAACATATATTCAGTGTTAGGACAATCACTAAACTGCCATATAGAAAACCACTGTCTGGAGTCTTAATTACAAGGGAGGATTAGGGTATGAAAACCGTTCATTCTTTCATTGCAAATGACAGGAAGATGTATAAATGGAGGGACCAAAAGCAAGAAGAAAGACCTGACCAGTGTGTTCACAGAACAGTATTTCCCATGGCTACAGAGTGGGAAGGAGTAGCTAAGAGGGAAAAATGGGTAAACTGAAAGTTTCCACTGCCTTAGACTCTTTATCTGGTCCATCCTTGAATTTTTAAACTGTGTTTTCAGTAGAAATATTTTCTGGTAGCAGTCCAGGAAATTCTTTCCAAATTAACACTTGCTGAATGAAACAGTCTGTAAACCACTTTTCCAATATGAAGGGCACACAATCTACACGTTTGCTGTACATTCCACATTAAGTACGCTGTGGAACGTACTTAATCTGAACGTCCACTGGGGAAAAAGACACAAGAGATGAGATCATTTGCTTATAGATACAAAGATGATGACCAACAGGACCGACTCGTTCCCCAGTTCTGCCAAGAGCATCAGGTTGTGTATCTCTGGCTGGGTGCACCCAGAAACAGATGGGTCCATCTCTAAACAGCCAAAAGCCTGAGTGGTCTCCTTGCTCAAAACCCCTTCACTCGGGCCTTTCCTTGCTGGCCCATCTAGTTTCAAATTCCACTGAGCTCTGTCCTGTACTCAGTCCGTTCCTCGATGCCTCACCTTCTCTTACGAGGTGGGAGGCTCTTCTGTGACCCCACAGCTCAGATGCTCTTCCTGGATATTTCCTTTGACTTTGATCTCTTCTTGGCACACTCTTGGTACCTTATTTGCGTTTGGATGTCTAGACGGCTGCGTGACCTGAGTGGCATTCCCTGATACCTCTGCATAAAATCCACTATTCTAAGATCAGCTGAACAGTGCACGTGTCTCGTATCACGTGTAAAAATGACACAGAAATCCTCTCTGAATTGTCTTTATACCGATCACATTTACCCCAACTTGACACAATACAAAATAGGTGATGAGGAAAAGGAAACAGAAGCGGAGGAAAATCTGTCTTTCAAGTTTTCAAACTTGCCTTAAAATACAAACATTTCTTGAAATGCAGAAGTGAAAGTGATGAATGTTAAGTGGGTATTTTTTCACCTTAACTGACTGATCAGAAGAGTATTTATAAACCCCTGACTGATGTCTGGAGCTGATAAATCAACACCAGAGGAGAACGTTTCAAGCACATTTATCACTTAAGACAAACAGGCTATTCTGAGTGTGATTATTTTTTATTCATCACTTTAGCTTACCTCTGCATTTGCTCCTGCTCAGTGTTAATAGTATCTGTGGAAGACTTCTCAATATTTAATGCTACAGCATGCTTACTGCATGCTGATGAGGTGAAACTCACACATTTGATCTCCAGAAAGCCAGTAACCTTTCCAAAAAAAGTTTCTATCTCACACTGAAGCCTGATCCCAGGCGGCTTCCATGTAAATAGCTGCTGTTGGCTTCAACGCCATGAAGATATAGAATTACAGCTTTAAGGGAAATTAAAGGCCAAGATATTTATATTTGAACAGACTGGCTGAACGGCACAGAATCCTGTCATCAGCCGAGGACACCCAGCAGCCAAGGGTATTGCAATCTAGCATCTATACGACTCAACACCCAGGACTGTCTACTGGGTCAGCGTTACCATGTCACATTCAAAGAACTGCAACATGAAAGAAAATCTTACCTGTTCATTCTCCTCTTCATCGCTGCTTAGCTTAAGGTCATCTTCTAGCATTCTGAAAGAGGGAACACAAAGGTACAGATACTTAGCAAATTCAAGAGACTTCAGCACCAAAATACCTGTGTTAGAGCAACGCTTCAGTAATGAGTGTAGTTTTTGTTGTTCAGTCGCTAAGTTGTCTCTGACTCTTTGTAACCCTATGGACTGGAGATCAAACCAGTCAATGCTAAAGGAAATCAACCCTGAATATTCATTGGAAGGACTGATGCTAAAGTTGAAACTCCAATACTTTGGCCACCTGATGTGAAGAGCTAACTCATTGGAAAAGACCCTGTTGCTAGGAAAGATTGAGGGCAGGAGGAGAAGAGGACACTAAAGGATGAGATGGTTGGATATCATCATCAACTCGATGGACATGAGCTTGAGCAAACTCTAGGAGATAGTGAGGGACAGGGAATGAGTGTATTAGATTCCCTTATTGAAAAAGTGTTTCCTTTCATGCCCTTTTCCTCCAATGCCACATTATGAAAATGAACCCTCAGGACAGCCATAGCACATGACAGGATGCTTCAAGAATACAAAGTTTTAAACAAACAGAATCAAACAGGTGCTTTTCCTTGTGAAATTTTAATTCCACAATTATTTGTTCATTGTTTCCCATGTGGCAGGGGCTTGACCATATCTCTATTATTATTGGCAGGAAACAGAGGAGGAGAATGGGCAGAACCTTGCCAAGAGCTAGAAAATAGTAAATTTAAGTTCTCAGTGCAGCTGTTTGGTGTTCCCCATCAAAGATCTGGAGAAAAATCACTGTCTGACCATCCTCCTGGATGGGGAAAAATCAAGTAGCAGGAAACTTTCTGAAATATCTTGTCCCTCAGGTGCGTCATGACAGATCCAGTGAGAAAGCGTATTTTTGGGTCCATGAAAGTTAAATCCATGCTTTCAAACTGTGGTGCTGGAGAAGACTCTTGAGAGCGTCTTGGACTGCAAGAAGATCAAACTAGTCAACTCTAAAGGAAGTCAACCCTGGATATTCATTGTAAGGACTGATGCTCAAGCTGAAGCTCCAATAATTTGGCCACCTGATGCAAAAAGCCAACTCATTGGAAAAGATCCTGATGCTGGGTAAGATTGAGGGCAGAAGGAGAAGGGAATGACAGAGGATGAGATGGCTGGATGGCATCATTGACTCAATGAACATGAATTTGAGCAAACTCTGGGAGACAGTGAAGGACAGGGAAGCCTGGTGCACTGAAGTCCACACAGTCACAAAGAGTTGGACACATCTTAGTGACTGATCAACAAAAAGTTAAAAGTCAAAAATTTAAAAAAAATCTGAAAAAGAATAGATACATGGATATGAATAACTGAATCACTTTGCTGTACACCTGAAACTAACACAATATTGTAAATCAACTACACTCAAATATAAAATAAAAATACAGGACGATGATAGATATATAAAAAATTAAATTTTAAAAAGAAACAAAATTCAAATGTTATTATTTCTGATGATGACAAAACTGTATTCTTATCAGCACTGCTGATTTATTTCTTTATAGAATAATTATTTTCACAGGATGTCATTCAAAAGAAATCTCACTAAGAAGCACATTTAAACACAAATGAGTACAAAACTGCTCTGCCTGAAGCAAGGGGAAGAGTCCATTTTGGGACGGACACCAGGGCTCCAGGGATCAGTCTGGAGGCATTGAGTCCCTGTGCTCAAAAGGCCTCACTGTCCTCTCTGAAGTTACCTTCATAGTCCAAAGCCTGGGACTCCCCTGGTGGTCCAGGGGCTAAGGCTCTGTGCCCCCGATGCGGGGGGCCCAGGCCCCATCCGGTTGGGGAACTGGACCCAGGTGACACAACTAAGGGTTCAGATGCTGCAGCTAAGATCCAGCACAGCCAAATAAACACCTTTTTAAAAGTCCAAAGCCTGGCCCCTAAAATGTGTTGTTTCCGTTAAAAGTTAACTATAGGCCTATTGTTGATAAATTCCTCTGATTATTTAAAGATTTCTTTTTTGATAGAAACCATTTTAAAAGTCTTTATTGAATTTGTTACAATATTGCTTTTGTTTTACGCTTTGGTGGTTTTTTTTTTTTTTTTGGCCACGAGGCATGTGGGAGCTTAGCTCCCTGACCAGGAATTGAACCTCCACCCTCTTGCCTTGGAAGGCAGAGTCTTATCCACTAGAAATGGAAGTCCCTTCTGAATAGTTTTAGTCATTTCAGTGACTTTTGGGATAAGCTTGGGGTAAAGGTCTGCCAGGGCAGGGTGTGGGCTCAGTTCTGCCCCAAACAGCCCCTCGCCAGCCCCATTTCCCTCTTTGTGAAGTGAAGGGTTATAAAGCTGGGCATCTGCAAGGTCCAGTCCTATTTTAGATTCTTTGAGTCCACAAAATAAATTTGCCCCTCATTTCCTAAAATAGAAAAAGTCTTGCATTTGTTCTAAAGAGCACGACTGTGAAATTTCCAAGCAGTTTTCCTGTACCATTTAAGCCATAACCATTAGGGCACCAAATGCCCCCACAGTTGCAGCCATTCTACCAGTAGCAAGTGGTATCCTTCTTTATTACTTAAGCCGGAAGCAAACAAGCCAAGCGCCAGCAAAGACTGCGCAGTTGCCCTGTAACTGCCTTCACATCCGTGTGGCTTATCACTCACTTCCCCCAGCCTCATGAATTCGTACGTGGGCTTCACAGAGAAGAGACACCACTGGGATTTAGTAGAGCATTGCTGGGAAAGAACTTAGGAGGGGACTGTGTGTCCTTTGTCCTGGGACCTTAGTGACCAGCAGGGTGCTGGCACAGAGTACGATACCCGTTGGTTGCCTGGGCACCTATCACAAGATGACTTTCCTACCTGAAGGCATAATTCCTTTCTGATGAAAAGGACAGCTTCTGTTCCCCTACTGCCTGTCTTGGGGTCATGTGTCAGCTGAAAATTTGGTTTAATCTCGAGGACCGCTCTGTAAGCACTGGGTGTTCAAAGTGTGGGTGGGAAGGTGGAGGGAGGGACAACATCATGGTTAAGAAGCCCTTGTTAGATGGAAGTTATGTCAAGGGTGACTGAGGAGTTCATCTCTGTATGGACAACACTGTGTACAGACTTGAAGACCACTGTCAACCAGAGGAAGACACCCCGACGTGCCCCAGAACCAGGGTTTTTAGCTTGATTGCGCACCAGTCTTCTGTGAGCTGGTCCCTGGGAGCAGTGCAGAGAAAAGAGTATGTGGCCATTTGCCTCTGAGAATCCAATTAAAGTCCAGAATGTCTTGAAACAGGAGGAACTGGCAGTGGGAACCCTGAGTTCAACAGCTTATTCATGTTGCACAGCACCCTGGGAAGCCGGCTGCCAGCAGCACCGGGACCACAGTTCTGTAGACAGTCACCACCACCCGGAGCTCAGATGCCAACAGGCACGTGCGGAGGCGACTCAGGCTCAAGGACCCCCGAGAACATGCCTGGGCCTTCTGCTTTGTTCTGGCCACAGCAGAGTCCCTGTGACGCAACTTCCAAAGCACAGCGCTTGTCCCTTTCAATGCTGGGAACGTCAGCGTGGCTTCTTAGAGAGCCTGAGGAGGACCCGAAGAGTATCTGAGGTTACAGAGGAAAAGAGAAAAGCTGGGACCACTTAAGACCCTGTCCTCACTGGGTGCAGACTATGGCTGGAGGCCACCCTCCACCCACATCCACACGCACCATCAGAGCAGTCTGCCCCCAACTCCAGTCCCACCCATTGACAACATATTTATCATCTATTTTCTAAAGGCAATAGATGAGCTTAAGTAAGTTTAACAACAAAAGCTTTAAACCAAGAGTGAAAGAAAACGCGGGCTAAGTGTTGGTGAGGACTCAGGGCAGGGGTTGAAGGCCGACTCCCACACTCTGAAGCACTGGGCTCGGTGACTGGGGCGCAAGAGGAGGGCTTGTGCTACAGCACCATTGGCTTGCAGGGCACGCCTGCATCTCTGAACCCCTCCAGCTGGGCCCCACCAGGCTCCCCCCTTCCAGGTCCCTCGGCCCCTCCCCTATACACCCCTGCGGCGCCCTCCTAGGTATCCCAGCCCCTGTCCAATAGTGGCAGCTCCCAAGGTGGCAGGCCTGCTGAGCACTTTCTAGACATGAGCTCATTCAATCCCACAGCATCTCCTTGAGGTGGATGCTGCCGGGGCAGTGGTCCTCAGGGGTCAGACCATGGGCTCTGAAGTCAGACCACCCTGGGAGGAATGCTGGCTTTGCATTCAGCAGGTCCTTTCTCAGTGGGTTTCCTGAGAAATCATTACAGAATCCTTGGAAAGTGCTTAGCGCAGAAGCTGGTCCAGAACCAACATTCAACACATGTTCATTTTTCATGAATATTCCTCTTTTACCTCTGAGGATAAAGCCTTGGAGCATTTAGGGAACTTGCATGTGTCAACAATTTGGGACAGAAGATGTTTCTGTAATAATGCCTTAAAAGTAAGCCATTTGCTCTATTTTCAGGCCATCCTGAGAAGAAAAGATGACGTTTTCTGGAGATTGTGGAGGGGGAACATATTTCAGGATATAATTGCTGCCGTTGATGGATCTGATGTGACTTTATGTCTACAGAGGGCAAAAAGCACAGCCATCAGTCTGAGCGCACAGGAGATGTGTCCTGGAGCCTGTGGTTGGTCACATGACACAGAGTCCCTTAGCAGGGCTCACAGTCTGATGACAATAGGGATGCTGAGATAAAACAGTTGATAAAATAAAACTCTGCGAATGAAGGCCAGAGAGCAGAGGTGCGGCGAAACCTGGACTTCACGTCCTGAGTGCCCGAGGAACTGTCCCACTGTGTCTGGACCACTTCTGGTCAGTAGCTGGTGGTGACTTCACGGTGGAGTCTGGTTGGACAGCTGAGAACCAGGACCCTGACAGGACTGAGGCGGGACTTTATTTTAAACACACATCTAGGTGATTCAGATTCTATTCATTTCTCACTGGCACAATGTGTAAATAGTTTCTTAAAATCATTGTCCCAGGGAGGTTACAACATGCCCCCTGAGCAGCTGGTGTGTGGGCGCGCTCAGATCTGTCTGACTCTTTAGCGACCTGGTGGACTAGAGCCCACCAGGCTCCTCTGTCCACAGGATTTCCCGGGCAAGAATACTGGAGTGTTTTTCCTACTCTAGGGGATGTTCTCGACCCCGTGATCGACTCTGCGCTGTTTTATTGCTATACCACCTATACAAAGGGTCCGCTGGGAGCTCTGCAGAGAAAAGGGTGTGTGGTCGTTTGCCTCTGAGTTCTGATGGGGAACCCAGTACAAACACTTCCCTTCACGGTTTGCCAAGTCCCACCTTGGGTGCACCGCTCTGTTTCTGGAAGTGAGGGATGAATGAAAACCCTGCCTCACCACTGACAGCAGGATTACCATTCAAACCCCCAATCACTTACTCATTCCACCTTCTGCATTCTTTCGTGGTGGGCACCTATCTTTGGAAAGCATACTGTCTTCCAGGGCTGGTTCTTCTTACACATTACATTCAAACCACTACCAGCATTTTTAAGGGCCTTAACATTTTGAAGGTCTGGCATAACTAATTCTCATGGAACTCAATTGCCTCATCTGAAGGTAAGGCTCTCAGAAAAGTGAGGATTTCAATACAACCCTTGCAATTTGGACAGAGGAGCTAGCGGGTCACAGTCTAGAGGGTTGCAGAGTCAGACATGACTGAAGTAACTTAGTATGAAGCATGCACTTGCAACTTTAATATTTGAAGATGGTAGCTCTGGCTCAGTGGGAAAGAATCTGCCAGGCAGACCCCTTGGTGGGGAAGATCCCCTGGAGGAGGAAATGGCAACCCACTCCAGTATTCTTGCCTGGGAAATCCCGTGGACAGGGGAGACTGGCGGGCTACAGTCTGTTGGGTTGTAAAGATTCGTACACGACTGAGCTCTCTCACACACACAACTTTATGTTGTGGCTGCTGCTTATATTTTTGATGAACACAATTCCTCAGGAAGCAGAAATAGTAGCCTACCCTTCACAGATGGCCAGCTGCTCCTAGGGCTCATTTTCTACACAGGTATTGCAAACAGCCACATTAACTACCTTCAAATATGATGGCAATCATTTCACACAGCAGTGGTTTTTAATTAATAGTATTTCCCTGGAATTGCTTGTCATTTGGGGCCTTTATCAGATCTGAATCCTTTAGTCCTTTAGCGTTCATTTCATGTCCTTAATGGCTTCTTAAAAATCAGATTTTTAATTGGGCTGTTTGGTTTGCATTTGTTTCTATAGCTGGTGCTTCTACGATCTCCACCTGTTTGAGATTTAAAGCCAAAGACAAATGCTTATGACCCCCTATTAAACATATTCACATATGCAAATATCTATTCTAACAATTAGCTGTGGCAGGTTAAACCTACCTGTCACGCAAGTTCATACCTCTGAAGGAATTCCCCGAGCCTTCCTCTCTGCTGCTTGGAACACAGGAGGGGAACTTATAAAGCTCATCTCCTTGTTTCTGAAGTCCACTGCTCTGTCAAGGTTAGCGCTACCATCTGCCTGGGCTTATTTTCACTAACAGGTGACACCCTTCCTCTCTGCGTTTGTTCAGAAGAATTCAGCTTGTGCCATTCCCCAGTTAACTGAGAACCCAGGTAGCCTAGGGCAGGCTCAGCCAGAGTTGGGGATGTAGTGCATCCAGATGACAAGTGAGGGAACATAGTCTGGAGGCCAATGTAGAGATCAGGAACAAGACAAAGGTGGTCTATCCAGTTGGCCTGAGACTCTTCCGACTTTGAGTCTCTCCTGCTGGGCGTCACGCTGACATCTTTCGAAGCAATGCTGGTTCATGGGAAGATGGCATCTGCTCACACAAGTCTTTCTGGATCTCCTCTTGCCAGGATTGGTTCCAGCTCTTCATGAAATCACAAACTGTCTTCTGAACTCTTTCATCCATGTTCACTCCGGGGTGAAAGAGTCCTATAGCTTTTCTGTGTATGGCCTCATTTTTTCTTAAGGACATTAAGTTCCAATGGTCCTTTTCTTCTACTGAGTCTACCTGCCGTCTTGATACAGGCTTGTCTTCCCTAGGGGACAGCATCTCATTTCCTATAAAAGCCAACCCCATTTAGGAATCCTGCCAGACTCTGGTGAGACAATCAAGCAGATAGTCTCATGCGTGTGTGTGCTTAGTTGTTCAGTCGTGTCCGACTCTTTGCAATCCACAGACGGTAGCCCGTCAGGCCCTCTGTCCATGGGATTCACCAGGCAAGAGTATGGAGTGGGTTGCCATACCCTTCTCCAGGGGATCTTTCTGTCCCAGGGACTGAACCCAGATATCCTGCATTGCAGGCAGATTATTTACCATCTTAGCTCCAGGGAAGCTCAGGTAGTCTAATATCCAGTATCAATACATTAATATAGAATAAGTGGAAATCAAAGGAAGGCGAAAATCAACACTAATAAAAGGACACAGCCTGTGGCACTGGAGTGTGGGTGGTGGGATGGGGTTGGCCAGCACTGAGTCTGAGTTCTGTCCCTAACCAGCTCTGTGAACTTGGGCAAATCATTCACTCATTCTGGACATGGTTTCCTCAGCTCTAAAATTAAGCTGGGATAAAATGAACTCTACAAACTCTTGTGGCTCTAAATTCTGACTCTACCAACAGGTGGAAAGTCCAGTTAGACTGTTGGGAGTTTAGAGAGCTCCCTGGATCTGAGCTGACATGACTCATTTAAAAGTAAAACTGCCAGGTTGATTAAAGGGTCCAAGTTCCACACTGGAGCCAGGAGCCTGGAGTGAAGTCCAGTTATTTCTTTGAATGCCTACTTCCTCACATGTCAGGTGAAACATTTCACATGGTTGTTCTTAAATTTACATAAAAATGAACACGGCAGTCTTTTAGATGGTAGAGTGCTACAGAGTGTTTGACTCTTTCTAGAAACATCTCAGATATGCAGATGACACCACCCTAACGGCAGAAAGCAAAGAGGAACTAAAAGCCTTTTGATGAAGGTGAAAAAGGAGAGTGAAAAAGTTGGCTTAAAATTCAACATTCAAAAAACTAAGATCATGGCATCCAGTCTCATTGCCTCATGACAAGTAGATGGGGAAAAAATGGAAACAGTGACAGATTTTATTTTCTTGGGCTACAAAATCACTGTGGATGGTGACTGCAGCCACAAAATTTTTAGACGCTTACTCCTTGGGAGAAAAGCTTTGACATACCTAGACAGCGTATTAAAAATCAGAGACATCACTTTGCTGACATAGGTCTGTATGGTTTTTCCAATAGTACGTGCAGATGTGAGAGTTGGATCATAAAGAAGGCTGAGCACCAAAGAATTGATGCTTTCAAATTGTAGTGCTGGAGAAGACTCTTGAGAGTCCTTTGGACAGCAAGGAGATCCAACCAGACAATCCTAAAGGAAATGAACCCTAAATATTCACTGGAAGGATTGATGTTATAGCTGAAGCTCCAATATTTTAGCCACCTGATGCCAATATTTTGGCATCACGTTTTCCGCATTGGAAAAGCCCCTGATGCTGGGAAAGATTGAGGGCAGGAAGCGAAGGGGGCAGCAGAGGATGAGATGGTTGGATGCCATCACTGACTCAATGGACATGAGTTGGAGGAAATTCTGGGAGATAGTGGAGGACAGGAAAGCCTGGTGTGCTTCAGTCCACAGGGTCGCAAAGAGTCAGACACAACTTACCAACTGAATAACAATAAGAAACATCTCTCGTGTGATACAGTGTGAAGGACGGAGCCTTGCCAGCAAGCACCAGCTACACTGAGTCTACGATAACCGAGCATCTTCCCAGGAACAAAGGCTCTTGTGCCAAGTGGTCACGAGAACTGGACAGGGAGGTAGAGGCAGCTCCCCACCTGGCTCGAGACCAGGGAAGTGTTCCTTCTTCTGTTACAAACTAACCTGTTGTCTCCAGATATTTTCTAGATTCTTCCTTATTATAGTGGAATGTGATCCCAAACACACATCTATCAGCTTTGGGGCAGTTAAAAAAAACTAGACTATTTTTCTTTTCTCCTAAGAGCATCCACAAATAAAATCAGATGGCACATATGCTAAATGATGAGCAGAGCAACACAGCAATTTGCCGAGAACCCCCAACAAGCCTTCGTCAAGTGCTCTAGGCTCTGTTTTGTGCAGCACGGGAAGCGTATGTCCTCTTAAACACTCTGTGTCTGCAGGAGCCTTCATTCTTTCTAAGGAACAATGTGTCCCCGAGCTCCACTGCAAAGGCACATTTAGAAAAGCATGTAGTCCCAGGACATTCTTTCACGTAACTGAAACAAGGAGCTGGCGGCCAAGTATACTGAGCAGTTCCTCACCAGATCAGTCTTCCGGGGCAGTGAGGACCCTGAGGTGCTGTGGCAGAATGTTTACAGAGGAAAGCGAACTTGGCAGGCCCGCTGCTCTGACCTCCAGCGCCTAGGGCAGCAGGAAGCTCCCAGCACAGGAGCCTTGGGACTCAAAGCTGGGCCAGCGATTCTTAGACACCTGAGGGCTTGTTAAGACACAGGAGGCTGGGCCCGCCTCCAGGTGTGGGAATGCCCCCTCCCCCATATTTGCATTTATAATAAGTCCCCGGGTGATGCGGAGGCTGCTGGCCAGAGGCCACACTTTCAGAAGCACTGGGCTAGGCCGTAACCTGCTGCCCACAAAGGTTTATTACATCCCGAGTCAGCCACCGAGAGCAGAGAGCCTATGGGATGGTCCTTCGAGTCTCCTCTGAGGACTTACTGGGGCCTGTTGTCTGGGTCGGGGGGCCTGCAGCCTTGACACTCAGACACACCCCAGTGTGGATTCCTCCCCAGATCTCTGCCAGTTTGACCTGGGCCAAACGGTGGGATGACACCACTCTTATGGCAGAAAGTGAAGAGGAGCTAAAAAGCCTCTTGATGAAAGTGAAACAGGAGAGTGAAAAAGTTGGCTTAAAGCTCAACATTCAGAAAACAAAGATCATGGCATCTGGTCCCATCACTTCACGGGAAATAGATGGGGAAACAGTAGAAACAGTGTCAGACTTTATTTTTTTGGGCTCCAAAATCACTGCAGATGGTGATTGCAGCCATGAAATTAAAAGACACTTACTCCTTGGAAGGAAAGTTTTGACCAACCTAGATAGCATATTGAAAAGCAGAGACATTACTTTGCCAACAAAGGTCTGTCTAGTCAAGGCTATGGTTTTTCCTGTGGTCATGTATGGATGTGAGATTCGGAATGTGAAGAAAGCTGAGCGGTGAAGAATTGATGCTTTTGAACTGTGGTGTTGGAGAAGACTCTTGAGAGTCCCTTGGACTGCAAGGAGATCCAACCAGTCCTTTCTAAAGGAAATCAGCCCTGGGTGTTCTTTGGAAGGAATGATGCTAAAGCTGAAACTCCAATACTTTGGCCACCTCATGCGAAGAGCTGACTCATTGGAAAAGACTCTGATGCTGGGAGGGATTGGTGGCAGGAGAAGAAGGGGACAACAGAGGATGAGATGGGTGGATGGTATCACCGACTTGATGGACAAGAGTTTGGGTGAACTCCGGGAGTTGGTGGTGGACAGGGAGGTCTGCTGCTGCTGCTAAGTTACTTCAGTTGTGTCCGATTCTGTGTGACCCCATAGACGGCAGCCCACCAGGCTCCCCCATCCCTGGGATTCTCCAGGCAAGAACACTGGAGTGGGTTGCCATTTCCTTCTCCAATGCATGAAAGTGAAGTCACTCAGTCATGTCCGACCCTCAGCGACCTGGCGTGCTGCAGTTCATGGGGTCGCAAAGAGTCGGACATGACTGAGCGACTGAACTGAACTGAACTGAAAGGGTGGGATCCTAGAGAGAACCAGGTAGAACTCTTCTCACTCACTCCCACATCTGCTAAGGAAAAGAGCTCATTCACCCGGCCAGCTGAGTCTGACTCACTGGATACAAGCTCCCAAGGCTTGTACCTGCCCTCAGAATGTTGGGGTAGCCAGGCATGGAGACCAGTGACCCAGTGAGGCCCTGAACAGAGCACTGGAGGAGGAGGGCCGTGCTGGCTTCAGGCTCCTGCAGGGGTCAGATGGAGTCGATCCCCAGGCATGGTGGGCCTGGGGATGGAGGGAGATTATATCCTGCACTCCCATGGTGTTCTTTTTGAAAAGTGACACACACACACGGTTCAAAACTCCCACTAAAGATAAATTATCCAGGGAAATGTCTCCCTCCTTCCTGTCCCTATCTGCTTACTTCCCAGTCTTGCCCCCGAAGTCACCACTGTCTGTAGTTCCTTATGGATGACTTCAGAGTTTATGCATTAACCAGCAAATATGAACGCAGCACCATGGGCCCCCTAGAGTTGTGCTCAGTGGTGTTTGACTCTTTGCCACCCCGTGGACTGTAGCCCACCAGGCTCCTCTGTCCATGGGATTTTCCAGGCAGGAATACTGGAGTGGGTTGCCATTTCCTCCTCCAGAGGCTCTTCCTGACCCAGGGATCGAACCTGCGTCTCCTGTATCTCCTGCATTGGCAGGCAGATTTTTTACAACTTGAGCCACCTAGGATGTCCCAGTTCAAGCCTAACAGGTCAGTAAAATGTTCTAATGCTATGCTATGCTAAATCACTTCAGTCATGTCCAACTCTGTGCGACCCCATAGACGGCAGCCCACCAGGCTCCCCCATCCCTGGGATTCTCCAGGCAAGAACACTGGAGTGGGTTGCCATTTCCTTCTCCAGTGCATGAAAGTGAAAAGTGAAAGTGAAATCGCTCAGTGGTATCCGACTCTTAGCGACCCCATGGACTGCAGCCTACCAGGCTCCTCTGCCCATGGGATTTTCCAGGCAAGAGTACTGGAGTGGGGTGCCATTGTCTTCTCCAAAATGTTCTAATAGCCATGTGAAAAAAAGTAAAAACAGGTAAAATTAATTTTACAACATATTCAACATATATAAATCACCGTTATCATTTCAATGTGATAACATACACATTTTCAGGGCTCAACAGTCATGTCTGGCCTGTGGCTGCCAGATTGCACAAGACAGGCTCAGAACTTCTGCAGAAAGTGAGGACTGTTTGTATATCTAGGAACTTTCACATCCCTGCCCCCCCAACCTTCAGCCCCTCTTTGCCTCTTTCAGGGGTCACTCTTCTCTACATTTCCTTCCCCACGGGATACACTGGGCAAGCCTGTGAAGGTAAAGACCCTGATAACTCAAGAGCGTGGAGGAGTTGAGCAGGCGAAAGGCAAGGTTCTGGTCAGAACAGATGTAAATGTGTACCCCCGTTGACAATTCCTGGTGGGGACAGGGACCCCAAAGGCCAGTTAAGTATGTCAGTGGCCCACATTGCTCCCAATTCTGAGGACACTATTTGCTCGGGGCCTGACACACCACAGTGTCTTATAGAAGAGCTGTGAGGAGAAACCAGCGCACAGCTGCAGGCGGTTCACAGAAGGATGTGCATTCAGGAGCCACAGCCTTGGAAAACAGAGCAGGGGCAGCTTTGCAAATACGCTGTGTAAAATGCTGACCACTTGGCAAGGGAAGTCTGTCTACTCTCTTCTCTCATTGATCATGTCCCCATTTCTCTTTAGATGCTGTATGGACCCATCTTACCAAAGTTATTTGAAATATCCCAGGTTTTTTTTGGGTTACCTATTTTTAAAAGTGTGCTGGCTGTTCTTTTTATTTGGAATTGCAGTTCTAGCGAGGGGATCTGGGCAGCTGTGCCCAGTTTCCTTGATCAATTCAGGCTGCTTTCCACCCAAAAAGCTGTAAGCACAACACACAGTTGGGATGATTGTGAAAACAAGAAAATGCTCCCTCTTTTCCTTCCAGGGCACTGTAGATTATAAAGTAGCTTTCTCAGAACTATTAGACTCGAAAATTGCTTCCTCCCGAAAGAATAAGAGGGAAAGAGGGCTGGCTGGACTCGATCATCTCTATCAAAAACAAGTCGGACTTTAGAAAGGGTACTTTAATAGGGAAGCCTTGCTCCTCAAAGCTGGTTTTAAAATTCCCATCTTTGTCTGTTACAAGTACTTTTAGAAAATTAGCTTCTGAACTAATGTTTTTGGTATTAGAGGATTCTAATACCAAAGGCGTGATGAATTCAAGTTCTGCAGACCTGGGAGAGAGGTCAGGGGACCTTGAGTGGGAACTTGGAGTTTCCTATGCTGCCCAGACTTGACCACGGGCATTTCTTTACATGAACCTCTTACAAGGGGATTGTGCACCTACCCTGAGGGGAATGAGAAATGAGATCTGCACCGACTGGGCTCCAGTCGGTGATGCCAAATGTTGATGGTCAGTAAATTGGAAACCTGGTTGCCTATTTCTGTTTCCTAACTAGTGGTTTGCTTATTTCATTCATAACTTCTGACAGGAAGGATGTATTGAATCTGGAAGGGTCATACATAGGGCGGGCAGGTTAAGGTGTGCTCTTTTGTTCACAATACTAGTTTTTGCATTGTTGTGGCGATTGCTATTGACAAGTTGACTGCTGAGACAGCCTCTAATTAGCAGATTTATTTGAATAGATACACTGTGAAGGTTAGGAAACAGAGTCGAGCATAATGTCCTAAGTAAAGGCAGGCATACTGAACTACACTCACGTTACATGCTCCCTGAGTATGGCCTAACACAGTGGTTTCTAGACTTTATTACACAAGGGAATCACTTGGGATCTTTAAAAAAATATCAATGCCAGGCTCCCACTCCACCCCCACATTCTGATGTGATAGATCTGGGATGTGATCTGGGCATTCAGAATTTTAAAAGCTCCCAGGATGATTCTCATTTATAGCCAAACACAGGAACCACCATATAACACAGCGAACTGGACAGTCTGCAGAGGGGAATATTCTGAATAGCTCTGGTCCTTGGAAAAAGTCCCAAACTCTGAGTTTTAGTCTGTCCGCTAATAAAAAGGCATGAAAGTCAAGACACAAATGAGACGATGAAAGTGAAAGCACACTGGAAACTGGAAAGCCTCCTAGGGTTTCTCATCCATGAGGTCAGCATCACCTGGGTGCGGAAACACTGACTCGTGGGCCTCTTTCCAAGAGAGGCTAATTTAATTGGTCCTAGACTGTGCACCATCATCAGTGTTGTTTTGTCCCGCCGCACAGTATACGGCATCTCAGGTCCCTGACCAAGGATTAAAACTGCACCCCTGCGTTGGAAGCATGCTCTTAAGCACTGGACTGCCAGGGAAGTCCCAATATTGATATTTTGGCAAGCATCCCAGATGAATGTAGTATTCAGCCAGGGTTGAAAACCAATGCCTGATTCCAAACAAATGCTCACCTTTTCATTAAAGCCGTCTGCAATCTCCACATCTTATCTGACTTTGTACAGAACTAGTGCATTGTATTAAGACCATGTATCAGCTCAACTGCCTTCACCTTTCCCCCAACTTCCATTTGAATACGAACGTTTCCAGGGAGGTGGGCACTTCCTGAATGCCTAGGGTAAGGCACAACTCACCCTTACTAATGAGTTAATGGATTAGAATTCTTAGTGGTTGTTTTCAGCAACCATGGGCGATTCTAGGGCACCTGAGATCATCTTCTGGCTTGTTCTTCAGCATCTGGGATGAAATGGAGATGCTTCCATAGGTTATCCTGCCTTTCAAGGTCTCTGGAGAAATCCCCAAACTTTCTTCAAGACAGTACAGCACAGGTGTTGCTCTTGTTCAGTTGCGAAGTCACGTCTGACTCTTTGGGATCCCATGGACTGTAGCACACCAGGCTTCCCTCTCCTCCAGCATCTCCCGGAGTTTGCTCAAACTCATGTCCATTGAGTTGACGATGCCATCCAGCCATCTCATCCTCTGCCTGCCTGTAGGGTTTTGGGTTAGATGTCACAAGTGAGAGGCACCTGCATAGGATCTGGAAGGTGGAAGGGTAACAGAAGGTTTGCCCTAGGGCAGTGGAAGCAGGCATATAAGCTCCGGCAGGTGGTGGATATGAGGCTCTTCGAGAGACTTCCAGGATCCTTCTGGGAATAACCGCTGCAGACGCCAAGACATCTGAGATGACTCTCGGCAGTTTTCATCCACGGTTTTCCAGAACTGATCACTGATTTCCAGCTGGCTCCTGACCTAGCTTACCTAACCCTCCTGATGGACTTGGAGGTCACTCATGTCCTGTGTTAAGTGTCTTCCTACTTGAAATACCTCAACTGGCTTCTCTTTTCCAGATCAAATTCTAACTGGTATGTATAGTAATTAAGACCTTCAGCCCTGCAGTCAGAAAGCCTGACTGATGGATCCATATGCCTGTTTTGCCACATAACGCGCTGTGCATCCTCGTGCAAAGAACTGAGTTGCTCTTTCAGTTTCCTCATCTTTAAAATGGACAAACAATGGACTTCCCTGGTGGCCCAGGTGTTAAAACTCTGTGCCTCCCATTGCAGGGGGCATGGGTTCAATCCCTGGGTCCCTGGTCCAGAAAGTTGTGCATGCCACGCCGGTGTGCCCCCCAAAATTGTTCTAGACTGAGTGGTCTGTAGACACAGCTAAGGGGTGGAGCTGCAATGTGTCTCCATGCTAGCTACAGGCACAAATCAAAGGCTTGTCATTATCTGTGCAGAGCAGTTAAATTCTGGCCAAATAGTCATTTTAAGTCCTCACAAAGCATTCAGACTCTTGACCAGCAAGAGCAGAACTTTTTCCAGATGACAGACGTCTGCATATGCAGGCATAACCCGTTAAGGGTATAGGGGACACGCTTGTTTCTTGGTCTGCTTGGTCACTCTGACTTATGTGACATTTATGTGATACTCCTTCTTAGAGATGCTCCGTGCATGGCTCTCTGGCCTCTTAAGGGCCTCTTTAAGTTTGAACTTCTTTCATGGATCCGCCTCTTCCGGCCACTCCTGAGAAGCTGATGCAATCCTAGGATCCTGCCCCCACTCTCCGATCTTTTGCACCCTCTCATCTCTTCATCTGCTCCCAAGGATGACCACTGTGACCTTATCCTCCACTGTGATATGCCCCAAACCAGATCCACTACCTCCCCACCTAAAATCCAGCATTCACTGCTGAATCCCATGCCCACCTGCTCATCTGTACACAGAGTTTGGCTTCCCTTCTCTCCTCCTCACAGCTTCTTCAGCTTTCTCTTGAACCCATTTCTGTCTCCACCCCTTCTCACACTCCAGGCCTCCCTCCCATCAATCCTCTAGATTCCATTTCCCACCTTGCTTCAGTCCGTCTCAAATCTACGCTGTCCCTGCTGCTTCCAAAGTACACAAACCTCCTTGTGGCCTGGCCGCAACTCACGGCAGTTGCTCCCCTGCACTCACTTTGCAGGGACCTTGACTGTGGCTTCGAGGACCAGGCCCTCAGAAAGCTGGGGCTGAGCAAGTGCCTTGCAGCCCTGTCAGGCCCCCTCACCGCCCTTTTTCCCTCCCTATCGGACCATCTGAATCAGAATTCCCTCCCCCCGACCTGCACTGC
This sequence comes from Redunca redunca, assembly GCA_006410935.1. NCBI lineage: Eukaryota > Metazoa > Chordata > Mammalia > Artiodactyla > Bovidae > Redunca > Redunca redunca. The sequence continues at coordinate 285,878 of SJYQ01000824.1, forward strand.
ACTCCCTGCTCCAGGGAAATCTCAGGCTGCCTGGTTCCCAAGGCTGGTCTCCAACCCAGGAGGCTCCCCATCACAGCTCTGTCCCCCCAGCTGAGTGTGAGTTTCAGGAAATTTTAGAGTTTCAGAGGTACTCTGAAGCTCTATGAGGGATCTTGCAATATATCTGTGCCCAAATTATCTTCATGAAAGATGCAGACACCGTCACAAAACTCCGCCTGAGATCCATGTAGAGGCCGAGCTCCTGCAGCCTGTGGTCCAGGGCAGGGTTTTATTTTGGAGCACCAGGTGACACAGTGCCCTTGTGTCCTTTCTCCCCACACCCCTGCCCTGGACTATTTCTCTGCTTCCTCTGACCTGCCTTCTCCAAAGACATTTACCTCAGGCCACTGTCAGGGGACCGAGGCCATGAATGAACTTGTGCCCTACAGAAATCCTCTGCAAAGGGACTTGAGAGTTGTTGGTGACACTGAGACTAGTGGTTGACAAACCGCACTGTCACTGGCAGCCCAACCCTTTCAGCAGAGGAGAGCCTGTGACGGAGGGCCGGGGCCCCAAACGTCTCCGCAGCCACCTTAGCCCCCCAGAGGGAAGCAGGCTGCGACAGTGCATGCGGACAGCTCTGCACGGCCAGGAGAAAGCTGGACTTAAGGGAAAGCTCCCTAGGACGAGGGCTGTTAGATAAAAGGTAGAAATTCATTCTGAGGGAGGTTGTGTTTCAGGAGGATGCTTACTCAGCAATTAGGAACCAGGGGTGGCTCAGAGGGTGAGGATCCCACCTTCAATGCAAGAGATGCAGGTTCGATCCCTGGGTCAGGAAGACCCCCTGGAGGAGGAAATGGCAACCCACTCCAGTATTCTTGCCTGGTGAATCTCCGTGGGCAGAGGAGCCTGGTGGGCTATAGTCCATGGGGTCACAAAGAGTTGGACATGACTGAGCAACTAACACTTTCTCACTTTTAGGAACCAGGGAAAGGCTAAGTTCATTCAATTAACTTAGTGTTTAACATGGGGTTAATGTTATCTAGAATTCAGAAGCCTTTAAGGACTTTTCAGCAGAGCCTTCTTCCCTTCTTCTTGGGAACTTCTGGAAGCAGTGACTGGTCATCAGTCCCCAAGGCTTGGCTGAGCTGGCTGGAGAGCAAGGTCAGAACAGCTCTGCTGAAACCTAGGGAGGATGTGGCCATCGGTGCAGGGCCCACAACCTACTTCTCTGGGCCCAGACTGCCTCCTGCAAATCTCAAGCACTGTTAACTCTTTCCCCTGCAGAACTGAGTCCCAAGGCACGAAAAAACCCCCAGCTGTTAAGTCCAATGTTGGCCTCTGCAGAGGTCTCCCATCAGCCCAGGGGGCCCCTCTGGCCAGGGGACAGGACAGTGAATTCTGTTGATCCCTTGGTCTTGATCCCTTCTTCAGCAGCACTGTTCCTTATTCTTGCTCTTATGTGTCACCAACCGCAGCAGATCTTACCCCACTGATCTGGTGGCTCAGATGCTAAGGCTTATCAGTTTGTGGTGGTCAGAGGTGGGGACTATGCCTGGGAGGTGCAGGTAGCGTAAGGAGGATGGGCTGATGAAGGTCCCAGAGGAGTTTTCGAGGAGAGGGGAGGAGGAGCAGCAAGTCATATCCTACAATCTCTGGGTGCTGCGTCCTCACCCGCAGCCTGCTCCTTCCTCTGTCATTTGAACTGTACACACCTCTGAGGGTCCAGCTCAGATATGCTCCTCTAGGAAGCCACCAGACTGTCCACCTGCTCTGGTCTCCCGTCTTTGAGCACCACCATGGACCCCTGTCCTGGCTGGGTGCTAAGGGTTCCTTCCTCCTTGGCTCTGGAGGGCCAAGATGATGTATGTAACTCCTCGCATCCTGTGGACCAGTCAGGTGGCCAGTACCAGGTGAAACACGGTGCAAGGGGGCTTGGCGTCAAAGCTTCCTGAGGCTGGAGCTGCCGCAGCTTTGTGGGGGCTCTGAGCCCATCCAGATACAGCCCTCTCTCAGGGCCCCGACACCTTGCACAGAAATGCGCTCTCTCCATTTCACCCCCTAGCCTCGAAGGGCCAGCGTCATTTGAGCAAGGGCTGAGAATGTCATATTCCCACGGTCACTGTCATTCCAGGGCTGAGCATGGAGCCCCTGACAGAGCAGGAACTTAACTGAACAGATTCTCAACCGAACCAAATGAACAGAAATAGACCACTGTGGTTACAGGGGAATAGCTGGGCAGTAGAAAAGGAGAAAAGGGCTAATACGATGTCACGATGAGAATTCTGCTCTAACTGCAACTCAAGTCTATTAATTGATAGGAACGTTAACATTACTCCAAATGGGTACCTCTAAATGTGATTGTGCGAGAAAATTTTATTTTTCTCTGTGTATATTTCAGTCATATTCTTGGAAAGAAACCTTCTTCCCACTCTTAGTGCAAAAACCAGATGTGCTCAAATCTAATTTTCATATTGAAAGAGTTTACATACCATTAGGATTTCTTACCTGCGATCATCATTTACAGTAATTCTAAGCTTTTTCTATTAAGGAAAAATACTTAACGCTTTTCCTTTTTTTAGAAGCCAGGGTGATTTCAACCAAAGAAAAACGAAAGCATTAGTGGATATTACAGAAATGGCATTGCCTCCTAGATCCTGCAGTTTGTAGGTCCTACGTTTATTGCTGGTTCCTTGACAAGTGGGAAATGACTTTTTAAAATCTTATGACACCAAGTAAATACTTCCTTCTAGCTTTCCCTTATTACTCAAAAATAAAGTCATTAATTTTTTTTTTAAAGAATGAACATGAAAGCCAGTGATTTTTGGTGCCTTATTTACATTTAGGTTGGTAATAAGTAAAGCACTCACAATACCTCTTTCTTTTCCCATCATTATTTCTAACGTTAAGGTATCTTACACACATACACCCAGCCTTTTCACTGTGTAAACATGTGCTTTTCAGAACTCTGCAGGCAAGGACTTCCCTGGTAGTACAGTGGATAAGAATCCTCCCGCCAGTGCAGAAGACAGGGTTCTACTCCTGATCTGAGAAGATTCCACGAGCCCTGGAGCAGCCAGCCTGTGCGTCACACTGCTGAGCCCACACTCTAGGGCCTGGGAGTGGCAACTACCACGCCCAAGTACCAAACTACCAAGCCCAAGCACCACGACTACTAAAGCCTGTGTGCCTGGAGCCTATGGCCTGCAAGAAGAGAGGCCCCTGCGATGAGAAACCTGCGCCATCTCGACAAAAGCAGCCCCAGCTCTCTGCAACCACAGACAGCAATTAGGTTCCAACATAGCCAAAAGCAGACAAACAAACCAACCCTCCAGTCAAGAAACTGGAGACAGGCACTTTAAACGCTCAGAGGATTTCGTGGGCTCAAGGTCAAATTCTGAAGGATGACCCATCTGGCTGTTCTTACCCCACTGATCTGGTGACTCAGATGCTAAAGAGTCTGCCTGTAATGTGGGACATCCAGGTTCAGTCCTTGGGTTGGGAGGTTCCCCTGGAGAAGGGAATGGCTGGAATCCCATGGACAGAAGAGCCTGAGAGACCAACTTTCTCACCCCACAAATCAGGCGGCAGGTGTAAACACAGGGTGCTTATGGGCAGAGTGGGCCCTGGGAGGTCAGTCTCACTGGCACCCCAAAGGAGGCTTGGGCTTGGTGTGTAAGGGATGCAATTTCTGGCTCTCCTTTCTAGTGTTCTTTACCAGCCTGGTGATCTGGTGGCAATACTGGCTGTCCGTGTCCAGCTCTATAAATGATAACACAAACATTCTCTCAGAATGGCATATTTGAAAGAAAATATGTTGAACAAAGGCTTTTGTATTCCCAGGAATGAAACATTAGCAAAAGTTTATCACTTGTTATGAGAATTACTGCATTTTCAGATCTAGGGGATTTATCTTCTAAATACTTACACATAACTGCCCGCCTCCCAATTCCCCACAAGAGGGCATCTCCCTTCATGAGCCAGCACCCTGGATCATTCTTGCTACTTCGAAATGTCTTTTCAGCCTCCCCTGTTCCACTCTGCCATTTCACATGGTTGGGTCAACCTTTCCTTCACAAATTTGGGGTATCATTTTGATTTTTAGCCTAACTTAAGATACATGAGAGAAAGAGGCTAAATGTTGTCAACATTGCTTTAAGAAGTAATAAGAACAGTCTCATTTCTGGGTCAGTTGTGAGCAGGCCTCCACACCTCCTCAATGACCTTCGAATGTTCAACTGGTCTACTTAGAAGAAAGCTTCGAATCCCTCAAGTTATATATGCTATGAATAGGAAGTGGCTGACACCTATACAGAAAAAAGTGCTGGGTCTGGAATTAATTTTTGACTTTTAACGTTGTCACTTACTTACTAGTTCTATGACCCCGAGTAATTTAACCTTTTCAGGTCTCCACTTCTGAATATACATGGAGAATAAATAATACACATCTCCTCAACTTTAAAGGATTGAGTAAGATAATGTAGATGAAAGTATTCTGTAGATTTTAAATCATAGAATAAATGAGGGTTTATATCAGTGTAGGCTCAGAGCCTCATATAGAGTAGGATCTCAATAAATGGAAACTGAATTGCAGGGTATGAAAGAGTCACCACTAATTCCTCTGGCAACTTGACGAGTAATCCAGGGGTGAGGGAGGGTGGGAAATCCCGTTGGCACATTATACTTGGGTTTAGCATGCTCCAATCCGCTTTCTTAACTGACACCAGGATGGAAGTAATGAACTTCAACATCTGGTTATATGACTCTAAGGAATCAGTTCAAATGACCAAACACAGGGAATTCATTTAATTCTCGAAGGCATGGGCCCCCTGGAAAGGCAGGCAATAGGCCTGGCCTCAGTAAGTATCTGGAGAGGGCAGATGTCCAGCTGAGGGACCGGGGAACTGCACCCCCTTCCTTCCCTCTCCTGTCCCCTCACCGCCATCCTGCACCTGCCTGCCTGCCTCCTCCCCATGCCCGGGACCTGGGAGCCCAGGCTGGGTGCTTCTGGCCTCTTCCTTCTCTTATTCTGCAGTACCTGTGGCTGGTTTCATTCACCTAGGCACTTACTTCTTCTACTGTTCACTGTGGTTCTTGGAGCTTTACCTCTCTGCTTTGAGGTCAGAGATGGTATTTCAAGTGTCAGCCCCTGTCTGAGGACCAAGTCTGCAGCAGGTGATAGCGGATGAGGAGCCCAGACACCTGTGAAGGTGCTGGGCTTTGGTCCTGTAGGCTGCGGGCATCTGTCAAAGGACTGAAAGCAGGACAAGGACCTGCTTAGCCTCGTCTTTCAGAAAGACGGTCTTTAGGGCGGACTTGATGGGAGACTGGGAGAGAGCGAAGTCAGATTTTAAGGGAGGGAAAAACTGGTCCACAATCCTTATCTGAAACCCTCAGGTCTGGATGTGTTTTGGGTTCAGAACATCTTTGTATTTTAGGAAAGCAAACCAGTGCCTACACTGCACAGCCTATACCATCCCAGGCAGGGTATAGGTGCTCTAATCACTAGATGGTCACAGCGAGTGGGATAAAAGCTGCACATCACTTTGAATCGGTTCTGCCAGAGGGATTTTTTTAAAAGCTCAGGTGATCAGAGCTTTTAAAGTTTATGGATTGAGAGAGAGACTGTGGGTTGGTATTTAAAGGAAAGCTTTCTAAGAAGGATGGGACTTGCTGAGCAAAGACTCTTGTGTTTTGCTGAGTGCCTGGAGTGGAGTAAGTGGAGGGGTCAGGGAGAAGAACTGCTCAGCCCCATAGAAGGCAGGGTGTCTGGGTTGTGGACAGAGACGGGCAGAGGGCAAAGAGAGGGGCCAGCAGGCTGGTGTGGGATGGATGCTGGAGCTACCCAAGGAAGCCAGGCAGAAGAAGCTGGTGGGGCAGACAAGGGCTTTCAAGAAGAGAAATGCCTCAGTTGAAATCATCTGCGTTGCTTTCTCTAAGTCCCCTCCTGTCCGCCCTCACATACCCGATGACTGCCTACAACAGGACCGTTTAACAGAAGGATCAAGTGGCCACCTAGGTGATTTTAAAACTTCTAGTAATAGTGCTAAAAAAATAAAAATAAATGGTGTAATTTTAATAACATATTTTATTTGACCCAATACATTCTAAATCGTGTCATGTAATCAATAAAAGGGTTTCCCTGGTGGCTTGGATGGTCAAGAATCTGCCTGCAATGCAGGAGACCTGGGTTCAGTCTCTGGGTTGGGAAGATCCCTTGGAGAAGTAAATAGCTACCCACTCCAGTATTTTTGCCTGGAGAATTCCGTGGACAGAGGAGCCTGGCGGGCTACAGTCCATGGGGTCACAAAGAGTTGGACACGACTGAGGGACTAACATTAACAATCAATAAAAAATTACTGAGACCTTTCACTTTTTTGGTAACAAGTATTTGGAATTTGGAGTGTATTTTACACTAACAACCTTCTCAGTCCAGACTCTCCACATCCCAACAGCCAGCTGTGCCTGGCGGCTCCTGGTCTGGGCAGTGCAGCCCTAGATTCCCCAGGGGCCTCAGGGTTGGGCGGAGGGGGGCAGGCCCTATTCCCTGCTCTGTGCTGGGTGAGTCTCCCTGGTGGGGCTCTCACAGACTCAATGCTTCCAGCCCTGGACAATCTGACTCCAGTAATTCATCAGCCTCCCAACAACCAGGGGATTTAGGCCAGGTGCCCTATCTATGAGCACAAACATGTTCTTCTCTAGTTAGATCTTTTGAGAAAGGCTGGAAGCGTGCCCTGAAACTGCAAGGGAAAATCTGGAGTACGGGTTTCTCCATAAAAACTCTGATTTTACATGCGTGCCCATAGCTTCAAGGCATGGAGCAGGTGGGATTATCCCTGCCCCCACTCTTTTCATTATAAATGAACATGTTTAGTTTCGACAACCGTAATAAAGAGATTTCTCACACTAACAACACATCCCTACATTTTCACTTGATTTTATTGGTCAGAGATTGGATTTCATTTGTAATGATTAATCCTGAGACTCTGTGAGCACTTATACACACTTGAATGCCATAAAATAAGGGAGCTGATGAAGAAGCCGAAATAAAGTATCTGCAAAAATAAACATCACAGGGTCATTTTTCTCTGGCTAAAGAATTCTCCAGAATCTCTGAAAAGATGACTTATGTGTGTGGGGACAGCCCAAACCATGCCAACAAGGCACTTAGTAAACATGAGTCACCCAGAACTTGGCCCCGACGTGGAGGCACCCACTCCTCATAGCCTGGTGCCCCCCCGCCCCCACCCCAGCAGTTAGCCATCCAAACCCACTGAAACAAAACTGATTGTTTTTTTAGTGAAGGCTGTGGATAAAATTCTCAAATGAATTGCCTGAGAAGTCAATTTGACATATGATCACCTAAAATCTTGGCTTCTCAGAAGAACTATAAAAATTTTCATTAACATCACACCAATCTCCAATGTCCTCCTACCAGCATCCTGTCATTTAACAGCATCAGGTCTCAGGTGGTTTATGCACAAGAAGCTAAAATCACTGCATCTCAGCCAAATAGTAAGCAACTGTAAGCCAAGTTCATCGTGTGCTGCTGTCATTTAAACTTTAAGTTGCGTTCCATAAAGAAGGTATTATGTGTTTCATAATCCAGGGGAATGCCAGCAACATGCACAGTTATATCTATCCCACTTTGTTTTCTACGAAAGAAAGAGAATCAAGTTTGCTTGTTACTGTTCTACACTGTTCTCCCTTATGCATCACACACGTGGTCTCTGGAAGCCTAGAGCTTGGACTAACGAAAGGTCTGCACATGGTATGACACAGCGTGTAAATTCTATGTTCTGGAGGGATGACTGGCGGCCATGGAGAGGGAGGCGGCCAGCCTCTCTGCTCTCTTTGCTCTTCTCTTGCACCATCTATTTCTTCTGAGATCCCTGCCCTGCCATGGAGATTTGAAGGTGTTAGGTCTCTCAACTCAATTTTTCGTCCCACCTCCAGGAAGTAAAGCACACCTGGCTCTTTCGAAGTAGAGACTGGAAGGAGGGGAAAGCAGGTGAGGGGTACATTTCGCAAGAGTTCAGGTCAGGTTCCTGTGGATCTGCGAATTCTCAGTGCCACGTGGGGTCCTGCCACACATGCAGCTGAGCAGACCTGTCTGTAGCATGAGATGGCCTTCTGCCCAGCCCTCACCTGCAGGTGGGAGTGTGTGTGTGTTTGGAATTGTGGATATTCTACCTTGAAATAAACTCTCCAACTCAAAGACCAACTGTTAAGAGCCCAGAGTTTTTACAGAGAAAGAAAATATGGAAATTTCAGGTCTACAAGGAAAATGTGGTAAGAAAGAGCAATGAATAAGATGATGAGTTATGCTTCCAGACATACTTCTACTGTAAAGGCTACTTTTGTTTTAAATAAGCAAGGCATTCTGTTCTGAAAGAAAGGTCCTTGGGATGAATATAAGAGAAAAAATAGGTCCTAGTAAGTATCCAAGTCCTGATAACTGTTCTCAGGGTTTGGCAGCTCTGCCACATGTTCAGAGCTGATGACTGGTAGATTTGAGGATCTGAATTCTCCTCCTGGTTCTGATGTTAACTATTTAGCCATAAACTTTCTTGTGGCTTCTTTACAGTGTGAATAAAGAACCCAATTCCCAATCTTCTTTATAGGTTGTTGTTGAAGAAAATGTGATAAAGTGCTTTGAAAGTCATTATTTTATTAACATGAATGCAGTAGTAAACAAATACCCGACTATGAATTTGCATGCCATCAATATATCTACTGCCTGTGTGACAAGGTCTCATCTTTAACATTCTATGTATGTTTTTTTCCTCTAAAACTTCTCTGTATATTCTCAGCCTGTTCAAAATAGAATTCCAAGCGTGTATCATCTGTAGGACTGGGCAATGCTATGTTGTTTCTGGACCTAACCCAAAGTTCTAAGAACCAGACCATCTCTAAACTTCTTCCCAGTTTGAAAACTCATCTAATCTAAGCAACAACAATCTCTAGCCAGGAAACTCTCCTCTTTGCCTTTGGACTATTATTTTAGCAGCTTATTATTCTTATTTTTTTAAAGCTCATTTCCCCATCCCATGGCTACGTGTCTCCTGACACCACTAATGATGGAGTGCTGGGGCCAACCTGGGCATCTCTTCCCTGCTGACTGTCCAAGAGTCAGCCTGTGACTCACGCCTTGGGCTATCCAGCACTGGGGTGCTGGGTGGCTGTCACCATAATGTTTACAGGATTTGGAAATTCCACCTCAAGCTCTACTCCAAGGGTGTTGATCCTGGCTAGCTGCTTTCATGAAAAACAATCCAAGCACCCTGGCTTGCTTGGGGAATCTGGCATTCTTGAGCTTTTGATACTGAGACAGTGGAAAACTTTATCAGTATCCATGCTGCCAGTACTATTTATCCATTTGAGCACTTAATCTTTTACACATTTACCCAGCAATTTCCAAGGCTTACTACAGATCAGAGTTAGCACTCTTCTGCTAGAAGAGAATACCTCATGGTTCTGATAGGCATGTTAGTAGACAACGTGTGAGAACGTTTTAGACATTTAGGCAGCAGCATTTTATAATGTCCCTCATAGAGCCCTTGTACATGTTTTTTGGAATTACACTTAACATTTCATTTTCTTTGAAGCATCTGTAAATAGTACTGTATATTTTAATTTGGTGTCTACTTGTTGTCAGCATATAGAAACTTAACTGATTTTTGTGTGTTGATCTTCTATCCTGTAATATTATAGAACTTGTTCGTTAGTTCTATTTGATAGGTTCTTTGGAATTTTCTATATAGACAAGCATGTTGTCTTCAAATAGATACAGTTTTACCCCTTCTTTTGCAATATATGTCTTACCCTTATTTTTCTTGCCATATTTCAGTGGCTAGAAGTTCCAGTACGACACTGAATCAGAGTGGTGACAGTAAGCATCCTTATCTTGCTTTCAATCTTAGAGGGACGGCATCCACTCTTTTACTATTAAGTAGGATGTTAGCTGTGGTTTGCAAATGTTCTTTGCAAGGTTGAGGAAGTTCCCCTAGAGTACTGAGACTTTTTATAATGCACGAGTGTTAAATTTCATCAAATGTGTTTTCTGCATCAACTGACATGATCATATGCCTTTTCTTCTTTAGTCTGTTACTATAGTTGATTACACTGGTTGATTTTTGAATACTGAATCAGCCTTGCATACTTGGAATAAATCCCACCTGGTCATGAGCATAGTCTTTTTATCCAGTGTAAGATTTAAGTTAACATTTTCTTACACCTTTTTTTAAATGTCTAGTTCATGGGAGATATTGGTCTGTTATTTTCGTTTTTGTTTTGTCTCTGCCTGGCTTTGGCATCAGGGAAATGGCCTCATGTGATTTGGGAAGGGATCCCTCCTTTTTCTTTTTCTGGGAAAGTATATGAAATCAATGTTAACTCTTCTGTAAATCTAGGGTAAGATTTTGCAGTGTCACCATCAGAGCCTGGAGATTTTTTTTTTCAGGGGGGAAGCAAAGTTTAAACAACACATTTCTTAAATAGTTACAGGGCTATTCTGTTCGATCCCTGGGTTGGGAAGATCCCCTGGAGAAGGGAAAGGCTACCCACTCCAGTATTCTGGCCTGGAGAGTTCCATGGACTGTGTCCATGGGGTTGCAAAGTTTGGGCACGACTGAACGACTTTCACTTCACTTCACTCTGGTTGAGTATTTCAACTTGGCTGAGTTTTGAGAAACTGTTGTTTCTAAGAAATGGTCCATTTCACATAAATCATCAGATTTATCGGTGTAGAGTGTTCATAGGATTATCTTATCCTTTTGACATCTGTAGGGTCTATAGTTCTACTCCCAATTTACTCTTGACATGGGTTATTTGCGTTTTTCTCTCTTCTCTTCAATCATGCTAGAAGTTTTAAAATTTATTCAAAGAACCAGCTTTTTGCTTATTTTCTCTATTGTTTTCCTGTTTTCGATTTCATTGATTTCTGCTCTTAGCTGTATTATTTCTGTTCTTCTGCTTGTCTTGGCTTTTTGAGTTTCTCAAAGTAGGATTTTATATAATCGATTTCAGATCTTTACTCAATTCTAATATAAGCATTTAGTGCTGTGAAAGTGAAGTGATAAAGTTGCTCAGTCATGTCCAATTCTTTTGTGACCCCATGCATACAGTCCATGCAATTCTCCGGGGCAGAATACTGGAGTGGGTAGCCTTACCCTTCTCTAGGCGATCTTCTCAACCCAGGGATCAAATCTAGGTCTTCTGCCCTGGAGGAGGATTCTTAACCAGCTGAACCACAAGGGAAGTCCATTTAATGCTGTAAATTTACATATTGGTGTTGTTTTAGCTGTATCTTACAAATTTTGATATGCTGTCTTTTTTTGGTGTATGTTGTAATTTTTCTATGTATATTATAAATTTCTTTTGAAATTTCCTTTTGGACCTATGGGTTATTTAGAAGTGTGCTGTTTAATTTCCAACTGTTTGGAAATTTTCCTGTTGTCTTTCCATGACTGAATTTTAATTTGACTCTGTTATGGTGAGAGAACACACTATGATTTCAATTCTTTTAAATTTGTTAAGGATTTTTTTTAGGTACCAGGCTTATGTTCATGAATGTTCCATGGGAGACTGTGTATCCTGCTGTTGTTGGGAGAAGTGTTCTATCAATATCCATTAGATCCTGTTATTTGATGGTTTGGTTCAGTTCATCTATATCCTGTCTAGTAGTCTATTAATTGCTTAAAGTAGGGTTAAATCCTTAACTATAATTGTGAATTTGTCCATCTATCTTTTCAGTTCTATCAGTTTTTGCTTCATGTATTTTGAAGTTCTGTTATTTCTCCATACACATTTCCAATTGGTATATCTTCTTAGTGGGTTGACCCTTTTATCTTTGTGTACTTTCCCTATTTGTCCCTAGTAATTTTATTTGCTATAAAATCTACTTTTTAATATTAATATAACTACTCTTGATTTTTTAAATTAATTTTTACATGATGTATTTTCTGATATTTTTACTTTCAATCTACCTATGTCATTACGTTTGATGTGAGTTTCTTGTGGACAGTAAATAGTTGGGTCATTAAAAAAATCAACTCTGCCAATCTCTATTATTTAGTTTCTGTATTTAGACCACTCACATCTAATGTGATTACTGACAATGTTAGGGCACAATTCTGCCATATTGTCCATTGTACACTGTTTTTTCCTTTTGCTTCCTATTCCTCTTTTTTTTTCTCTTCATATGGCTTATTAGTACATTTCTCAGATCATTTTGATTTATTCATAGTGTTTTTTTAATATGGTACTTTGTATAGTTTCCTTAGGGGTTGCTTTAGGTAGCACCATACACACAGATAACTTATCAGTCTACTGGCATCCACTTTGAAGTATAGACATTTTACCTCCATTTTAAGTCCCTTTCCTACAGTTTACCCTGGGACCAGCATACAGCTTCAGAAGTCTGGGTCCAAAATATGAGGCCCTGTGGTTCCTGAACTTGAGGTGTGACCTTGAGGTCTCAAGCCATTCCTGTACCAATAACATTTGTATAGGCACTGGGCTTGCAGTTTAAAGAAACATAAGAATATAACCATCCACCATCCACTATAGCTCAGATCTCAGATGTATGATAAAAGCTCTAGGCAGATGGTCAGAATCAATATATAGTATCATACCTGTGGCTATAATTGGGTAAAATAAAGTACTGGTCTCAGAAGCTGTGGACCCCACCATGAACAGCCACTCCACTTTTAGGATCTGTTTTTACGCTAAGTCGCTTCAGTTGTGTCCGACTCTGTGAGACGCCATGGACTGCCACCTTAAAACCAACAAGCAACTAATCATGTTTCTTGCCCTTTATTGCTTTTCGAGCCCCTAAATCATCCAGTTAGTAGAACAAAGTACACAGTTCTAGATCATGGAATGTATTATGTTCCCAGGTCAGTGTGCTAATCCCTGGCTAAGTCACATTTTGGCATGATCAATCATATAGTTGGAATGAAGAAACTGGTAGCAGGAAGATCAGGCTTCTATAGAGGGCAGGGAACGAAGCAGGGAAGGCCTGAATATAGGTATGGCTACAGAGACGTAAAGGAATAGAATTATTATACTCAGGAGAAGCTATGGGGTTAGAACGTGAAAGGATACAGCAAGTGACTTGGTTTTGACTCTAGGTGGCAGCACTAATGAAAGAGAAAGATCTAGGGGTGGGGTGGAATCGAGAGGAACGTGAGGTTCTGAACACATAAGAGTTTGAGGTCTTAGTGACTGGCTGGAAAGACTGGTTAGGAGCTCGAGGAAGACATGAGAGTTAGGGATCTTGATTTGGGAGGCTCCTGGACAGACACGAGAGGTAAAAGATGTGGGAATGGATGACATCACCATTAGGAGGATGATGAGAAAAAGAAACAGATCAAAGATTAAACGTTGGTAAGAACAACAACAACTACAAAACAAATCAAGGGAGTGCAGCTGGACAGCAACGAGTAGATGGTTCAAAGCAGGCACGAGCTGCAGGTCACAGACGCAAAGACGTCCTGAAAGCTAGGGGCTGGCCCAGGACAAAGAGGTCATGGTGGCCCACAAGTCCAGATGCCAGAAACCAGACGCAGAGGACAGGACGTCAGAGAGGAGGGCCCACGGGAGGTCCAAGGATGGGAGAGAAAGGACAAGCGTGAGAGCCCGGCAGGCACAACGTGGGATGGGTGTGGCTATTTGGTTTGGTTTGGGAAAATACCAGAATGTTGCAGGCTGGGAGGAAGAGTACCTAAGGAAAGGATGAACCGGGCCTGTGGAAGGACAGAGGGAGGAGACGAGGCCAGGGAATCGGGAGGGAAATGGGTCAGGAGGAAGCAGGGAGGTGCAAAGCTAGGGGAAATTTCAGGTGGAGACAGAGCAAGTACAGGACGCTGCCCCAAAGCCTCTGAACGCATGATCGCTTTTCTTTTTAACCTACAATGCTTCCTTGTTGAAATTTGTGTGATTCCTTTGGGGCCTAGGGGGTTTCCAAATCTGACTAATCAGCAACATTAATTGGGAAACTTAAAAAAATACAGATCCCTAGGCCCAAACCCAGCCCCAGTGAATAACAATTTCTGGTGGAGAGGGGCCTAGGAATCTGCACTGGAAAGCCTCCGCAGTGATTCCTATGGTGATCTGGGTTTGAGACCTCCAAGTATGTTTTACACCAAAGACGTGTATCAGAATGACAGGGGTAGGCGCTGAGTCCTCAGGGCACAGATACTGACATTTCCAAAAGCTCCCCAGGAGATCTGGTGTGCACCCTGGTTAAGAACCCCAGTGAGGAGATGGGTCTGAAAAAGCAACCTGGTCAGGAAGGATACTGAAGTCACCATACAGACTGCTTCTCTGTTGCTGACATCACCTGACAGTTTCCTCTGGACATTTTTCCTATCAAAACAGCGCCTGCTCCCAGCCTGGCTGCTGCAGGTGGACTGATGTGATTCCTTGAGACTTGTCAGTGCATTTCGGAGGCAGCCAGGCCGGTGGGGAGGTCAGCTCTGCCCGCTGCGGAGAGACTGGCTTTGGAACTGTTTTTGCAGCTTCTTTAAGGGAAAGCATATAGAAAAACATTGCTCTTTCTCTGAACTAACCACACACTGAACCTTATGAAAGAAACAGTAAGATGCAGAACAGAGACAAGGTGGTAGAAAAAGCCACATTTCACTAATTCGAAAGAAAATCTGATCAAGCAGATTCATAATTAATTTGGTCTGAAAATTCCCTGCTCTCTTCTGTTGATATTTTTTTAAAGCAGCAGCAACAATACAATAACTACAGAAATAAGAGCCTGACACATACTTATCTGGCTTTGACAGAGGCTGTAAGCCCAGCCCTTTTAATACCTCCCAGGGAAACATTTTCTTTTATCCAAAATGGTGGTGTGATCCAGTCCCTGCTCCAACAGCCCCAATGCCTCATCTGTTGGAGGCTTTTAAGTTTATGGCACAGACGGAAGCTGTCAGTTTCTCTCTCTTTTTATAGGACATTCACATTTGCATTCTCAACAGACAGTACACGCCTCAAAGGCCATATTCCCCCCAACATAATAATCCTACGCTTGAAATATGAACAAGATAATAGTAGCACGAAAATATTCTTACCCCGATGAAGGCTGGCTCCAGCTGTGGCTTAGTAAGTCAAAAACTAGTAAACTTGCTTGTAATAACATCCTAAAAATTCCAAAGGTTATTTTCCCTCATCCACAGTTAAAAAGCCATCTCCTACAGAACAGTGTCATGCCTGTGACGTGTCCAGGATTAAGGCAAGAGAGTTCTTGGTTATAGTAATTTGTCTGGTTAGAGATTAAAGGAAAAAAAAAAACTTGACTTGAGCTGTCAGTTAATATTTTTCACTTAACAACAACAACAACAAAAGCCATTTTCATGCTTCACAGCAGAACTGTGTGATTTTTAAACAGGTAAATTCTCCTCCGTGTCTGGCATCTGATAGTTTTTTTGCATGTCAGCGTAAGCAAGCAAGCAAAACACGACCGATGAAGTTTCAAACGCGTCTTAGTTACATAAATGGAATTTAGCCTTCTTTGATATAGAATTACCAAAGCATCTCACTGAAAAAGCAAAATCCTCCTTGCAATTAATAAAGAATTGGGGTATTCTAACCAAGCTGAAAACTAAGAACCTTCAAATTCCAAGTGTTTCCATTCCTGGATGAGCTTTGGTATTCACATGTTAATAGGATGCCTGCTTTATTTTTTTTTTCCCCCTTCTTTTGGCCAATGTTCAGGCCAAAGAGTCTGTGAAACAGACTTTTTCCATCTTATGACCTGTTTTAGAATTTCTTTCTTGCAAAATGTTAGTTATTTTGCTTGGCAGATTGCCTGAATTCATTCTTATTTTCTCTCTCTCCTACTACTTTACCTCTCTCCTCTCCCATCTTTCCCTTCTTTTTCTTCTATTCTTTGATAAATTATATATTTAAATTAGAGTTCACTTGGACCTACAGTCTATGTGTGACTTGGCAGGGTTGCTAGAGTTAGCAAATAAAAATACATAATCCCCAGTGAAATCTGAATTTCAGGTAAAAAATATGCCCCTCCACCCAGTTTGTTTTTTTTTTTAAGTGTAAATATGTCTCAAATGGGGCTTTCCTGATAGCTCAGCTAGTAGAAAATCCGCCCGAAATGCTGGAGACCCTGGTTCGATTCCTGGGTCGGGAAGGTACCCTGGAGAAGGGATAGGCTATTGACTCCAGTATTCTTGTGCTTCCCTGGTGGCTCAGATGGTAAAGAATCTGCTGTAATGCAGGAGACCTGGGTTCAGTCTCTAGGTGGGGAAGATCCGCTGGAGAAGGGAATGGCAATCCACTCCAGTAATCGTGCCTGGAGAATCCCCATGGACAGAGGAGCCTGGTGGGCTACAGTCCATGGGGCCACAAAGAGTCGGACACGACTGAGCGGCTAAGCACATGGTACACATCTCAAATACTGCATGAGACATACTAACACTCATAAACTATCCTTTATTCAGCTGATACTCAAAGGGAACTGGGTGTCTCGTATTTTATCTGGCAGTCCTAGTTTAGAGGTTAAACAGAGGGACATGAAACAACAAAGACTTCCATTGACAACTCCTGGCAGAGGAGACATTTCCACTCCTGTCCTTCTGAATGCCTTTGGTCTAGGTACAGCATTCTCCATGGCATGGCTTCAGTTTATTTTTGATCAATCCAGTTTGAATAAAAGATCCACAGAGGGTACCACATCCTGATCCTGAAGGAGTCCACTCAGAGTCCCAGGGCTGACCCAGTATCACCTGAATCCAGAACTTGTGAAATTGGTCTCTCAGGCAACATGCCATCTTAGTCCAAGCAACAGATACCATACAAACACTTGCGTTTTAATGGCTCACTTTTCTTCCAAATTTGAACCGTGAATTTAATGCTTTCAAAGGCACTGAATTCTGCTGTTCTGACTCTAAGGCTGTACCGCATGATTGGTAACGGAATGATTAAAACAAAGAAGAAGAATTCAAATGTACTTCAAAATGTAATGAAATGATCACCTCTTGGACATTCTGAGGGGAAGATAAAAATAATGATATGCTACAGACATTTCAAGATAAGATAAACACCTTAATTATGCTAATTCTTAATTCAAGTATATTCTCCAACATCTAAGGACTCCCAGGGGTATAACACAATTTAGAAGCGCTGTTCTGCAGTTTACAGACACAGTCATATTCTGTATCTGGAAATACTCTGCAGTCTAATAGCAGAAATGAAGGCTGTAGCGAAGTGCAGTTGAAAGCATGAGCTCAGGCGGCAGAATGAGTTGAAATCCCAGCTCTGTCACACAATAGCTGTGTGACTCTGGGCAAGTTACTTACCCTCTCAGTACATCGTTTCCCTTATCTGTAAATGGGGATAACCATCCCAGAGAGCTGTGAGAATAACATGAGTAAAATCTTAGAACAGTGCCTAGCACATAGTAAGTGTTCAGTAAATTTAAGGGGCGAGAGTCATACGACCTAGCCAAAACTGTCAGCAGGAAAACAAAACTCACAAAATTAAGAGACTATCTCCATTTTCACAAGTGACTCATGAGAAAAAAAGAATGTTTTTGTTTTTGTGGTCAGATGGATAACATCTATTGTTTCAAAATTAAAAATAAAGATACATAAAATATTTATATTTTTGTATTTACGCATTAAAAGTCCTCTGTTTTTAGAGTAATCTGCTTCTGAAAGTAGCATCACCCTGTTTCAAGAAGTAAGGCTGTAGGGTCTCCTGTTCTACCCAACTACTGGTTGTTCTTCTTGTCTCACCCTGCTTATTCATTCTCCTTACTTGCCAAAACTCCAAAAGCAAATGAATAGTACTCTCTCCCCCATCCCTACAATCCAATTAATCTCACTCAATCCTCTCAATTTAGTGTTAAACAGACTTTCAAATGAAACAGTCCCCGGTCGCCGGGTTTCCCGCCATCTGGTGACGCAGAGCTTCATTTGTTTGTGTTTGGAAGCAGCTGCTGAGCCCAGCAGCCTTAGGTCTACAGTGCAGCCTATGTTTCTGCAGTCTGAGGCGGTGTCAAAGAAAGAGTGCTTTCAAGTCCAGCACTTGTAGGGGAACTTCCTTGCTGTGACACACTACCTCTGTGAGCTCTCCGAGCCTGGGTTCTTTATCTATAAAAAGGGAGATCCTAATGCTGTCGATGTTTTCGAGGTGCTATGAGGATTCAAATAACTGACTCATCTACAGGGTGATCCTGTGTTCAGTTTACGCCAGCTGTCCCTGCATCCCTGTTATATACTGTACAACCCTCCGAGTTTAGAAAGCATTAGCACACAGTCTGGTCTACAGTTAGAATTCAGTATTTGTAACCTCTTTGTCATGATACATATAACCCCACGGTACTATTTGAAAGAGATGCTTTACATCCCACAGAGCCATCATTTTTAAAGCAGGAATGACCTTCTCCACACAGAAGGATGAGTGCATATGTGTGAATGTTTTGTCACCTGTCCATTATTCCTACAGTCCCTGGCCCTTTCTATGAGTGTGTGTCTGTGCGTGCACGCTCAGTTGTGCCTGACTCTTTACGACCCCAGGGACTGTAGTCCACCAGGCTCCTCTGTCCATGGGATTTTCCAGGCAAGAGTACTGGAGTGGGTTGCCATTTCCTCCTCCAGGAGATCTTCCCAACCCAGGGACTGAACCTGTGTCTCTTTCATCTCCCACGCTGACAGGTGGATTCTTTACCACTAGCGCCACCTGGGAAAACTGTTCAGTCATTTAAGAAGCTCAAAGTGGAGATGGAATTCTCTGCGGCAGAAACTTGAGGGCAGAGGCTTAAATACTTTACATGCTTCAGGGGGATCATGTGAACACTGCTTTACCAAGATACACTCTGCCAACAGCAGAAGGCCTTTTGAGGTGAGCAGGTGGGCCAGGGCTGGGGAACTGTCCTTTGATTTCTGCCAGCTTCTTGGACTGTCAGATGAATTCCAGACTCCAGCCCCTGCTACTTCCAAGACCTCCATCACTGTGCAGAAACACCACCTTGACTCATGGCCTGTAACCAGGCTTCCTCGTGACTCTTCCCGCAAGCCTCCTCCTGGGCTCTGTGGACCACAACTCTCTAAACTTTATGGTGAGAGCAGATGATCAGGGCTTTTAGGGAGATGCCAGCCTTTTGCTCAGAAGCAGGATTTCTTCCTTCCTGTCCTACTTCATGAGCTCTCTGCAGCAGACCTAAACCAATGCCTCCAACAGGGATCTCAGATCTGTCACTGCCAGCTTGGGAGGTCTCACTCGCTGAGACCTTGCCTTTCCCATCTGTAGTATGAGATGTAGTAACGTCACTGGGCTGTTGTGAGACAGAAATAAGACAACGTGTCTGGCAAAGTGCTTGGCACAAAGTAGACATTGAATGCATGGGGAGTACATTTTGGTACCATGCTGCCTGAGAAGGGACCAGCATTAGAGAGAGGCATGGGAGTGCAAAGAGAATCTGTGATCTGGGGGTGGGAGGGATGGGGAAAACTCAGTTTGTAAATATACAAGCTCTGCATTTTGCAGATTTACATTTAATTAAAATCCACAGAAAAGAAAGAGCAAGTCAAGCTAATAGTATTTCTGAAAGAAGATATACAAAATACACAGCGGATGTATTCAAACCAGCCTCTCTGTTACCCTGCATTCATTCGTTTACTCACACTAATAATCTTTTACTGAATAAGTATGATGTTCTAAATGCTGGGCCAGGCTTCAACAGAAGAATGTGAAGCAGCTTTATGAAAGAAAACATTTGGTTGAAGCATAATCAGTCTGTTAATGTCAGGCAATATTTATTGATTACGTACTGCCATCAATACATATGGTAATATTTATTGATTTACCGCAGTCTCCCTTGGCCAGAGTGACTCAGAAAAACATTGCCATCTGCTACAACCACACTGAATACAGAGGGGCTCCAGTTTACTAATGAATGTCTCTTTGGACTGAAAGAGCTCATTGCAAAGGTGCCAAACTCACTTCCACAAACTGTCCACCTTAATCATCAAGTGAAAGGAGTTGCTTCTCTGGCTGAGTTAGAGGTTGGTGCAAAATAACCCTTCCTGTACAGCATTCACTCCAAACACATGTTCCGCGAGGCTGTGAATGGATCCTGAAATTTTCTGAGTTGTCACTCCCTTGAGTCAAAGCTTTCTTTGGCTCTAATATAATGCCTTGGGTTCTCTGAGGGGAGTCCTGCAGGGTTCCCTATAAGCTAGCCTGTAGGGCAGGGTGGGCCAGAGAGAGGCCCCACAGCAGACAGACTCCTTGGAGGCAGATCTTTAGACAAGCCCTGGAAATGGGAAGGAAGAACTTCCTCTCCAGGCTGTGAGGAGGCTGGAAGAGGCCATCCTCATCAGTGACCAAGCCGGGGCCACAAACACAGCAGGGCCCCTGCACGTCATTTCCTTTTCTTCCCTCACTCCCTTAGCACAAGTTATTAATAACATCTCGTTTGTTGGTCAGTAACCTTTACTATGTTTTGTGAACCTGGGTTGAAAAAATGAATTTGTGTGGTTTGACTTGCACTAAAAAAAAAATACTAAGAATAGAAAACATCAGTGTCATGGCAGGTAATGTTTTGTGACACTTTCATTTGAAACATACACTCTCATAGGATGTGCTGTATGGCTGACTGAGTAGGTTATGTTTGAAACTTTGAGATGTGTGTGTACTCCAAAGTATGAAAGCAGGAAGGGATATTTGTATACTCATGTTCATAGCAGTGTAACTCACAACAGCTAAAAGGGTAGATATACTTTAAATGACTACTGATGGATAACTGGATAAATAAAATGTCTATACACATGATGGAATATTATTCAGTTTTAAAGGGATAGAAAATGCCTTTTTAAAGAGGAAGGAAATTCTGACACATGGTATAACCTGGATGAACCTTGAAGACATTATGCAAAGTGAAATAAGTCAGACATGAAAAGACAGATAATGTCTGATTCCATTTCTATGAGGTCCCTAGAGTAGTCAAAATTATAGAGAGAGCAAGTGGAGTAGTGGTTACCATGGGCTAGAGGGAAGAGGAAACAGAGAGATATTGGCTATGGCAATTTATTAATTTGGTATTAATGAGAACAGAATTTCAGTTTGGGAAGATGAAGACCTCTGGGAATACTTGGTGGTGATGGTAGCCACAGTAATGTGAATGTACTAAACGCTTCTGGATTGTACACTTCAAGATGCTTAAAGTGGTAAATTTTATGTTATGTGTATTTTATCACAATTAAATTAAAAACCTTTAAATTATAAAAAAATAAAAAAAGCTTGAGGTACCCTGACCTAGCTGACACCTTGAGAGATATGCTTGGATGGAATCCAGGTGTAGAGAAAACAGAAAGCATGAGTCCAGGGGAACCAAACAGGAGATGGGATCGGACTTCCTAGTTTGGTCAAAGAATTTTCTTTTATGATCTCTGGGACAGTGGGCCTTTCCATCTGGTGTAAGGATATGGAAGTTACGGTTTACAGCCTTGTTCTGGGATGGCATAAGTTCCAATCTACATTTCTGGATTCATTTAGTATTTTAACCTGAGATTACAACTAACACAAAGTGAAGGTGTTAGTCACTCAGTCATGTCTGAGTCTTTGCCACCCCATGGAGCCCACCAGGCTCCTCTGTCCATGGGGTTCTCCAGGCAAGAATACTGGAGTGGGGAGCCAGTCCCTCCTCTTCCCGACATCCTCTGGGGTCACAAAGAGTTGGGCAAGACTGAATGACCAACAACCAGCACAGAGCGACATCTAATTTCCTCCTCAGGTGAAACAACTTCCTGCCCCTGCCTCCCTTTCAGCAACGTTGCCCATTCCCGGTTGGACCAGTTGGTTCCTGAAGGCTGGGTCAAGGTCTTCCCTCCATATCCACTGGACACACCACACCTCTCATAGGCCTTCAATCTAATTGCATCTACGTAAGGAGAGAGTCCAAGGAGCCCTAAAGAGCCTTCCAGGGTTATTTTTTATTCTGTGCCTAAGAGTTGGAGAAACAGGATCTGGCCACTTTTCTATAGACAAAGGGCCTATACTAGATTTCTCATTTTCCTAGCAGACAGGATCCTGGCAAATGACTTAAACAGATACGGAAAGGCAGTCTCTCGGGAAGGTACCTCACAGGCTAAAAGAACAGTCACAGTTCATCATTTTAGACACCGATTGCTATGGCCAAAATAAATATCAGGAAGGTTTCAGATTTCTCTAAAAAGAAAATAACCTCTTTTGGTAACAGTTCTCAAATCGACTTTGATCTCTCAAATTCCAAAACCTATTATATGATTAGTTTCTATAATCTTATTATTAAAAGCACATGCATAAGTGAGAGATTTCTTTATATGTTTAGCACATACTGTTCCTTGGTATATTTTCCCTCCATATTTAACATTTTCTAAGGTAAGTCTACAATGGGCATAAGATATGTTTAATAAATAACTATGGGCTGTGTCCCCTCTCCCAAACTTATATGTTGAAATCCTAGCCCTTAATGTAATGGTATTAGGAGGCAGGTCTTTGGGAGGTAAGCATGAAGGTAGCAGCACCACGAATGGGGTTAATGCCCCCTTATAAGAAGAGACACGAGGGAGTTTGCTTCCTGTCTCTCCATTCTTTGCAGTGTGAAGACACAGCAAGAAGATAGCCACCTGCGAGCCAGGAAGTTTTGGTTTTGGCACTGAGCTGGCTGGCAACTTGATCCTAGATTTGCTAGCCTCCAAAGCTATGAGCAATAACTTTCTGCTGTTTATACACCACTGAGTCTATGGTGGTTTGTTATACCGTAGCCTGAATTGATGGAGCTGATATAAACGCATTGATATAACATGGGTCACCTTTCACCTTCATAAATGACTCACAGGCACATATCAGACACCTGGAAAGGAGCTTTAGACATCATTGAGACCCACTTTGTTCCACCAGTCAGTGATATTCAAGTCTTCCAAGATGTTTAAGACTAGCAGCAGTGGAGGTGAATTCTCCAGCCACCTCCTGGCTTGGAGCTCACCTCTGGGGAGGGGTAAAGCCATGAGCTGCTGGCCTCTGGTCCTACAGTCTGGAGGCCGGGAGAAGAGCACTTCCGGCTGACATCTCTGGAGAAAACTGACCACTCAGCCTTGTTCTTCACAGCCCTAGCTTCCCTAGGAGAACTTTGTAAACTTCTTGCTGCTGTTCAGTCACTAAGTCATATCAAGCGTTTCACAACCCCATGGACTGCTTTCCTGCTTCGCTATCTCCCAGAATTTAACAGTGATACATCTAACCATCTCATCCTCTGTCACCCTGCTTCTTCTTTTGCCTTCAGTCTTTCCCAGCATCAGAGTCTTTTCCGGTGAGTCTTTGCATCAGGTGGCCAAAGCAGTAGGCATTCAGCATCAGTCCTTCCAGTGAATATTCAGGGTTGATTTCCTTTAGGATTGACTGGTTTCATCTTGCTGACCAAGGGACTCTCAAGAGTCTTTGTAAACTTAACCCTTTCTTATTGTGTTATCTTTTTAAAAGGAGAGATGAAAATTCTCATTAAGCTCTGATCTGTACCAACTGCAGAGATAAGGTTGCTTCCCCTCTTCCTCTCTTTTCACTTTTTCTCTATGTCACATATTATTACTGTTAAATAGTAATAATAAGAATTTACTGAGTGCCTACTAGGTAATGGGCCCTTACCATATATTCCAACTACTGTATTAACTTTGGAGAAAGAAGGTTTTGTGGATTGCTCTAGTTCAGTTTGAGCTCATAATAGTTTCCCAGTCTTTTATTGTACAATGTGCACGCCAGGCAGACCACTTCCTTCCACTACATTTGTTACTTCTTTTTTGTAGGAATTTAACTGTTTGTGTTTAATCCAGTTTCCTTAATTTATGAAGGTCATTTTGAATCCTCATTTATTCTTTAAAGTTATTGCTATTTTGTTCAAATGCAGACAGGTCCTGCCTTAGGAGTTTTCTACAAGCCTGTGCTTTCGACCTCAGACTTGAGCACTGGTTGGCCAGTGGTAGGCAAATCTGGATTAAGCAAGCACAGTGACCCTGCCAAACTGCAGTCTTCCTTTTGTCTGAGAAATCTCCATTTGCTCCCTGTTCCTAGAACTTTTCTAGTAAAGATGTAAAATCTAAAAGGATTTCAGTCTGCCTTAGTCACTTGCTCTAAAAGGTCATCACCATAGTCAAGGTCATAGAGGGTTTTTTTTTTTTGCTTTTGGCTGTGCCATGCAGCGTGCAGGATCTTAGTTCCCTGACCAGGGATGAAACCCATGCCCTCTGCACTGGGAGCATGATGGAGTCTTAACCACTGGACTGTCAGGGAAGTCCCCATGTAGGTTTTCTTCTGTGCGATCTCCCAGGAGTTTTATGGTGCTGTGTTTTACACTTCGGTCTGCAATCCATTGTGGGTTAATTTTAGTGAGGAGTGTAAGGCTGTGTCTGGATTCATTTTTTGAATATGTGGATATACAATGTTCCGCCACCATTTGTTGAAAAGACCATCTGTGTCCATCGTATTGTCTTTAATTGTTTTTCTGAGACCAGCTGACTGTATTTAGGTGGGTCTGTTTCTGGGCTCTCTACTGTGTTCCATCATCACTTATCTACTCTTTTGCTAAGTAATGTAGCTTTATAGTAAGTCTTGAAGCTGGGTAGTTTGGGTCCTCCAACTTTTTCTTCTTGCTTCTTGTATTGGCTATTCGAAGTCTTTGGCTTTTCTGTTACAGACTTTAGAATCAGTTTGTTGATATCCACAAAATAACTTGCTGGAATTTTGATTCAGATTGCACTGGATCTAAAGATGATGTTGGGGAATTTGTTAATTTTTTATTAGAAGTATTCCATTATGTTTCCAGTACACTGGAAAGTATTCCAGTATTCCAATATGCCAGAATTGTTTATCCATTTACCAGTTGATGTACACTGGGGTTGTTTCCAGTTTCTGACTATCAAGAATAAAACCACTGTTAAAATTCTTGTACTAATCTTTTAATGACATATGTTTTTCATTTTTCCCATGCTAATAATTACAGATGAAGTGTGTGCCTAATTGCTGGGGAATGCAATAAATGTGTGTATAGGAAACAGCTTTTTTAAACGGTTATGTCATTTTTACACCCACAACAGCACTACACAAGAGTTTCAGTTGCTTCATAACGCATGACTGTTTGGTGGTGCTGGTCTTTCCAGTTTTAATCATTCTAGTGGGTATATAGTAGTATTTCACTGTGGCTTTAATTTGCATTTCCCTGAAGATGAATATTATTAGTAAAATGAATGTTTTCAATTCCTTATTGGCCACTTGTATATCTTCTTTTGTTTTGTTCAAGGCTTTGCCCGTTTAAAAATATCTGTGTTTTCATCATTTTGTTATTGAATTGTCAGAGTTCCTTATATATTCTGGACACAAAGTATTTGTCAGGTATATGTACTGTAAATATATTCTCCCAGTTTGGGTCTTGTCTTGTCATTTCAGTGACCATAGATTTAGAATTTTGATGAAGTCCAATTCATCAGGGCTTCCTTTTCTCTGGTTTTGTGGTTTCTGAAAGAAATCATTGCAAGTTATAAAGAAATTGTCCTATGCTTTCTTTGAGAAGCTTTGCAGTTTTGGCTTTGTTGAGGTCTGTGATCCATCTCCATTGTGTCTGGTGTGAGATTCATATGTTTCCCCAGCAGCTGCTCAAGCACCATTTGTTGAAGCCTTGGCTTTCCCCACTCAACAGCTTAATGTCTTTATCAAAAATCAGGTGACCATATATTTGTGGGTCTATTTCCAGACTCTATTTTATCTGTCTTATGTCAATGCCACACTATCTTAATTACTTTAGTTTTACAGTAAGCCTTGAAATCAGGTAATGTACGGCCTCCAAATTTGCTCTTCTTCAACACTGTTTTGGCTTCCCAGGTTCCTTGCTTATCTATAAAAATTTTCAAGGCAACTTGTCATTTTCTATGTGTCCTACTGCCCTTTGGTTAACATTATGTCATAGTTGTATGAAAACTGACATATTAACATTCAATTAGCCTTCCAATTTCGGAGAAGGCAACGGCACCCCACTCCAGTACTCTGGCCTGGAAAATCCCATGGACAGAGGAGCCTGGTAGGCTGCAGTCCACGGGGTCGCTAAGAGTCGGACACAACTGAGTGACTTCCCTTTCACTTTTTACTTTCATGCTTTGGAGAAGGAAATGGCAACCTACTCCAGTGTTCTTGCCTGGACAATCCCAGGGACGGGGAGCCTGGTGGGCTGCCGTCTATGGGGTCGCACAGAGTCAGACACAACTGAAGCGACTTAGCAGCAGCAGCCTTCCAATTTATGAACTTCTCTCCATCTAAATCTAAAATTTCTCTCTTCAAGGTTTAATGACTTTCAGTGTATAAGTCTTATGTGTCTTTTGCTAAATTTATTCAGCATTTTATATCATTGTAAACAGGGTGGCTTTTATTTCATTTTGCAACTGTTAACTGTTTATTGCTATTAGAAACACAGTTGAGTTTTGTAAACTGACCCTGCTAAATTCATTTATTGGTTCTAGTAGCATGTGTGCTAAGTTGCTTCTGTCATGTCCAACTCTTTGGACTCTGTAGACGGTAGCCCACAGGCTCCTCTGTCCATGAGATTCTCCGGGCAAGAATACTGGAGTGGGGTGCCACGCTCTCCTCCAGGAGATCTTCCTGACCCAGGGACTGAACTTTTGCCTTTTCTGTCTCCTGCACTGGCAGGCAGGTTCCTTACCACTAGCACCACCTGGAAAGCCCTAGTAGTTGTTTATTAAATTCCTTAGGATTTTCTCTATAAGCAATCATTCATAAAGATTTTTCCAAAAGATTTTTTAATCTTTATGTCTATTACTTCCTTTTCTTGCCTTATTGCACTGACTAGAACTTCAGAGAAGGGGATGACAGAGGATGAGATGGCTGGCTGGCATCACCGACACAATGGACATGGGTTTGGGTGGACTCCGGGAGTTGGTGATGGACAGGGAGGCCTGGCGTGCTGCGGTTCATAGGGTTGCAAAGAGTCAGACACGACTGAGCGACTGAACTGAACCGAACTGAGAACTTCCAGTGCAATGTTAAATAGAGGAGATAATGCAGACATTAATGCTATGTTCTTGATCTCAGGAGGAAAGTGTTTGGTATTTCACCATTAAATATGATGTTAGCAGGAGGTGTGGGGGCAGATTCCCTTTGTCAGATAAAGTAAGTTCTCTTCTTGTCCTAGTTTGCTGAGAGTTTTAAAAGTCATAGATGGGTGCTGAATGATGTCAAATGCCTTTCCTTCATTTATTTAGAGGATCATATGGTTTTCTCCATTATTTTATTAATATGGTAGATTATATTAATTAGGTTTTCTAATGTTAAGTCAACTATTCATTCCTATGATAAACCCTACTTGGTTATAAGGAATCATATCCTTATGTATCATTGGATCATATATACTAATGGTTTGTTAAGATGTTTAAGTTTTTAATGTTTATAAGAAATATTGGTTGATGACTTTTTTATTGGTGATAACTTTCTTTCTTATAATCCTATGTCATATTTTGGTATCAAGGTTATACTGACTTTATAACAATAAATTCAGTAGTTTTTCTTCCTCTCCTATTTTCTGAAGGAGTTTGTGTAAGACTAGTAGTTCATTTGTTGGTGTTTCATTGGTAGAAATATTTCTTACTTAAGTTTTGATGGAATTTGCCAGTGAAACCATCTGGCTCTGGAGGAATTTTCTTTGTGGAAAAGTTTTGAATACAAATTCAAATTCTTTAATAGTAATAGGGTCATTCAGATATTCTATTTTTTTCTCATGGCAGTTATGATAAATCACATTTTCTGAGTAAACTGACTATTTCATCTAAGCTGTCAAATTAATTAGCAGAAATTAATTCATAATATCCAGTTATTACTGTTTAAATTTCTGTAGGATATACAGTTATGACCACTTTTTCTTTGCTAACATGAGTAATTTATATTTTTCCTCTTTTCTTCCTTGATTANTTCAGTTAAAATTATTTTCTAATTTCCTTTTTGATTATTCTATTTAGGAATGCTATTTAACTTTTAAATATTAGAGGTTTTCTGGCATTCCATTGCTATTGACTTATAATGGAATCATGCTGTGATCATAGAACATATTCTTTAAGATTTTAATCCTACAGAATTTATTGATATGCCTTTTACTGTGCACAATAACGTCTATTTTGGTGAGCGAATCGTGTACTTGATTAAATTATTTCTTACACTTTTTGGGTAGTGTTTTATAAATTTCAGTTAGGACAAAGTGGTTGTTAATGTTCAAATCTTCCATGTGCTTCCTAATATTTTGCTTAATTTTTTTTATTGATTACTGAATAAAGGGATTTTAAAAATCTCTATTGTTGTTCTGTCAGTTTTTGTTTCACATATTTTGATGATCTATTAGCAAATATATAATATTATGACTGTTATGGTTTCTTCATTAACTAACCTTTTTAGAATGAGAAAATGTTCTTTTAACCTCTTCTAATACTTTTCATCTAGAACTCTATTTGGTAGTTTAATAGTATCACCCTAGCTTTCTTATACTTACTATTTACACAGTCTACCTTTTCCTCTTTTGGCTTCAACCTGCTGTTTTTGGTATTTAAACTGTATATCTTAAAGACAGTAGGCAGTCTTTTCAGTCTAACCTATTTTGGTATTCTATTTTAATGCCTCCAATGACATTTCTGCTCTTTTGGATATTTTTAGTGTTTTGCTAGGTATTTCACCATGCATCCTTAACTTACTGCCAGCCTACTTGCATTTAATATTATTATATATCACTTCACATAAAATGTAAGAATCTTGTAGTCATGCAGTTCCACTTACCCTCTCTTATCCTTTGAGCTATTTTATCATATATTTTATATTTGCATACATCATAAATTCCATAAAACAGTATCTTTAGCATTAAATAATCTTTTATATTTACACATATATTTTTCATGCCCTGTAAATACTTCCTTCATGTAGGTTTGAACTTCCACCTGATATTATTACCCTTCAGTCTGACAAATCTCCTTTATCATTTATTGTAGTGCAAGCCTCCTGGAGACAAATTCTCTCAGATTATATAACATCAAAAATAACTTTATTTCACTTTATTTTGAAGGATATTTTAGCTAGATTTATAATCCTACCTTGACATTTATTTATCTTCTTTTTTTTTTTTGTCTTTCAGCACTTTAATGATGACTTTGCTTGTATTCCAGCCTCTGTACTCTGTGGTAGGAATCTTTTGGTTAACTGCATCAGTTTAGTTCAGTTCAGTCGCTCAGTCGTGTCCGACTCTTTGCGACCCCATGAATCGCAGCACGCCAGGCCTCCCTGTCCATCACCATCTCCCGGAGTTCACTCAGACTCATGTCCATCGAGTCCGTGATGCCATCCAGCCATCTCATCCTGGGTCGTCCCCTTCTCCTCCTGCCCCCAATCCCTCCCAGCATCACAGTCTTTTCCAATGAGTCAACTCTTCGCATGAGGTGTCCAAAGTACTGGAGCTTCAGCTTCAGCTTTAGCATCATTCTTTAACTGCATCACTGATACCTTAAACATAATATGTTATTTTTCTCTAGCAATGTTTAAGATTTTCAAGATCTCTTTAATTTAGGTTTCAGCAATTTTACTCTAATCTTTAAAGATGTGGTTTTACTTTTCTTTATCTTGTTTAGGATTTGTTGGGAGAAGGAAATGGCAACCCACTCCAGCGTTCTTGCATAGAGAATCCTGTGGACAGAGGAGCCTGGTGGATTGCTGTCCATAGGGTCGCACAGAGTCAGACATGACTGAAGCGACTTAGCATGCATACATGCATTGGAGAAGGAAATGGCAACCCACTCCAGTATTCTTGCCTGGAGAATCCCAGGGACAGAGGAGCCTGTTGGGCTTCCGTCTATGGGGTCGCACAGAGTGGGACATGATGGAAGCGACTTAGCAGCAGCAGCAGGATTTGTTGAGCTTCGTGTTTAAGTTAACGTTTTCAGCCAGTTTAGGAAAGTTTCAGCTATTAGTTCTTCAAATATTTTTTCTGATCTACTTCTCTGTCCTCTCCTCTGGGACCCCAATTACATGTATATTATACTGCTTGATATTGTCCTATAATTCACTGAGGTT
The DNA here is from genome assembly GCA_006410935.1 of Redunca redunca. Classification (NCBI taxonomy): domain Eukaryota; kingdom Metazoa; phylum Chordata; class Mammalia; order Artiodactyla; family Bovidae; genus Redunca; species Redunca redunca. The sequence continues at coordinate 315,968 of SJYQ01000824.1, forward strand.
CTGCTCATTGTTTTTAATCTTCATTCTCATTGTTCTTCATATTAGATAATGCTTACTGAGCTGAAGTTTATTTACCCATTATTTCATCATTTCCATTTTTCACTTAAGATTATCCAGTGACATTTTCATTTTAAACATGTTACTTTTCAGTTGCAGAATTTTTATTTGGTTTGTCTGAATCATTTCCATTTCCCTGCTGAGAGTCCTCTTCTTTCACTTACTATGACCTTGTTTTTGTTTATGTTCTTGAATATATTTTAATATCTGCTTTAAAGTTATTGTCTGAAAATCCCAACATTTAGGTTACTTTTTTTCTTGATTATGGATAACAATTTCCTATTCCTACACATATTCTTTAATTTTGGGTTAGGCAATAAATATTTTGCATGGTATGTTATAGAGGCTTTAGATTCTGTTTTATACCTTTAGAGTATTAATATTTTTGTTCTTTCAGACAAATCACTAGCTGAACTTGTGAATACTTAGGATTACATTTTGTAATGATCTACTTTGGTTTTGCTCTTAAGTTTTAGGGTGAATCTTTATTCTTAAAGGCAAGGCCTTTCTGAGGTTTCAGGCAAAAACCCAAGTATTTGTAATGATTTACATTACATTCCCTATAACTTGGGTGAGATTCAAATTCCATACTCTATAGGCAGTTGTAGGCAGTAGATGTTGACATCTCTGTTCAGCTTTTCAATGGTTCAGTTATTGTTTTCCACTGGGCTCACTGGCCTTTCCCCATACATATGGAGTTTAGAAGTCATTCAAGCATGACAGGGAATTTAAATACAGAAGTGGAACTCTCTTCTGTATGGCTGCCTCCTCTCTGGAATTTCCTCCCTTAAATCCCAGCCACCCTGGCAGCCTTGAACTCCATCTTCAGATACTTCAAAATTATATGATTATGGCCTTGAATTGCAGTTGTTCTTTGTGGAATGTGGAGTGCCCTCAGAGGAGAAGCTGTATAAATGTAGATCTCATGCATTCCAATTTCTTTCTTTCAAGGGTCAAACTGCCAACATTTTCTGCCTTTTCTGGATCAGACTCTAGTGTCTTCAAATTTTAAGTTTTGTTTTTCTAAGAATATTTCATCTGGAGTTTTCAATAGTTATCAGCAGGAGAGTTAATCCAACATAAGCTTCTCTATCACTGAGAATACTGGCATTCTATCACAAAAATTTTGTGTGTGTGCTAAGAATAAACAGTAAAAAGATGTAAAAAACTCTCATCTTTATGAATACTCAGAAAACCATTCAATAATATATCCTGAAGGGATCCTCAGGTGTTATCCAGACTACTCTGTCCTATAAGGCAATCCCTATACAGTAACGTATCATGTATTATGATTAACCTCCTGCTCTTACTTACTTGTTTCAGGAGGTAATGTTTACTGAAGTAACGTTAATTACTAATGTTTCAGTAATGACTCCATACAAGTATATACTGCAAAATGATCATCACAGTAAGTCTAGTTGACATCTATTACCACACATAGTTACACTTTTTTGTGTGTGTGATGAGAGCTTTTAAGATTTACTCTTAGCAACTTGCATATATTTAATACAGGATTATTAACTATAGTCACCATGATTTACGTTACATTCCCAGGGCTTTTTAATTTTATAACTAGAAGTTTGTATGCTTTGACCACCTTCACCCATTTTGTCCACTCCTCACCACCAGCCTCTGGAGGCTACTAATCTGTTCTTGGTATCTATGAGCACTCTCTCGCTTTCTTTTTTAAAGATTCTACATCAAGTGAGGTTATATGGTATTTGTCTTTCTGTTGGATTTATTTCACTCAGCATGATGCCCTCAAGGTCCATCTGTGTTGTCACAAGTAGCAGGATATCCCTCTGTTTAAAGCTGAATATTATTCCATTGTGTACATATACCACATTTTGTTTATCTATTCATCTATCAATGAACACTTAGGTTGCTTCCATGTCTTGGCCATCACAAATAATGCTAATCTCCAGCTAGGCTGGTAAAGAATCTGCCTGCAATGCAGGAGACCAGGTTCGATTCCTGGGTCAGGAAGATCCCCTGGAGAAGGAAATGGCAACCCACTCCAGTATGCTTGCCTGGAGAATCCCATGGACAGAGTCTGGCAGTGTACAGTCCAGGGGGTTATAAGAGTCAGACATGACTTTGCAACTAAACCACCTCACTTTTAAAAGAGGCCAGTGAGGAAAGATGCTTCCGTGGAAAATGAGCTGTATGGAGACTCAATTTTATACTACAATTTAAATCCATAAAATGCCTTTAAATAACTCACAGTTCATGGAACTCTACAGACAAAGGGATGTAGAGGCATCTTGGAAGTTGACATCTTCCCACCAAACCACAAATGTGGAAGATGTATCTTTCCCAGTGCCTGTGTGTATGTTAGTGACAGTTTCCTTTGCTCTGCTTCACCCCTTCAGTTCCCATGGAGTTCATAATTTTGGTCTGTTTTATCAGGTTATCTCAGGCTTCCCTGGTGGCTCAGATGGTAAAGAATCTCCCTATAATGCAGGAGACCTGGGTTCAATCCCTGGGTGGGGAAGATCCCCTGGAGGAGGGCATGGCAACTCACTCTAGTGTTCTTGGCTAGAAAATTCCATGAACAGAGGAGCCTGGAAGTGTCACACAGGGGCAGACATGACTAAAGTGACTTAGCACATACACATTAGGTCTTCTCAGCTTGTTCCAACTTCTGGCATCCGTACACTCTGATTCTGCTGGACTGGCTTCTGAATCATTATGATTATCCTGACCCTTAATGTTGAGTATCCTCTCAAAATCCACATGTTGAAGTCCTAACTTCTAGTACTCCAGAATGTGATTTTATGTGGAGACAGGGTCTTCACCAGGGTAGTGACATTAAAATGAAATCATTAGGGTGGGCCAAAATCCAACATAACTAGTATTTTTATAAAAAGGGGAAATATGGACACAGAGACGTGTGTGGGAGGAAGATGATGTGAAGAAAGACAGGGAGATGTTTATCCACAGAACAATGAACAAGACCTAGAAGAAGATCCTTCCTTTATGGTAGAAACAAACCCTAATGATAATATTGGGTTTCTAGCTTCCAGAACTTAGATAATAAATTTCTCTTGTTCACGGGACCCAGTTTGTGCTATGTTGTTACAGAAGCCCTAGCAAACTAATATGCTTACCATTTAACAAATAAATAGATCCCCATTTTTCTACTTGGTTTGACTTATGACTTTGTTTTGTCTCCTAAGATCCACTCACCCCTTCATCATGGTAAATGGCCAAAAAAGCAAAATATCCTAAGATTTGTGTCCTAGTTTTATCACTCAAACTGAATGACTTTTCTGATCCTTAGATTCCTTATATGAAAAATAAGGATACTATCCCTGCCCTACTTATCTGTCTACATAGATAAAGCTCAGATAGGGTATCACACAGAGACTGTAAATCTCTACCCAAGTCTAAGGCAGCCCGAGTTCCTGCTCTTTATTCGTAATAAGCTATTCCTCTTGCCTAATCATAACAGAACCACTGCTAGAGGGCTCTTTGAGAGGATCAAGCTCAGAAGTCTCCACTTTTAATACAGGTCCAACTTCAGACTTTATTTCTGCTATTTCTAGTTCAAGAGGCAGGATGTGAGCCGATGAATAAGGAACTGCTTTGTTCAGGAATGTGGGGTCATGCTTCAAGCTTTCACTATTCACAAATCTCTGGAGGGTTTAAAAGTAATTTCTCAGACAACATATTGATTTTGTTGAGGTAATGAGTTATAGAAACTAAGACTTTCCAGAAATGTATAAGGGAAGGAGAGCTTTAGTGGCACATCAAATTGTATTAACAAAATCTGAGTCTATTGAATGGGATTTTTCTTTTTCGGTTGTTCTGTGAGGTTTGTGGGATCTTAGCTGCCCAACCAGGAGCTGAACCCGGGCTCTGGGCAGTGAAAGTATGGAGTCTTAACCACTGGACAGCCAGGGAATTCCCACTGTATGTGATTTTAAATTTGAAAAAATTAAATGTAGGATGCTAGCTTCTAACATATTTTGTATGTATCTTTGTCTGCTTTTAAAATGATTTTGTTGAAAAATGGTTGCTTCTATAATAATTAACACTTTTATAAAATTAATTATCAAAATAAAACTTACTCTCAAATAGTTTACATTTTAGTTGGATAAATTCTTATCTAGTCTCAAACATTGCTCAAAAGAACTAAATTTTTTAAAGTGACTACACTTTTCAGTTCTCTCAAATGCCTCCAGATGGCATTAAAACCCTTTTCTTATTTTATATAGTAAAAAATTTAAAAATTAGTAATATTTTAACAGTTTAAAACCAGTCACATTCATTATATCATTAGAAA
>SJYQ01000824.1:320572-346771 GCA_006410935.1 Redunca redunca
TAACTTTTAGGATATCTTATATCTTAAGATATAACTTTATATCTTTATATTAATATAAAAGATATATAACTTTATATCTTCATATCTTAGGATATAACTTTAGGATATATTATATCTTAAGAAAAACCAGCAAATAATCACAATCTTTATGAAATAAATAGTCATCCTATGCAAGCCAAAGACTCTTCCTAGACTGAGAAACACATCTTGGACAAATACACTCAATAATGTTATATCACAAGCTGTCATTTCTAATGGCTAGAAAGCACTTTAATGCTTAGTAAGAAGAGCACTGGTCCAAATATAGATATATTCACAAAGCGGTCTTATAATAAGAAATCACATTTAACTCTTCAGAAATGATAAATAATGATTTTTAAGAAAAAAAACCTGTTACTAATTCCTATTCAGCCAAAATAATTTGTTAGCTCATGAGTTATGTAAACTTTGGCACATAAATTTGGCATCAAATTAATCATTCAAACATTTTTTCGATTGCTTGAGTATTGAGAGGAGAAAGACGAAATGTGGAATGAAGAATGTGTTTAAAAAGGGCCGTTTCTTATCTCTTTACAACTGTGTTTGTTAACACAAAAACATGAATAATCTTTCATGGTCCAGAGATGTCTATAACTGTACATTTCACATAATTCAGAGGTGAGGTTGTAAAGGACAGGCTTTAAAATGACACCGGTACTTCCCAGGTGTGTAGGACAGACGATCTCCCAGTATGTGAGAAACATTCTCCAATTATTTATGACAGTGATAGACGTTGCTGAGCAAGTTCCAAAAGCTCTCCTCCCTCCCTCTGCCCCATAATACCATCAAATCTCATTACATCTATCTGTACATTATAAAGAGGAGCCTTGTGTTTTCAAGACTACTCTTACTGGGCTAAAGCATTAGAAAGACCTCAAAATGCAACTGTATCCAAAAGCATGTAAGCAGGCATTATCCTGAGAAAGAGAACCACAGACTTCCTTCCATTATTATTATTACTATAACAAGATATTTGTGCTATTTTGTATTATAAGTGTATTAAAGAACTCGGGATAGAAACAGGAAAGAGACTTACGATGTATTCGATGTGCCATTGTCTGGACTCTCTGGCTCGGCATCACCTTTCTCTTAAAAAAGGAAGCAGAAAAAAAATACCAACATGTGAGTGTTACAGCCTTTAAGATTTAAGAGAGATTCAATATTAACAATCATTCAAAACGTGCAGCAGGAGGCTTTTAAAACATCTTTTTATTGTCCAAGAACTGGATTTGCAAAATAGTTTCTTCTCTGTAATACAATTGCCCGGGCATGGATCTATGAATAGGTACGAAGGAGCTGTTTGCAAACAACCAGAGGCTCAGAGTAGAGACCCTGGCAAGAGATAAATATCTTACAGATGGAACCTGTTTTCTTCCCCTTCATTTTACAGAAAATTTAAGGAAATAAACCCCATTAGCATTCTAGATGCAAGGCACTTTGATACTTTCTGTCATGTGTGTGCTCAGTCACTTTAATTGTGTCCAACTCTTCGTGACCCTATGGCTCCTCCATCCATGGGATTCTCCAGACAAGAACACTGGAGTGGGTTGCCATACCCTCCTCTGGGGGATCTTCCTAAACCAGGGATTAAACCTGAGTCTCTTATGTCTCCTGCATAGGCAGGTGGGTTCTGTACCACCAGCACCACATGGGATGGTGGTGTCTAGCTTGTGTTTAGCCCTCCTGCTGCTGCTGCTGCTGCTAAGTCGCTTCAGTCGTGTCCGACTCTGTGCGACCCCATAGACGGCAGCCCACCAGGCTCCCCCGTCCCTGGGATTCTCCAGGCAAGAACACTGGAGTGGGTTGCCATTTCTTTCCCTAATGCATGGAAGTGAAAAGTGAAAGTGAAGTCACTCAGTTGTGTCTGACTCTTAGTGACCTCATGGACTGCAGCCTGCCAGGCTCCTCCATCCATGGGATTTTCTAGGCAAGAGTGCTGGAGTGGGGTGCCATTGCCTTCTCCAGTGTTTAGCCCTAACACAAGCTAAACCAGGTGGGCAGCATCAGAGCTTGGACAAGAGGATTGTACACAACACTGAGGCTGCACCCCAGCTTACAAGATCCCTGAGAATGACACTCCACAGAGAGCCCTGGCAGCAGATTCTGGGGTCACCCTGTTAACGCAGAATAAGATGCAAATCAGAAATCCTTCCTGACCACCTGAGAGGCTAGTTAAGCAGCATTTCTGCCGTATGCGGTCAGGGATTGGATGGGTCCATTTTTCGGAGTTTTAAAGGGCAAATTCCTCTCACAGTAGATATAATTCTTAGATTGTCAACCACTGATGGCTTGAAACTATACATCCTCATATTACAAGGTGCTTCTTTTTATTTCCTTGAGGCTAGGAGACAGAAGAAGGGCCACCTGGGAGGTGGCTCAGTGGTAAAGAATCCACCTGCTAATCCAGGTGACATGGATTCGATACCGGGGTTAAGAAGATCCCCTGGAGCAGAAAATGGCAACCCACTCCAGTATTCTTGCCCGGTAAATTTCACGGACAGAGGAACCTGGTGGGCGACAGTCCATGGGGTCAGAGTTGAACACAACTGAGTGACTAAGAAGCAACAACAGAGGAGACAGGAGGGTCATGACTGCCACGTGAGTTAGCGCTGGTTATGCCGGCTGTGCACTGCCAATAGTTTAACAGCCCCCAGAGAAGACTATGAGTTGCAAGGGATGGGACTGAAGGTGGCCACTTGCTTTATTTTGCTATTTCACGTTAGGCCTGGAGACCTCGTAGAATCCCTCAGTCTATCATTAAGGGCCTCAGGTTTATGCCCTGTACCAAACCCCCTTTTGACACGTAGGCTCAGGAATGACCTCCTAAATCACATGATGAACACATTGCAAAGATGCTGTCCATGCTGAACTCAAAAGTCAGCTTCTTTGTTCCTTATGGGAAATGAAACAGTTGTGAGAGAAAGAAGACCATGCTGTACAGCCCACACACCTATCTCAGACACGACTGCGCTAATGAGTGCCCACATAGCGCTTGGAGCGCCCATGAAGGGCACCACCTTGTAAAAAAGTCACAACACCTGTTTTAACTGCCTCAGCAGCACACACTGATCAGACAGAGCCCCCAAACATAGGAAATCACGGTGAAGTAAAAGTAGAGACAGCAAATTAATAGACTGTTAAGCTCATATTTCCATATCATATTTTGTCTTCCAGGCCAGACCTGTTGTGAACTCATTGCGAGACAGGCAAGACCTTGTCAGCTACTTTCATGCTAGGAAATAACCTAATTTAGTAGTTTCCAGAATCACTTTCCAGTAACCACAATTCCTGCCAGAACCCCCAAATACGGAGTTACAATAGCTGCATTACCTAAGACAGGTAAAGACAACTAGCTGCTGCTGTTGTTCAGTTGTGTCCGATTCTTTGTGACCTCCATAGACTGTAGCCCACCAGACTCCTCTGTCCTTACCAAGATTGCTGGGTGAAACATCAACAACCTCCAATATGCAGATGATACCAGTTTAATGACAGAAAGTGAAGAGGAACTAAAGAGCCTCTAGATGAGGATAAAAGAGGAGAGTGAAAAAGCTGGCTTAAAACTCAACGTGAGAAAGACAACTAGACGGAGGTTTAATTTTTCTGAAACACAGTGGCTTTTCCCCCTTTCATTTGGAGAAACCAGTTATGTTTCCTGGTCTGCAGCCACCAGAAGTGACCCCCCATCTCATCATCATCAGGAACGTAAACAGCAGGCAACTGTAAACATTTCTGAACAACTTATGTCAAAAAAAAATCAATACGCCTTATGAAGACATTATTTGGATGCTTGAATAAATATGTTTTACCTTGATCAGCAATGCTGGCAGATAACCCGCAGGCTAGGGGACAGAGGCCTTACTGCACCTGGGGTCTGGGGGCTGCGGGGAGGGCTGGATCAGTGCAGGCGCAAAGCTGCAGCTGACTACCTCTGCTCTTAGCAGCACTTATGTTGTGGCAACGGGGAAAACAGAACAGTTTCTGGCAAACAGGAAGGATGCTACAGGGCCAAATGAGGCATTTGTGAACAGTCTGGGAGTGAATACTCTCAGCTGATCATGAATTAACCTTTCTGGGGGAAAAGTGAGCTCAAGATAAGGTCAGGAATTAAAACTATGTCTGTTCATCAGAAAGAACTAAACACAAAATTCTGCCCCAATATCTGGAAATTTTAGGTGATGCAATTTCTGAAGTTAACTTGCAATGTCTGAGTATACAAGCCAGGAAGAATCATAGGCTCTTTATCAGGACCCAAGGGGAAAATGATGAATGTAAGCCAGAAAAAGTGCTCAGGAAGAGACTTTTCAGTTGGGTGCTCAGGAGATGTTTCCTTGCTACCACCAAACAGGACTATTGGGGGTCGTTCTGACGATTTCAGCTGATTTCACAATAGATTCCACATTGCTGTCTTTTGGAAGGGACCTGAATTGATCTTTTGAAGACATTGGGCATAAGAGACGGACTCAGGTGCACCATGGTCATCTTGATGAGGAAATATAATTACAGACAGGAAGAGAGAAAAAGTGAGCCATAGAAAGAAAAATTATATATACACACACACATGTATGTACTCACACATGTAAATAGATATGTACATGTTTATATTATCTGTGTTTTTTCTTTTAAAATTTCTTTTTGACTTTTTATTTTATGTTGGAGTATAGTTGATTAACAATGTTGTGTTAGTTTCAGGTGTAAAGCAAAGTGATTCAATTATGCAGATACATGTATCTGAAGCTGAAACTCTGGCCACCTGATGCGAAGAGCTGACTCATTGGAAAAGACCCGTATGCTGGGAAAGATTGAGGGCAGGAAGAGAAGTGAATGACAGAGGATGAGCTGGTTGGATAGTATCACCAACTCAACAGACATCAATCTGAGCAAAGTCTGGGAGACAGTGAAGGACAGGGAAGCCTGGCATGCTGCAGTCCATGGCATGGCAAAGGGTCGAACACGACTTAGCCAGTGAAAAACAGCATTCTTTTTCAGATTCTTTTCCTGTTTAGGTTGTTACATATGTTGAGAATAGAGCTCCCTGCGCTACATAGCAGGCTCCTGCTGGTTACCCATTTTAAATGTAGCAATGTGTCCATATTCATCTCACATGTGTGCTTTCAGCTCCATGCTCTGTATTTGTCTCCTTGAGCATTCCACAGGACCAAGCACATATACGCACTCAGTATATGTCTGCTGTCTGATGACCTTTCATTACTGCAGAATCCCACACGATAGTGGGAAAGAGGAGAATGGCGTACATGCACGTTCCACTGAGAAGGATATAGAATTTGATGTATGAAAGTTTTGAGGCTCCAATAGGCCACTTAAAAAGTTACAGTGGCTACATGTTTAATCCAATAAATGTACCAAGGGCTCATATAGTGTGTACTCTGTCTGGAAAGACAGATAATGTCTAATTTAACTGAAAATAATAATGTCTAATTTAACTGCTGCAGTACTACTGCACTCGACATAAGTTGTACTATGAAAAGGAAATCAAAGTAGACCTGGGCTGCATTCTCCTTGGAAGGAAACTGATGCTATACTACAACAGTTCTTTATAGTAAAAGTAATCTGTGCTTCCCTGGTGGCTCAGAGGTTAAAGCGTCTGCCTCCAATGCGGGAGACCTGGGTTCGATCCCTGGGTCGGGAAGATCCCCTGGAGAACGAAATGGCAATCCACTCCAGTATTCTTGCCTGGAGAATCCCATGGATGGAGAAGCCCTAGTAGGTTACAGGTCACGGGGTCGCAAAGAGTCAGACACGACTGAGTGACTTAACCTAACCTAACCTAACCTAATCTGTGCTCATGGTAACAACCATTATGCTAAATAATACACTTATTTTTAGATAAATCAACTTCAGAGACTACATAATAATTTCTAATAAGAAAAATGAGAGAAGATATTTAATATACTTATATGACCACTTCCCTTCTTACAATTGTTGCCAGTTCTTTATTTCTAATGTCTGTGCTGTGCTTAGTCACTCAGTCGTGTCCGACTTCTTGTGGCCTCATGGACTGTAGCTCCCCAGGCTCCTATGTCTATGGGGATTCTTCAGGCAAGAATACTGGAGTGGGTTGCCATGACCTCCTCCAGGGAATCTTCTCAACCCAGGGATCAAACCCAGATCTCCTGTATTGCTTTACCATCTGAGCCACCAGGGAAGCCCTTTTAATGTCTAGTGGGTATTTTAACTTTAAATAAATTTAATCCTCTATTTTTTGATTAATCAACTTCTGACAGTACCTTTTCTTTTATACTATGTGAAGTGAAGAAGCCCCCCCATTTATTCTTCCCTCCTGCTCTCCCCTCCCTCTATCACATCCTACTCCTCACAGCTATACCTTTCTTCTTGCATAGTTGAGATTTAAAATATTGATACTCTGTTCAGTAATTATTGTGTCATCTCATTAATATTAATTTAATTAATAACTTAATTTTGGGAAGTGCCTATAGGCCAATGAGAAAACTTATATATGGATAATGGAATTTACAATACTGTAACAATATAAATATTAATCTCTAAGAAACAGTAGAAAAACTGGACCTGTGCAGAGGGACTGTCACTAAACGAATGAAGACAGGGGTTCCCAGCATTTACATCAAATGGATTTTCATTCTTACATCTCACTGTGGCATAGATTAATTTGTCTCAGACAAAGGCTATGCTTTTTCTAAAAAGAAGTTCAACAGAGCATGCATGTAATGTGTGTAAAAATGTGTGTGTGTGTGTGTGTATATATATAGGCTTCCCAGGTGGTGCTAGCGGTAAAGAACAAACCTGCCAACGCAGGAGACACAAGAGACGGGTCCCTGGGTTGGGAAGATCCCCTGGAGGAGGGCATGGCAATCCACTCCAGTATTCTTGCCTGGGAAATCCCATGGACAGAGGAGCCTGGAGGGCTACAGTTCATAGAGTTGCAAAGAGTCAGACACAACTGAAGCGACTGAACACACACACACACACACACACACACACAGATTTTAAAAAGCAAATTAGGTTAATTGTGAAAACACCTTGCAAGCCCAGAAATGGGACACTGACAATAAACAACCCAGAATCCTCCTAGGCCTGCATCCTATTGAGTTCCAATTAGTGAGCAATGGAATCTTGTGTTAATCTTCCAACTTTTCTTGATAGTTTTGGTTGTCCTGTATTTATTTGTAAACAAAATAGTCTTCAGTTTTTCCTGATTTTAAATTTCACACGAATGGACTTGTACTGTATGCATTCTTCTGGAACTTACTTCTGTCATTCAATAGTATGATTCAGCCAACATGATGCATCTAGCTTTGGTTCATTCATCCTCACTGCTGTGCAGCATCCCCTTATTTAGTTCAGTTCAGTCGCTCAGTCGTGTCCGACTCTTTGCAACCCCATGGACTGTAGCAGGCCAGGCTTCCCTGTCCATCACCAACTCCTGGAGCTTATTCAAACTCATGTCCATACAGTTGGTGACACCATCCAACCATCTGATCCTCTGTCATCCCCTTCTCCTCCCGCCTTCAATCTTTCCCAGCATCAGGGTCTTTTCCAGTGAGTCAGTTCTTCACATCAGGTGTCCAAAGTATTGGAGTTTCAACTTCAGCACCAGTCCTTCCAATGAATATTTGGAACATCCTTTAGGATGTATTGGTTGGATCTCCTTGCAGTCCAAGGGACTCTCAAGAGTCTTCTCCAACACCACAGTTCAAAAGCATCAATAAAAATCTGCTATTTTCCTTTATTTGACACTTTCCTTTGGTGTTTTACTTAAGAAATACACCAGAAAGATGTTCTCTATACCCTTTAGAAAATGTATAATTTTACTTGTCCCATTTAGGTCTTTTGCAAATACCTGGAATAGTTTCTGTATGTGATGTGAGGTAGGAGTTAACTTCCCTTTCTCCCTGTAGATTACCGGTTATTTGGGCACTATCTATTAAAAAGCCCGTTCTTTCTCCATTGATCTGCACTGTTAGCTCTGACATGAATCTGGTTTCATATATCTGCAGGTCTGTTTCCTCTATACTGTTTCACTGCTCAATTTGCCTATTATTATCTTCATTACTTAGTTTTGTTGTTGTTCAGTTGCCAAGTCGTGTCCTACTCTTTGCAAGCCCATGGACTGCAGCACGCCAGGCCTCCCTGTCCCTTACCATCTTGTTACTTAGCTAAAATATTCATTCATTCATTCATAATATTGGTAACAGAAGCCTTCAGCCTTGTTCTTCTTCAAGAGTATGAGCTGTGTATTTTTGGCCCTTTGTAATATCAAATAAATGTGAGAATCAACCTTGTCAGTTTCCACATACAGAAAAATGAAGTTATAATTTCATTGTCTCCTGGTTCCCACAGCTGCTGTCGTCAACTGGAAGTTTAACTGTTGCTTCCTTATTAAATGGTATTTTAAGAATTTTTCTTTATTTATGTGGTTTGCAGTTTAACTATTATGTATCTGGTGTGGACTTATTTTTCTTTATTCTGCTTAATATTTATTGGATTTCTTGAATCTGCAAGGTAGAGTCTTTCAATTGTGGAAAAATTTCAGCCATCATCTCCTTTAACATTCCCTCTCTTTCCTTATCTTTTCCTGGAATTCTAGTTAAATAAATGTTAGACCTTCTTGCTTTATATCCCAGGTTTTTAAACTTCCTTTCTTGACTGCAGTCTAGGTAATTTCTTAAGTTCAATTTCCTGATTCATTACTTTTTCTTCACCTATATCTAAACTACAGTTAAACCTAACCAAAGAAATTTTAATTTCTGTAGAGGTTCTGATTAGTATACTTTCAAATACTTTTGCTACCATATTTTCAATTTTCTCATTTTTGAAACATAAACATTCTTATTTTATGTTCTGAGCTTGGTAATTCCAGTATCTGAAGTCCTTGGAGGTCTCTCTAATTCTTGGCTGTCTGTTGTTTTTCTTTGCTTTTGTTCAAGGTCTCTTGTTTTATTGTATATAAATATTTTGATAATAAGTGCTCATTTCCCTAGGGATTCTCATTCTATTATTATTTGTTCTCTATTTTCTTTTTGTGGTATATTCTAAATAGCCAGATTTGATCTTTCTGTAATAACTAATCTTTATGTGCTTTAATTTCCTTTCATATTTTTTATCTCTTTTGCTTTATATTAGGAAACAATGTTTTCAACCTTATATTCTAGACTTCAGCTATTATCCATAATTTCTATTAAATTTAAAAATTTTGTCAACTTTATCTTTGATTCTAAGTACTCCTTTGTTCTATAACTGCTTCTTTTTCATACCAATCTGTTCTTTTTATTTGATGCAAATAATTTCAATTGCTTCTAAAGACTGCAGCCACATTTGAAAATTTTTTCTTCTGTTTCTTGAATTAAGTAGATTTCCTCTGGGTCAGTGTTTTTCTTTATTGTTCATGGTTATGTATTCACCTCTTTGAATGTGAGTTCAAACTGGTTAAAAAGCTACTGGTGTGGATTTTCTGTATTAGTATATTGATCTATCTTGCTAACATAAGTTTCCCTTGTAGGGAGCGGCTGATTTACAGCTTTTTCTAAGTGGACAGAGTATGTTAATTAGAGTTCAGGAGAGAAGAACTCTCAAGACAAGCTGGGAGTCCTGATTGTCCTCTGAACCCCCAGCAAAAATGGGAAGTAGTTTAGTCTGGGTGTACAGCATTTTGGTTTATTTCGCTCTTGAGAAAAACTGATTTTTCTTCCACCAACCTTAGATGTTGGAGAGGAGTCTTGAGAGTCCCTTGGACTGCAAGGAGATCAAACCAGTCCCTTCTGATGGAAGTCAGTCCTGAATATTCATTGGAAGAACTGATGCTGAAGCTGAAACTCCAATACTTTGGCCACCTGATGTGAAGAACTGATTCACTGGAAAAGACCCTGATGCTGGGAAAGATTGAATGCGGGGGGAGAAGGGGACGACAGAGGATGAGATGGTTGGATGGCATCAGCGACTTGATGGACGTGAGTCTGAGCAAGCTCCAGGAGTTGGTGATGGACAGGGAAGCCTGGAGTGCTGCAGTCCATGGGGCCACAAAGAGTCAGACACAACTGAGCGACTGAACTAACTGAACTGAACTGAACCATAGGTGTCTATTTTTAAGGTTTGGTATTATCTCAGAATCTACTCTGCTTCTCTCTTAGATGCTTGTATGTGCCTGTGCTTAGTCACTCAGTTGTGACCAACTTTTTGTGACCCTACAGACTCTAGCCTGCCAGACTACTCTGTCCATGGGATTCTCCAGGCAAGAATACTGGGGTGGATTGCCATGCCCTCCTCCAGGGGATCTTCCTGACCCAGGCATCGAACCTAGGTCTCCTGCATTGCAGGCGGATTCTTTATTGTCTGAGCCACCAGGGAAGCCCAAGAATCCCTTCTCCAGGGGATCTTCCTGACCCAGGAATTGAACCAGGTTCTCCTGCATTGCAGGCAGATTCTTTACCAGCTGAGCTACCAGGAAAGTCCCTCTCTCTTAGGTACCAGCTCCCAGCTAGAAGTTCTAGATAACTGTTAATTTTCTTGGCAAATGTTACTTTTTTTTTTTTTTTGGTACTTTGGTTTCTGGGGGAAAGAAAACCACACTGAAAGCTCCATATGAAAATCTGCCAAGATGGGAGTGGAGGAGTAAAGCGTGGAAGAACAGCCATGTTCCCATCACTGTCTATAGTCCACACCTCTTCTCTGCTGGGGTTGAGAGGGAATTGAGTCTCCTGGAGTGAGCGCTGAAGGACATTCTCACCACCACTATGGCTTGTTTCTGTTTGTTTCATTATTTTCTTTTTTCTGAGCCATCACCTTCCCTGCCCAGATCTAACAGCACAAGCCCATCCACTCTCCATTTTCCAGAAACTCAGCTGCATTTCTGGTTTGTTAATGAAATCCTTTCCTGTTTTCAGGGCTATTATAGACTTCTTTCCCTCACTGCGGCTTTTGGTTATTTTAATGCAGATTCAGAAGGGAGGGAAAGAAGTGGTTATGCTCAGTCTGACACAAGAACGGGACATTCCCACACCTTTAAGAAACTATAAACATGTGTCACCTATTTTAATGTTTAAGTTTCTCAATACTTAATAAGCTGCCATTTTATAATATTAAATTAATTGGTAATCAGCAGTCGAGGCTATGGTTTTTCCTGTGGTCATGTATGGATGTGAGAGTTGGACTGTGAAGAAGGCTGAGTGCCGAACAATTGATGCTTTTGAACTGTGGTGTTGGAGAAGACTCTTGAGAGTCCCTTGGACTGCAAGGAGATCCAACCAGTCCATTCTAAAGGAGATCAACCCTGGGTGTTCTTTGGAAGGAATGATGCTAAAGCTGAAACTCCAGTACTTTGGCCACGTCATGCGAAGAGCTGACTCATTGGAAAAGACTGTGATGCTGGGAGGGATTGGGGGCAGGAGGAGAAGGGGACGACAGAAGTTGAGATGGCTGGATGGCATCACTGACTTGATGGACGTGATTCTGAGTGAACTCCGGGAGTTGGTGCTGGACAGGGAGGCCTGGCGTGCTGCAATTCATGGGGTCACAAAGAGTCGGACACGACTGAGCGACTGAACTGAACTGAACTGAAGCTTGCTAAAGCAGCTCTCTTTTAAAAGATTTGGATTAAAAAATAATTTTCTGTTTAATTTATACACTCTTTTCTCTTAGTATCTACATAACATAGTTTTCTAATTTCAAAAATAAAAAAGCACTGACCTAGAGTGGGGAAGATCAGTCCATCAAGATACATTTTATTTCTCTGAAATTCAGTATTTTCCTCTTTTCTGCATACTTAGTGTAGTCATGATTCCCCAAACTGTTATTATTCCAAACTAAATGCAAGAAACAGCACAGGAAATGCTGGTAGGACCCGCTCTGTTAAGTTTCCAGTGTGCTATAATCTACAGAGGACACTCTGATTTTTATTTTTTTCATTATGATTTCTTACAGGATTTTGAATATAGTTCCCTGTGCTACCCAGTAGGATCTTGTTGTTTGTCTATTTTATATACATAATTGTATCTGCTAACCCCAAACTTCTAATTTGTTCCCCCAGTCTCCCCTTTGGTAAGTTTGCTTTCTGTCTCTGTAACTGTGGCTCTGTTTTGTAAATGCGCTCATTTGTGTCACAGTTTATATCTACCCATGAGTGATATCATGATATCTCTCCTCTGTCTGACTTACTTCACTCAGCATGACAGTCTCTAGGTTTGCCCATGTTGCCGCAAATGGCATTATTTCATTCTGTTAGGCTCTCAGAATAGGGAAAAGGAGTCCAGAATGGCGGTGGCTAAAAGACAAGGAAGAGAAAAGCCCTCGAAAATAGAACAAAGGAAGGTCCGAGGACCTCAGGTAAAACAAATACTCCTGGCTGGCCCAATTTACATGGGACAGGCCCCGGTGGAGGGGGGGGGAGGGGGAAGCATATAAAAAGAGGAGCCAAAGTTAGCTCTCTCTCTCTCTCTCTCCTGCGAGCTGGGGCGCTCTTCTCTTCGAGTCTGGATCGACGTGCCCTCACGCCTTGAAGATGGATTTTCCTGCTGTCTTCTAAATAAAACAGAGCTGTAACACTGATTTCTCTAAGAGCTATAACACGGTCTATCCAAGACCCAAAAGCTGTGAAACGCAGAGGGGGCTTTAAGTCCGTCACTCCAAATCTTTGTTGCGAGGAGCATACGCTCGCCTGAAAATTCTTTTTTTTTTTTTTGCTGCATAGCATTCCATTTTGGGTGTGTGTGTATGCACACACTTGTATACACAAACATACCACATCACTGATTGTTAAATAATAATATTATCTTTTTTTTTAATGGGAGAAGATTTATTTTTTAAAAAAAAACCTTACCCCTAGAAAAGAGAAAGTCAATGGCAAATATCCTTAGATGATGAATTGCCATAATGTGGTTTATGCCATATCATGTAGGTGCCACTCACAATTCCAAAGAAGGTAGGCGTGCTTACATAATCTCAATGGTAGGATCAGCAAGTGAATGTCATGCCGTGCCAAAAAAATAGGCCAGATGCAAGCAAGAGTCTTGGACAGGAATTTAATCTCACACGGAAGGGATGGAAGCAACCTTTTTGGGGTCAAGGTTATGGGAGGGAAAGCCTACTGTCTTTGGGACAGAGTTCCCTGAATTCAAATCCTGTCACTGTTTTTAAGCCATGTGACCATGGTCTAGGTATTAACTGCAGAATCTCATTTTCATCCTGTGCAGGATGGGGCTGCAATGCCTACTTCATACAGCTACTGTTAGGATTAAATGAAAGAGCAGACATAAAGAAGAGCCTGAACACAGAAGGGACTGAACAGCTGTTTCCTTTGTTCTTCTTTCTGTCAAAGACTCCAAGCTGAGAGGAAGTACATTTATTCTATTATATCTATTATCTCCTCCCTTTACCCTGAACTGTTTAAGTTGAAATGGAAAGAAATGGTGAGGAAAGCAAAGGCAATTCTTCTGTATGCTCTCGTCTTTGGCATATGATGCCAATGCCTGCACATTCACTCATGAACTTAACCATGCATCTCCTGATTTCTTTCCTTACTATTACATTTATTAATTTCTATAGATTTCAAGTCCCTTGGAATTTCACCTCTTCCTTGGTGCTTGTGCTCACAGCACATTCCAACAGAGGGTGGGATAATTAATGAGACTGCCTATGCACTATTACGCCATCATCCCCCTCCCCTGACCTTCCTCTAGCTGTGCACTAAAAGTCTAGGGCTTTTTAATGCATTTGTCCCGAAGTCTTTTCTCCATAATCTTTCTGCTCTCACAGATGCTCAGTGGGTGAGCCCCAGACACATCTACTGGCTCAGAGTGATTTTCATGTTCAAACATAGCCTTGAAATTTGCAAGCAATGCTCTTTAGCCAACTGGTTGGTCAAGAGACTAACAAAGCCCAGTCTCTGTGGGTGTGATTACACGACATGGATGGGGTGGCTTATGCATTTTTAATGCTCAAGAAAACGTTAATACCAATTAGCACTGCTGAAGAAGAGAATTAAAACAATACTTCATGGAATGATATTCTCTGTTTGATGATGAAGCCCCAGTGTTTTATTATACACTGGGTTCAACAACGAAATTCCTTCTAGGACACTTTAATCTGTTTCTCCTCAGAAGAGAGCATGGTTTCTTCATGGATTCTAAGAACATTTATCATGAGATATTCTGATTGTTCTCTTTGCCCACCTATTTTCTTTTAATTTAGGTAACTCATTGCTGCTGCTAAGTTGCTTCAGTCATGTCCGACTCTGTGCAATTCCATAAATGGAAGCCAACCAGGCTCCCCCGTCCCTGGGATTCTCCCGGCAAGAGTACTGGAGTGGGTTGCCATTTCCTTCTCCAATGCGTGAAAGTGAAAAGTGAAAGTGAAGTCACTCAGCTGTGTCTGACTCTTAGCGACCCCATGGACTGCAGCCTACCAGGCTCCACCACCCATGGGATTTTCCAGGCAAGAGTACTGGAGTGGGGTGCCATCACCTTCTCCGAGGTAACTCATTAGTTGCCTTTAAAAATATTTTTCCCTCATACACACCAGAGGCCAACTGTAAGAAAGGATGGTATTACTTCCTCCTAGGGCTACTTTGAAATTCACCATTTTATACTGTGGCCCCAAGTAAAAAGTGTTAGTTGCTCAGCTGTTTCCAACTCTTTGCAACCCCATGGACTGTAGCCCACCAGGCTCCTCTGTCCATGGAATTCTGCAGGCAAGAATACTTGAGTAGGTTGCCATTCCCTTCTCCAAGGGATCTTCCTGACCCAGGGATCGAACCTGGGTCTCTTGTATTGCAGGCAGCTTCTTTACCATCTGAGCCACCAGGGAAATCATATTTTGTCCCTACTTCCCTTGAATAAAGATAGAACATTCAAGGTCACGGTGTACCTTATCCATGTGGGCAGCACTTTAACAAATGGCCTTCATATTCCCCACTTGATTTTGTCTTAGTGAAGTTCTTTTAAACCTATTGTATATTGCATGCATCCTCACTCTTCACCCACTCCCACCCCTACATATGAAGCTACAGAAAGAAGCATTTCTTACTTGGATTATTGTGTCCAGAGGAGGCAAGCTGAGAGTCCTAAAATAAAACAAGAATTATCAATTAATTTTCTTATTTTTTTATTAGACTTTATTCTTCATTTCACTAACATTTTAATATTGATTATGTATTGAAACAATACTATTTTGTTTAGATGAGATCACAAAAATTACATGATAAAATTATTTTCACATCTTTATTCTTACAGTTTCAACGTGGCTACTATGAAATAAAAAATTATGTGTTTATATTATATATCTTCTGGACAGCACTGCTTTTGAGGAATAACAGAATGACTGGATATCTAATGGAAAAAAATAACCCTGACCTTTATATGAATTAATCTCAAAATCACTCTAATTAAATCATAGATGCAAGCATAAATACCCAAACTATAAGAAGTCTAGAAAAGTAATCTTTTTATTTTGACTTTCAAAATGAGATATATTATTGGTCGTTGAGAACCTAATTACTGATCATAATCTCTGCCAGCTACCATAAGGAGAAACATTTGCGCGTTCCTTAAGCAGTTCTGGTATACAGCTCACAATCACTTCTGTGTTGTATTGTGGACTTCTTGTTTTGTTCACTGAAGTGAAATTCCTATAACATAAAATTAACCACTTTAACCTGAACAGTTCAGTGGCATTTCGTACAGTCCCCATGTACTAAACCACCACCTCTAATTGCAAAATATTTCTACCATTCCAAAGTCAAATTCCTTACCCATTCGTCACTTTCCCCATTTCCCCATCTCCTCAGTACTTGGTAACCACCAGTCTATATCCTGTCTTTATGACTTCTTCTATTCTGGGTATTTCATATTAATAGAATGATATAATATGTCACCTTTTTTGTCTGGCTTCTTTCATTTAGCATAATGTTTCAGAGGTTCACCCATGGCATAGCATATGTCAATGTTTCATTCCTTTTATGGCTGAATAATACTCCATTATACATGTATACACACACACACACCAGTCTGTTTACACATTCATCTGTTACTGGACACGTGGGCTGCTCCCACCTTTTGACTATTGTGAGTAGTGCTGCTACAAACACATACGCAGGTGTACTTTTGAACCCTTTTTCAATCCTTTGAGTATACATCTAGGAGTAGTTTCAGGGTCATATGCTAATTCTACATTAAACTTTCTGAGCAATCACCAGACTTTTCCACAGTGGCCGAAACGTTTTGAGTTTCTACCAGCAATGTATGAGAGTTTCAATTTCTCCACATCCTCACCAAAGCTTGCTATTTTCTTTTAATTAAAAAAATTTATTATAGGCATTTAAGTGGGTATGTAGTAGTTTCTCATTGTGCTTTTGACTTGCATTTCCCTAATGACTGTGATGTTGAACATCTTTTCGTATGTTTTTTGGCCATTTGTGTACCTCTTTGGATAAATGTGTATTCAAATACTTTGTCCATTTTCTTGTTTTCAATAGTATCAAAATTCTTTATTTTTTCATTGAAGTATAGTTGATTTACAATATTGTATTAGTTTCTGGTGCACAGCAAAATGATTCAGTTATACACACACACACACACACACATATATACACATATTCTTTTTTATATTACATTGTCCGTTTTTCAATCGGGTTGTTTGCCTTTTTGTTGTTGAGTTAAAAGAGTACTTCATATATTCTGGATACCAGACTTTTATTACATAAGTGATATGCAAATATTTCCTCTTATTCCGTCAGTTGTCTTTTCACTTTATTGATAACGTCCTTTAACACACACAAGTTTTTAATTTTGATGAAGTCCAATTTATCTATTTTTTCTTTTGTCACCCATGCTTTTGGGGTCATATCTGAGACTCCACTGTTAAATCCAAGGTTGGAAATATTAATCTCTGTTTCTTCTGTGAAGTTTATTGCTCTAGTTCTTATATTTGGGATCTATGTATTACTGGCTTTTAATCTAACCCTTCACTCTCACCACCCTTTCTGCAGATGAGGCTGGCAACCATCCCATCAGGGATGTTCCACAGAACAACTGCTGTCACTCTTATATTGGTAGACAGGAGATTATTATAGCTTTCCACATACCTAGAATGGCAGAAAGCCAGTACTGTGCAGTATTTGAATTCAGATACTGATCAGGTAAATAGTGATTGAACCTGATTTTATTTCCACTAAAGTGAAATGCTAAATTCTGTTTTGGGAATTCACATCCTCTTTCCTTGCAAAGGGCTTCCCAGGTGGCTCAGTGGTAAAGAATCTGCTTGCCAATGCAGGAAACTCAGGTTCAATCCCTGGGTTGGGAAGATTCCCTGGGGGAGGAAATGGCAACCCACTCCAGTACTCTTGCTTGGGAAATCCCATGGACAGAGGAGCCTGGTGGGCTACAGTTCATGGGGTAGCAAAGAGTTGGACACGACTGAGAGACTGAGTACCTTCCTCGCAAAATTTCTATTTAATATGAATGAAGAGAGTTATAAAACAATGTATTGAGATGGTAGGAATGTAAAAAACCCATAAAGTCCAGTGAAACTCATTTACAATGTTAGTGTGTGGGACAAAAACCCAATGAAATGAAGTCAACTTCTATTTTATGGCTTTTTAAATTATTTTAAAAAGCAGTGAATATTTTATTTATTCTTTATTATTTTAATTTTACTCAGATTGGTGGGTAGGGGTTGGGTAAGAAATTTGGCTTTCCACTCTAGTAAGCAGACTAAGTCATACACAGATGCCTTTAATGTTAATGTTGGTAGAAATGAGCTATTTATCTGAAGAAAAATAACAAGCTCAACTCTCAACCCAAGCTTCAGCTTTTGGAAACAGTGTATTAAAGATAAGATATGGTTCCTGAGATGATGGGCTAAAATGTAATCCTCAGAAATGATTTTGGCCAATTGGCATGGTTGCTGTTACAAAGAGGACATCCACAGTTAACTTCCCCAAATAGACTGGGATATTTCTCACTCCTTCTAACTAATGTAGAGTTTACGTCTGACATGAATTAGAGTGAGCTCTTATACATGAAAAATACTTTGAGTCTCTTGTAGTTGAGTCCCTTGAGCCATCTGCAGATTTTGGTATTTCGGAGATGTCTTGCACAGGGCAGTGAAGACTCATTTACTGTCAGATGAAGAAGAATGGTAACTGGGATAGTTTTCAACATTATGACCATTCTTGGGGAAAAAAAATATAGTACGAATTTTTGTGACACTGCTTGCTGTTGTTATTGGGACATAGATCATTTTACAGCTTGATGCACTGCAGACATCCTGAAACCCAGGTGATGACTACTGACCACAGGCTCTTGAGACCTGAAAATGAGCTTACAGAGAGCCTGAATGGTAATTACACGCTGCAAGACCATGTGTTTCATAAGCAGTAAATTTCAAAATTTAATGCACACATCTGTGTCATTAATGATGATAATTTCTGTTTTGGATGGGGGAGTGAAAAGAGGCAGAAAATGGTTAAAGTCATTGGTTAAAAAAAAAAAATCACCATCAAAGTCTGCTCTCTGGAGGGAAAGAGACTTTGGAGAGACACAGTAAAGATTGCCCCTAATGTGTCATCCCACGTCTCTAGCTGACATCCTCTGGATGCTGAACTGACCACAAATGGAGCCCGTGTGCCTGGACTGGACCACTCTGTGGGTACAGATGATGCCCCAGTATCCTTCTTACTGATCTGGAGAGTGCATCATTTGTCTGCTGGTGGAAGGTGTAATGATGCTCCTCCCAAGTTTGGGTCACAGGGCCCTGGGTGCATTCTCATTAGCTCTCTGCTGCCAACGACAGGGCCCGTGGTTGCTGCCTCTTGAAGCAGTACTGCCCTGCCCAGCCGGCTGCAAGACTGGCGGACAGAGGCAGGGGAGGAGGGCACAGACTATGCAGATCCCTTATCCCTCACTGAGCCAGAGCCTGGCTGGACTCAGAGGGAAACAAGCTCCCGACACTGAAGTCCTTTCCATTTTCCTGTCTCCTGCTGCCCAAGTCAGATGCTCAGACGCTCTTACAGCTATAGCTTCTGTCTCAAAGGCTTCTTCTCTCTGTGAACACCATCCCTGGGTAGCTGCCTGGAGAGTGGCTGGCCCCATCTGGGCACTGTCATTTCAGCCTCCTCTGGGAGCATGCCACCAGACCTGCAAGGCTCCCTGTCGGGTCCTCAGGGGTTACAGAAGTGAGTGTACAAAGCCCCTGTCTTCCCTGCCTGGGAGCCCAGGGAGTCAGCAGAGGAGATGATGGGTATACAAGTTCTGATAACCCAGGGTGGAGAGGCATGTCACGACTGCTCTATGGCAGCGCTTTGAGCCTTTGGAGCCTGTCCTCATTCTTGGGTGCGTGTCCCGCCATCTTCTGTGTTCTGCCCGGAAACTTCATTCTCCCCTCAAGGCTCAGAACAAAGAAGCTCAAGGCTATCTGTTCTCTGAAATACTCCTGCATCTCAGAAGGACTTATTTGCGTTATGTTTTCACTGCTGCTGCTGCTAAGTCGCTTCAGTCTTGTCCGACTCTGTAGAGTGTCAGCCTTCCATTATAAGAATTGTCTTTTTGACTATGACTCCTGTTTTAAAAATAAACCTTTATCAAGGTATAAATGATATAACATAAACTGTACATATTTAAGGTATTCAATTAGATAATAAATATGTAATAAAAGAATGTTACTATTGTCTTGACCCAAGGATGGCTCCATCTTATTAAATAGCATTTGCTATTTAAACAACAGCAGTTTCCTAAAGGAAATCAACCCTGAATTTTTGCTGGAAGGACTGAAGCTCCAATACTTTGTCCACCTGATGCAAAGAGCTGATTCACTGGAAAAGACTGAGGGGAGGAGGAGAAGGGGGTGACAGAGGATGAGATGATGGGATGGCATCACCAACTCACTGGACATGAGTTTGAGCAAATTCCGGGAGATGGTGAAGGACAGGGAAGCCTGGTGTGCTGCAGTCCATGGGGTCACACAACGTCGGACACGACTGAGCGACTGAACAGCAATGAAAGTAACATTAAAGAAAATTCAGGAAAATAGGAGAGTGTAAGGAAAAGTTTCGGGTGTTCCTGTAGCAGGACATTTCTGAGGCTACTCTAGCGCTCCTAGTCTTTCACATTCATGCATGACACATGTATCACCCCGACGACAATGTGCACAAACGGGAGACCCACCTCTGGTTACTTAGAATATCCACAGCTGGAAACTTAGGCTTTTCTATCTTTAAATCCCGAATTCCCAGCACCTAAACTATTGTTGGGTACACAGAAATCCCAGAACTTCTTTAAAGGAAGTAATGAGTTGGGAAGTAAAGTTTGTACAAATCATTTCGCTGAAGATAGAAATAACTGAGCATACTAGTGGCTGAGAAAACCATTCGAGGAAGCATTATAATAAATACTATATTTCATCAAAGGTAGTTCAGTTCAGTCGCTCGGTCGTGTCCGACTCTTTGCGACCCAATGAATCGCAGCACACCAGGCCTCCCCGTCCATCACCAATGCCTGGAGTTCACTCAAACTCACGTCCATCGAGTCGGTGATGCCATCCAGCCATCTCATCCTCTGTCGTCCCCTTCTCCTCCTGTCTCCAATCCCTCCCAGCATCAGGGTCTTTTCAATGAGTCAGCTCTTCACATGAGGTGGCCAAAGTACTGGAGTTTCAGCTTTAGCATCAGTCCTTCCAATGAACACCCAGGGCTGATCTCCTTCAGGATGGACTGGTTGGATCTCCTTGCAGTCCAAGGGACTCTCAAGAGTCTTCTCCAACACCACACTTCAAAAGCATCAATTCTTCAGTGCTCAGCTTTCTTCGCAAACCAGCTCTCCCACCCATACATGACCACTAGAAAAACCATAGCCTTGACTAGACAGACCTTTGTTGGCAAAGTAATGTCTCTGCTTTTTAATATGCTATCTAGGTTGGTCATAACTTTCCTTCCAAGGAGTAAGTGTCTTTAAATTTCATGGCTGCAATCACCACCTGCAGTGATTTTGGAGCCCCCCAAAATAAAGTCTGACACTGTTTCCACTGTTTCCCCATCTATTTCCCATGAAGTGATGGGACCAGATGCCAAACTATGTGAGGCTGCAATACCTCATGCATTACTATTGAAGACAATTGCTGCCAATTAATTCTAAAATGCCATGAATGTAAAACAGATCCTGATGCTAGGATCTTAAAATGTGAAAAAAAATGCACCTTAGACCAATAAAATATAGTGGATTTTAAGCTATGCTGCTAATGGAAAAGAGCCCTTACCATGTGAAGACACTACTGGAAGGTGGTTTTTTGTCTCTATTCCTGCCCTGAAAATAGGTTTCTCAGTACCATTTTTCTAGGTTTCATATTATACTTGTTTTTTTTTTCCTTACTTTACTCTGTATGATGGTCTCTAAGTCCATCCATATCTCTACAAATGATTCAATTTCATTCTTTTATGGCTAAATATATATTCCATTGTATATATGTACCACATCTTCTTTATCCGTCCATCTTTTGTTAGCCATTAAGGTTGTTTCTGTGTCCTGGCTATTGTAAATAGTGCTGCAATGAACAGTGGGGTACATGTGTCATTTTGAATTATGGCTTTCTCAGAGTATATGCTCAGCAGTGGGAATAACAGCAGAAACTAACACAACATTGTGAAGCAATTATAGTCCAATTTTTTAAAAAATGGCTTTTTGGAACCATCTGAAGACTGCTGTACTCATACATCCTCTTGCTTGTCTGTCAGTCCATCATAGGAATTATAAAGACAAGAAATGGAAATACAGCTTCTTTGCTTTTCAGACCCCCACATAAAGTTAGTATAGGAAAAAGAACACTTGCGGTGGTTTGGTTTTCCTTCTTTCCCACCAATCACTTTCTTTTCTATGAAGCTCAGAACAACTAAAATAATACAAATTAAAATCAATTTAAATGTTTACTTTGAGGCAATGAAGTAAAAGTGAAGTTTTAGCCCAAACATTTTGTGGTCATTTCTAAAGCATGCTAGGAACCCAAAGAGGGATATAGATCATAAACTTTTCAACTTCAAAGTGCTTTCCTTCATGCTTGCTGGCTTTCATTCTCCTTGTACTGTATAGAGAGAAAGGCAATAGGGCTCTCATCTCTCTCTAAATCATGCTAGGACTCTTCTGCCTAATGCTTTAGAAACTGATCAGCAAGAAGAGTTTCAAACCAGATCTGATCCCATCAGTTTCAGCATTCATTGCCATGTGAAATATTTGCGAAATGCCATTAGATTTGCACAGATGCCTTCTGGGGATGAAAAAAGTTCTACAATTTTAGTTCCCTATTTGTGTTTTAAAACTTATGAGACTGCTCTGGAAATCAAGGGAAAAAGACAAAGCAGATTCTTTTTTTTTTTTTTCTTGGTTGAAATACCTGCTAATGGCATGCATTCTTTATCAAATTCAATTACTTTTACTTTTGAGATTTGAAGAATAAGGCAGACACATCTGGTAGTGTTTGTGTAGGGAATTGTGACTCGAAGTTAAATCTTCAGAGAATAGAAAAAACATCCAAGTTCAGTATCAATTGACGTTATTATATGTTATGTCCTTCAATACCCGGACAAATTGGGGAAATTCTCGGAAGTATGTAGCTAATTAATTTAGCGCTACTGGTAACTCAGAAAGCACATTTAAATCGACTTTCCTTTGAGGTCAAATTGCTCCTTTAATCTCAATAAGGGCTTAATTTCATTATTTATTAGTCATTTTGGAGATTTTGCCCTGCAAGTTCCACAAACAATTCTAGCTACACACTAGCAATCTTGATAATCCCAAACATTAATAATCTAATTAATGAACTGCAAGCCTCCAGCTGTCAGAATACTAATTAGTGGAGATACAGGTTAAAAGAGAATTAGTGAGGTCTTTGCAGTAAGCAGGACAAGGGCTCCTCCAAAGACGTCTGCATCTTAATTCCCAGGCCCTGTGAGTAGGCTACTTCTCATGGCAAAAGGGACTTTGCAGAAGTGATTAAGTATTTTGAGATGGGAGATCATCCTACTATCCAGGAGGGCCCAGCATCATCACAAAGGGAAGGGAGGTGGCAGGAGAGTCAGGGAAGATGTGACAAGGAGGTTAGAGGTCAGAATGACGAGAGCCATGAGCTAAGTAACGGGGCAGCCTCTTGGAGCCGAGAAAGACAAGACAGCAAATTCTCCCTTAAAACATTCGGAAGAAACGACCCTCTGCCAACACCTGGATTTCAGCTCTGTGAAACTGATTTCAGACTCTGACTTCCAGTGTTGTAAGATAATAAATTTGTGTTGTCTTAAGTCCCTAAGTTTATGGTGATTTGTTATACTAGAAATGACACTAATGCCGTCTTATTTCATTGGGACAAGATAAATCACCAATACTCATTGTGAAATGTTTGAAAGAAAGGCATTATTAAAATCATGCAATGTTCCTACACGTTCCTTATTTATTTAATTTTGGGGCTGGGCTGGGTCTCTATGGCTGTGCTCGGGCTTTCTCGAGTTGCAGCAGCAGCGGCTCCTCTCTAGTTGCGGTGAGCAGGCTTGCTGCTGTGGCCTCTCTTGTTGCAGAGCACGGACTCTAGGGCGTGCGGGCTTCTGCAGCTGTAGCACATGGGCAAGGGAGCTTTGGCCCACGGGCTTAGCTGCCCTGTAGCATGTGGCACCTTCCCCAACCTGGGATGTGTGTCCCCTGCATTGGCAGGTGGATTCTTAACCACTGGACCACCAGGGAAGTCCAATGTTCCTACACTTTGTAAAGTCACCTATTCTTTCTTGAGAAAAACCAAAAGGTCTAGAGCTGAAATAGCTCCCCACAAATTCTATAGTAATCCTAGAGAAGACAGGATTTTTTTCCTATTTAAACTTCAAGTTCTGCGCCCTCTATGATGCAATGGTGGGGAGAAACATTTAGATTCTAGACATATTTTGAAGGTAGGGTAGATATGATTTAATGATGGGTTGGATGCATGTCATGAGGGAAAGAGAAGAATCAAGGATGGTGTTGAAGAGCATCGCCCCAGAAGCTCATGTCTGCTCACAAGCTGTGAATTTGACCTTATGTGGATATAGAGTCTCTGCAGGTAAACTCAAGTTCAGATGGTTGCTGAGGTGGGCCCTAAATCTAGTGACTGCCATCCTTGGAAGAGGAGGGAGACTTGGGGAGATGGCCCCACAAGTGTAGAGGCAGACATCAGTGATGTACCTTCAAGCCAACGGATGTGACCTGCCGTCAGCAGTCACCGGAAGCTGGAAGAGGCAAGGAAGGATTCCTCCCTCGAGCCTTCAGTGGGAGCAGGAACCTGCTGACACTTTGATTTCAGACTTCCAGTCTCCAGAACTCTGAGAAAAACACATTTTTTTTTTCCTATTTTAAGCCACCTGGTATGTGTACTTCGTATTTGCTGTTGTTCAGCTGCTAAGTCATGTTCTCCTCTCTGTGACCCCATGGACCGCAGCACGCCAGGCTCGTCTGTCCTCCCAGAGTTTGCTTGAACTCATGTCCATCGACTCGGTGATGCCATTCAACAGTCTCATACTCTGTCGTCCCCTTCTCCTCTCCGCCTTCGATCTTTCTCAGCATCAGGGTCTATTCCAGTGAGTCAACTCTATGCATCAGGTGGCCAAAGTACTAGAGTTTCAGCTTCAGCATCAGTCCTTCCAATGAATATTCAGGACTGATTTCCTTTAGGATTAACTGGTTTGATCTCCTTGCAGTCCAAAGGACTCTCAAGAGTCTTTTCCAACACCACAATTGGAAAGCATCAATTCTTTAGCACTCAGCCTTCTTTATGGTCCAACTCCCACATCTATACATGACTACTGGGAAAACTATAGCTTTTGTAGGTACTTAGAAAAGAAATAGAGATGGCTCCAAGACTGTGGCCTGTGCCAACTGCAAAAATGAGGAGACCACTTATTGCAAAACATAGGATAGAAGGTTAGTGGGAAGATTAAAGGCTCAATTTTTGATATGTCAAGCTTGAGATGTTTGTTAGATCCCCAAGTGGGGATGTTGAGTAAGTAATCAGAAACACAAGTATGGAGCTTGGGGGATGGAGAAGGGGATAGAGATATAGATTTAGATGTTAGCCAGCTGAGCATACAGGGTATTTAAAACAAGAGACCAAGACAAGAGCGCCAGGAGAGTGAACCAGGAGAGAGGAGGGAACATGAAGGACCAAAGGCAAGTACAGAGTGACAGTCAGAGACTCCGGATCCAGACTGGACTGCAAACCCGAAAGAAAATACACCCCAACAAGACAGTCAGCACATCTCAGCAAGCAGAAGACTGGAGACACGAGAAACCTCGATGAATTAAGAGGCTGACAAGTCACTGTGAAGGCATAATGCTAAAAAATAGTTACAAAAATGATTGCTTGAAATACTGCCCACTTTCTGCTACTGTTAAGAAAAAAAAAAAATCTCTATATACTCAGTTGGAAAGACTTCTAAATATACCTTATTCAGTTCAGTTCAGTTCAGTCACTCAGTCGTGTCCGACTCTTTGCGACCCCATGAATCGCAACACACCAGGCCTCCCTGTCCATCACCATCTCCCAGAGTTCACTCAGACTTGTGTCCATTGAGTCAGTGATGCCATCCAGCCATCTCATCCTCTGTCGTCCCCTTCTCCTCCTGCCCCCAATCCCTTCCAGCATCACAGTCTTTTCCAATGAGTCAACTCTTTGCATGACGTGGCCAAAGTACTGGAGTTTCAGCTTTAGCATCATTCCTTCCAAAGAAATCCCAGCTTTTAGGACAGAGTTTACCATTGTGATAACTGTAATGAACAATTATTTTGATAATTTACTTTAGAAAGTTGTGATTTAACATTTAGCAATGACATTTGTGCATTGTGTGTATCTGGAAAAAATCAGTTCTTAGAAAAAGTACTTTTAGCACTATACCATTTAGGACTTTTAAAAAAGACTGCATATGCACAAATGTGTATGTAACGCACAAGAAAAGAACTGAAATGGTATACACCAAACTCTTGATGGTAATCTCTGGGTAGGGAAATAAAATCTGGACAAGAGTGTGATAGACTTCATATTTTGCTTCTTCTGTTTGTATAATTACATCTTTATAATGAGTATATAATTATGTGTTGGTTATATGATTAAAAAGACCAAAACTTATTACACTCATGTATGACTGAAATACATTTTGTGACAGATATTTTGTGTCTGCTA
>SJYQ01000824.1:346818-385844 GCA_006410935.1 Redunca redunca
GCTAGTTCTCAGAAAATCTTTTTTATTAAGTCCTAGAAAATATTTTCAGCTTTATAAAAGATAACTAAGAAATTATATACTTCATGTCCTTAATTCTAAGACACTGATTTTAAGATACATCATTAATTTAATAACAGCTTTTCAGAAAGAAAAACAAGGCATACAATTATACTGAATGCATAAAATGATTATAAGATGCATTTCAACTTCACAAATGTTTCCAGATAAAATAATAATTACAATATTCATCATGTTTTGTAGGAAGTAGGAAAGTGGAGGTAAATATAATAGGACTATAAGCTTGATATTATCCCTTGGATGAATAGACCTACACCTGCAAATTGTTGAAAATCAGATCCATGTGCCCCTGCCAGGAATATTTACAGGGAAAGACAATAAGGGAAAACCCACTGTCCACTGGAAATCTTGTGTGAGTAAAGTATACTCATCCTGAGTGATGCAGGATCTCACCTTATTTGGAAATGGAAATTTGCTTGGTTCCACTTTGCCAGGTGGTTGAATAGCAGCGAGCGGTGGAGGCCAGGTCATCTCCTAAAGGGAGGGAGAAAAAAACAACGCTGTCAAACAGAGAGCATTTGAAGTAGCACATAAAACAGTTTCATAAGCCGGTCTTAGGAAGGCATGGAAGAGATAAGGAATGAACAGAGATAAATAATAAACAAAAGGAACTTTTTAAAAAAAGACCTGAAACCCACTTTTATGACTTCTTTTCCTCATCTACCAAATTCCTGGTTCCATGGCTATCTCTGTCAATGCTTTCTACCTTAGAAAGATCTACTGGGCTATCCTATTTTCATTTCATTTAAGCTCCTAAGTAAAGGGACGACCCAGGGGTAAAAGTTCCATGGAAAATACCACATAAAGGGGGCTGCTTCCAACAAAGTTCACAGGGTGTTTCTGAAGGAATGCACAAAACACAGGGATCATTATTTAGAGGGGCTGTTTATTTTATTATGAGCAGTATAAGTTTCCAGTAAGTCCCAAACATCATTTTGGTCTTCATAGAAATGTCATTCATGGAGAAATGAAAAAACAAATAAAGAATACAACTTTAGCTCAACATGTAATAATACTTCATCTGCTTTTTGACATACACTCTCACTAAACTGAGAGAGAGAGAGAGTGCAAGGTGGCAGGGGGACGATATTTGTTTCATTCATATCCGGCATTTTTCTCCAGTTCCATCTCCTGGAAAATATTTGCATTCACTAAATGATTGTAGAATTAAATTGAATCCATTTCTGATTACCAAGAAACTGACTTGGAATTTACAAATCAGTTCCGAACCCTATTTCTTGATTCCTTCCACTTCCAAACCTAAGTGACAAGCACTGAGGCAAGAGGTGATTTATTTTGAGAAATAAACTCAACATTCAGAAAACTAAGATCATGGCAGCCGATCCCATCACTCCATGGCAAATAGATGGGGAAACAATGGAAACAGTGAGAGACTTTATTTGTTTGGGCTCCAAAATCACAGCAGATCGTGACTGCAGCCATGAAATTAAAAGACACTTGCTCATTGGAAGAAAAGCTATGACCAACCTAGACAGCATATTAAAAAGCAGAGACATTACTTTGCCAACAAAGGTCCATCTAGTGAAAGCTATGGTTTTTCCAGTAGTCATGTGCGGATGTGAGAGTTGGACCATAAAGAAAGCTGAGTGTCGAAGAATTGATGCTTTTGAGCTGTGGTGTTGGAGAACACTCTTGAGAGTCCCCTGGACTGCAAGGAGATCTAACCAGTCCATCCTAAAGGAAATTGCTCCTGAATATTCATTGGAAGGACTGATGCTGAAGCTGAAACTCCAATGCTGTGGACACCTGATGGGAAGAACTGACTCATTGAAAAAGACCCTGATGCTGGGAAAGATTGAAGGTGGGAGGAGAAGGGGACGACAGAGGATGAGATGGTTGGATGGCATCACCGACTCGATGGACATGAGGATGAGTAAGCTCCAGGAGTTGGTGGTGAACAGGGAAGCCCGGTGTGCTGCAGTCCATGGAGTCACAAAGAGTCAGACATGACTGAAAGACTGAACTGAACTGATTTTGAGAAAAGCAAGAAATTCTCTGTTTAGGTGAAGACATTTTCTGGAAGTCCACCCTGGAAGGACTTACAGACTCTGTGTCGCCACTCACCCACCATGACACAGGTGCCGTGGAGGGGCACCAGCATCATGCACTTAAGGTGTCCCTTCTCTATCCTGCTGTTACCAAGGTTTCTCTAATGAAGACCAAAGGAAGATCCAATGTCTCCTTATTACCGTCTCTCCTCTGCTCCCCAGGTACCTGCCTGTTCTATCATGTATCAAACCATGTTATCTCTTTTAAAGAGGCTGCAAAGCAACACTGAATTTGTGTCCAGGGACACAGTCAGTTCAGTGCGTTTCTTAATTAGCATTCTTGCAACATATCCTTGCAACATCTCTACCTTTCCACTCACCTGAACTACCATTCTAATCACACCTTCATTATTTTTAACCTGAAGGATGTTAATGCTTTCTGAGGGTTCTCTTACTACTTTTATCATTAATCCTTCCCACACATCTCTGCTGAATTAATTTTCCTAAAGTGAAGATCCAAAGGAAAAGCTTCCCTGGCTCCACAATCTTCATAGACCATCACATACACAGCCATAAGGGCTTCCCAGGTGGAACCTTTGGTAAAGAACCCACCAGGAGACACAAGTGACTCGAGTTCAATACCTGGATTGGGAGGATTCCCTGGAGGAGGAAACGGCACCCCATTCCAGTATTCTGAGCTAGGGAATCCCATGGACAGAGGAACCTGGCCGGCTGCAGTCCATGGAGTTGCAGAGTTGAACACAACTGAGAGACTGAACACACACACACAGTAATGAAGGCTGATGGTGCCACTGGCTGTGCTTCACGGTTTTCAGAGTATTAGTTCCATTCAAGTTTACACTCGACCCTTAATGTCATTATTAGCATCTCCATGTTATAGATGAGGAAGTCAAAGTTCAAAAAGATGAATTGCTTTGCTCAAGTTCAAAAATGCCACTACTGAAGCGCGCACATCTATCCCCTTAGTACAAATCCAGTATTTGTTTTCCACTCTACTGCGTTTACTAAGACATCATCCTAGTGTTCAAACCTTCTACAAAAAGATTCTGATTTTCAGCCTTGTGCCTTTTTGTTAAACCACGCACACCACAGATAGGATGAACTACTGTCTCTGCTTTTACTTACAACATTCTCTTCATGTGTGAATGCCCAGCGCCACATGCTTTTTGGATTTCTAGCCATTCATGAAGGCTCGTCTTAAACATCACCTCTGTCTTAAGGCCTTTGCTGACTCCCCTTCTATTCCAATATGATAAGAGAGCGCCCTTCTCATCCTCCTCCAAGGCACTTTTCCCCTCTCTCTTTTTCATAGTAACGGTTACGTTCCTTTTCGTGTTGTAGTTTTGTGAATAAACACCTCAGTCTGCATTCAACCATTTTTCCCTCTTCTGATACCCTTCTGATACCCTTCTCCCAATGTAGAATAAAAATCATGCTTAGGAAACCTAAAGTCTTTCAAGAACAGAACTCTAAAGAAGGACTGAACATTTCTTTCAATAGGGATACTGTCTACTCATCTCTGTGTGGACTAAAGAAAGCACCTTGCTCAACATTACCTTGTTGAATTGAAAGGAGCACCTATATGTCAATGCAAAATTGCTTGCTAACATTAATTAGAGCTAAATATTTCCATGTGATTTTTCCATCTAATGAGTACCACTAAATTTATGAAGGAATAGCAAAGATAGTAAGTCCATCCGACTCTTTGCCACCCCATGGACTGCAGCCTGCCAGGCTCCTCTGTCCATGGGATTCTCCAGGGAAGAATACTGGAGTGGGTTGCCATTCCCTTCTCCAGGGGATCTTCCCAACCCAGCGATAGAACCCAGGTCTCCTGCATTGCAGGCAGATTCTTTACCATCTGAGCCAAAAGAGAAGTCCCAAACAGTTTACTAAAATCTCCCCAAAACGCTTACATATACTTGTTTTTAATTAATGTGCAATGATTTTCTAAGACTGATTCATTATATTAAAGTTCTCTATTAGGGTTTCATGTGAAAATTAAGTGCAAACAGACTATTTTTATTTCCTCTTCTGTCACTTACTAGCTCAGTGAGCTTAGGTAAGTCACATCTTCAGCCAGTTGTAGTGATTTCAAACCGTCAGCTTTGGAAGCAACCAGATCTCAGCTTGTGGCATCTTTGAAACAGAGGGAATAGAGATGCTAACTATCTCATGGCTTAATCATGAGGATTAAATGAGATTTTATAGATATAATATGTGTATATAGATAATCCCTAACTCTACATGTATGTGTGTATATACACGTCTATGAGCATGGTTCCCTAATGTTTAATCATTCAATAAAGAGCAGATCTGATGCTGATTAGTACCAAGCTGAGTCTCAGAATTCTCTCTAAAATGAGAGGTAGAATTTCTCTCTGTTTTAGATGTCAGAAATCTGAGATGACAGAGTATTTTTCATAAAAGAATGAAGTATTGTGCAAATGTAATCCATAATTAAGTTAGCAATGATTAATAGAAACTACACAGTATGGAAACAGAAAGTTATTTAAAGAGATTATTATGATTCCTGAGTATGATTTGTACTTTATCCTGGAGAAAAACTTTCTCATCAGAATAGATCTCTGACATAGTAGTAACAGCCAGTGAAGAAAGATGTGACTTTAAAAAAGTGTTCCATTGGTACCTTATTCTGGGAGTGATTTAGATGTAAGCAAAGGTAAATTTTTTCATAACTTCTAAACCTTCACTTAGTTTGCCTCAGGTTATTTTCTCTACAAGGAAAGGATGCTGTGTCCCATTGCCAGGCCATGGACCCCACACCACTGCATCCAGCAGTCCTCACCTCTGCCCTGCTCACACCTCCTACCTCAGCCACCCCTCATCACTGCTTTGCTCTTCTTCCCATCCTCACCCCCACTCAGCTGTTGTTTTCCCGCTTCCCGGGCCACAGATAAGACAGGAAGAGATATACAAAGCTTAAAGCCAATTACTCCAAACTCTAGGTAGGTACTTTCTGATAAACTTTTCTGCTAAGGCTTGCACCTGTCTACCTTCTTTCCTTTCTGATTTTCTTGTCACTCAGGAATGACATCATACCCTGTTCCTCAGCAGCTGGGAGGCAGTTAAGAGCCTATGCTTCTTAGCCAACTGATGGGATTAAAAATCTAAAAAAATCATACAAATGAATTTATTTACAGAACAGAAGTAGACTCACAGACATAGAAAGAAAACTTGTGGTTACCAAAAGGCAAAGGTGAGGGGAAGGGATAAATTAGGAGTCTGAGATGAGCAGATATTCACTACTGTAAATAAAATGGATAAACAGTAGGGAACTACTGTGTAGCACAGGGAGCTATATTCAATGTCTTGTAATAATCTAGCATGGAAAAGAGTCTAAAAAATTATTGTATATGTGTATATATAACTGAATCACTTTGTGGTACACCTGAAACACAACACTGTAAATCAAATATATATCAAAAAAATTTTTTTTGGAAGTCAGTCTGCTTTACTTCTTAAATTTTTTAATGTTTACAATGTTGTGTTTGTTTCTGCTGTACAACAATGCAAATCAGCCATAATTATACATACATCCCCTCCCTCTTGCACCCTCCTCCCCACCACTCCCCTATCCCAGAGTGATAGGGGAGTCATCACAGAGTGCCAGTCTGGACTCCATGTGTCATGCAGTGACTTCTCATCACCTTTTATTCATATTTTACACATGATAGTGTACATATGTCAATGCTCCTTTCTCCATTCGTCCCATTCTCTCCTACCCCTAAGTGTCCACAAGTCCCTTCTCTATGTCTGTGTCTCCGTTCCTTCTTTGCAGATAGGTTCATCAACACCATTTTTCTAGATTCCATAGATATGTGTTAATATCCCAGTGTTCACTGCAGCACTGTTTACAATAGCCAGGATGTGGAAGCAACCTGAATGTTCATCAACAGATGAATGGATAAAGAAGATATGGTATATATACACAGTGGAATATTACTCAGCCATAAAAAGAACGAATTTGAGTCAGTTCTAGTGAGGTGGATGAACCTAGAGCCTGTGATATAAGAAGTTGGAAACAGAAAAGCAAAAGAAATTTTAAGTATATATATAAAAAAACAATCAATGTATCTCTGTTAACACAGCCTCAACAGTCCCATCTCCCAAGGAAAGATGTCTAGTTATGCAAGGGATATATATCAGAGTATCTTCTTATTTCCTAGACAGACTTCAAATGCCAAGTCTCTATATAGCAAATATACTCAATTCTGTCCTAAATGAATGAACAGATAAGGTTAAATAATAGGAGTATAGAAGGTTGTCTTTCATGAACTGTCCAGCCCTTTCTCTCTCCTCCACATACCAATCTTCAGAAGCCAGGGGTTACATAGGCCAGTTTCCATGTTCTTGCCTTGTTAGACAGCAAGACTGACCGTGGGTCCCAGGACTCTGCAGCGTCAAGGTGAGAAGATGCTCATACGCTCATTTTGCACCCCTGCCCCCCGCCACTCGTCATGTAGCTTCTACTTGCACTGATATCACCTGTATCAGCCCATCTCAGGACAAACGGCGGGAAACTTAAAGCATCCATTCAATAAGTAGCACAGCTCTTTATTATCAAAAGAGAAAAGAAACAAAAATCTGCATGTTACGCTGAGGTCTAATAATCTTAGAGTTCAAAACATGCAGTTAGGAAAGATCTGCAAAGTGTACTGAGCTTGCAAAAAGATGAAACTAGAAAAAATGTAAACTGTATCTTATTCCTACTAGATACATTGAATAGAAAAACTACTTTCCCTGGTCTCTGTCCCTGGGTACTGCTTCCCTGGGCCATCTACCTTGGCCACAGCCACAGAGGTGTTTTATCTGAAACTGACCATGCCATGTGGCTTCGGTGACCTCGCTCCACACCCTCAGGATGCCCCACCACAGGATGCTATCAAGGCACACTGCAGAGTTACTCTCTGTTACCTTCCTACATTGTCCCCCTCTAAGGCTGAGGGACTTCCTTCCTGTCCTGTCCGAGCTTTTCTTGTCCTGAGTTCTTTCGATTTTCATTTCATGTTATTCCAGCTTTACTTACTTCTTCATTCTTTCTCACTCCCACCTCTTTGAATCAGGTCACTGACCAGTGCTGTCCTCAGCAAGGGATGCCCAGCCCCCTCTCTCTCACCCATGATTTGTGTCACTTCTTTATGGTTTACAGGCTACTTGGGGCTGTGAGTTTTCCTTTTATGGGTTATCACTATCAGATTGTAAGCCTTTTATTCCCTATCAGATGAGAACCTCTGGGAGGGAAGGGATCATGTCTGGTAACTCCTTCAATGTTTACACAATGGGTAAAATAATAGGAATCCATTTAACCTCTCTGAGATTCTTTTCTGCTTTCTTCTTTGTTGTTGTCAAATAACAACAATAAATTATACTTGTCCTACCAAACACATATGACTGCTGCCAGGATTGCTGTTCAATTGCTAAGTCATGTCTGACTCTTTGTGACCCCCACCAAGGGCTGCAGCATGCCAGGCTTCCCCGTCCTTTACCATCTCCTGGAGTTTACTCAAATTCATGTCTGTTGAGTTGAAGATGCCATCAAACCATCTCATCCTCCGTCGACCCTTACTCCTCCTGCTTTCAATTTTTCCCAGCATCAGGGTTTTTTCCAATGAGTCGGCTCTTCGCATGAGGTGGCCAAAGAACTGGAGTTTCAGCTTCAGCATCAGTCCTTCCAATGAATATTCAGGGTTGATTTCCCTTAGGACTGACTAGTTGGATCTCCTTGCTGTTTAGGGGACTCTCAAGAGTCTTCTCCAGCACCATAGTTCAAAAGCATCAATTCTTTGGCCCTTGGCCTTCTTACTGGCCCAGCTCTCACATGCATACATGGATGAGAGAGATTAAATTACATTAAATTAAATTACTTCTTTCTCTCTCTCAGCAATGTCTCCATGTTTGCTCCCAACGGAGGGTCCACCTCCACAGGCCTGGCCAGTGACCACAGTGAACTCCAGAATGCTTTGTGCTCGACAATTGACTCTTTACAAAATAAAACACTGGGCTAATCCCGTCAAATGCAAAACACCAGAGTCGATTTTTATCTGTGGCAAGGGCTGCTGCAGATCAGAGCATGATTTTATTTTCAGTTTCCATATCAGAATCATCACTCAGCAGTTGTTTCACACATATTATTCATGTTATTGCACTCTTATCAGTGAAATGCCGCCAACAGTGGAACCTGGTAATTTTGATTACACTTGGATATGCTTTTAATGCAGGAAGCCAACAGGAGCACCATATCTGGTGAAAGGGAGGCATTACAGCTGGCCTGTGCATGGGAGACAGCACGAGACTGGAGTCAGATAAAGCGGGAAAGCCATGCTCCTTCCTGGGCAGAACCAGAAAGAGCTTTCCAGCTGACAGTGCATCCCTGGACTGTAAACACAGACTCCAGGTCAGACTTGAAGCCTGGGCAGGCTTGAGCTGAGAACAAGGAGGTCACTGTCAAAATCACTAATTTGGGCTTCCCTGGTGGTTCAGACAGTAAAGAATCTGCCTGCAATGCAGGAGACCTGGGTTCGATCCCTGGGTGGGGAAGAATCCCTGGAAAAGGGAATGGCTACCCACTCCAGTGTTCCTGCCTAACTGAAGAATTCCATGGAGAGAGGAGCCTGGCAGGATACAGTGCATGGGATTGCAAAGAGTCAGCCATGACTGAGCGACTAACACAACAGCAACTCGACAGATCTACGAAAAGCCAAAAAATCTTCATTCTGTTCCTACGGTAGAGGGACCTATAGTTTGAAAAATAATAGGAAGTGCAGTGCATTCATAACAATTGATGGAATGCTTTTGGAAAAGCAGTAGCTGCTGAAAAATAAAAATACTTTTCTTATTAAGATTTTTTACACCTATTTTTCTTTTTTTAAAAAATGTATTTATTGAAGTATAGTTGATTTACAATGCTAATTTCTGCTGTACAGCAAAGTGATTCAGATACACACACACACACACACACACACACACACACACACACACACATGCATTCTTTTTCCATATTCTTTTCCACTAGGGTTTATCACAGGATATTGGATTTAGTTTCCTATGCTATACAGTGGGAACTTGTTGTTTATCTATATTTTATATATTTATGTATAGTAGTTTTCATCTGCTAATCCCAAACTCCCAATCCACCCCTCTTCTACCCTTCTTTCCCCCTGGTGACCACAAGTGTGTACTCTAGATCTGTGAGTCTGTAAAAACCTATTTTTCTTAGTACAACTCAGGCTGCTAAAATTAAAAATATGCAAATAACCAATGGAAATCTGTAGAAATAGGGTTACCAAAATCATAATGAAATCTTGTTCTTTTAAACTGAAAACCCAGGCATATGTCCAATATAAACTAAAACTGGCCTGAGAAGGGGATTCCCAGTTGCTGTGTGTGTACTATCTGGTCTCACAGACCCTCCCCACCAGGGGGTGGGTGGGAGACGCTCTGACTGGAACACTGACTAATCTAATTCACTGCAATGCCAGAGCTTCTAAACTTGTCGCTGGCCTCTGCTCTCAGTGAAGTTAATCACCAGTGGATACAACAGAGGGTACACCATGCAGGTAAAGATTCATGGAATCAATTCGAGAAGCAGCTTTTAATTCAGGTTTCACAGACTGGAGAACACGTGCATGAGAGGACAATATAATCCCGCGGGCTTTCGGTAAGAAGGCAGGCACTGGGCGCTGACATCAGGAGGAAACCTTCCCAATTGGAAATTCCAAGGGTGCCTAAGACCTGAGCCACATACTCACTCCTATAAATCGACCATATGACTCCCAGGTCTCACAAAGCTAAGCCCACGTGGTGTATGGTCTTTCCTTATTGCCTTCACACTGCAAAAAGAGTCTTATTCGCTGTAAGGAAATCAGTCCCATTTGCTGGAGGCCCGGACCCCTCACCTCTCTGATTTCAGCTGTCCTTGAAAACTCTGGACTCCTTGTGGAAAGGATAAGAGCCTTGACTGAAGTTTATATAACTAACTGTCACTCTTGAAAACATTATCTCATGCTGGAAAGTGAAAGTCTTAGTTGCTCAGTCATGTCCAACTCTTTGTAACCCCATGGGCTGTAGCCTGCCAGGCTCTTCCAACCATGGAATTCTCCAGGCAAGAATACTGAAGTGGTTGCCATTCCCTTCTCCAGGGGCTCTTCCTGATCCAGGGATTGAACCTGGGTCTTCTGCATTGCAGGCAGATTCTTTACCATCTGAGCCACCAGGTATATAACTATCATTCTTGAAAAAATTATCTCATGCTAGATCCCTGCATTTTGGACTTTTCTGAAGATTTCTTGTTCTAGATGAAGTTTTGTTGTTTTCTTGTTTTATTTCAGAACAGGAAGATGGACATGATCTGTCTTATTCTCCTGTCCCTTTGTGTTAAGTGCATTCCACATTCTCTCTGTGTATTACTTGGGACCTTCCAGAACAATAAAAACCAGACACTTCTAAGGTTCATTTTAAATGAAATCTATTCATTTAAGATGAATATATTTCAAGCTTACTGTCATTCCCATTCTTTGATTTGGGGATAGCTTCTAGGACCTAAGAGTGTGTTAAAATGTTACGAGAAGTGAAATCTATATCAGGTTCTCAGAATGTAAAGGAGATGGTTTGATGTTCAGTGCACACCTGCAGGAACTTCATGGTTCTTGTTAAACCTAGGTGACAGTTTCACCCCTGAATTCCTGCTGGCAACACACAAGTAGGTACCTGCTGGCTTCCTGCATTCCTACAAACCCTGTGCTCCCAAAGAGAAGCACTCACAGGTTTAATCATAAATTTAAAAGATGCTTTCAAGGAGAGACTGAAGCATGTGAGGAGCATTAAGAGGATTTCCCACATTTGGAATCTTGGGCTGGTATTTTCCTGTATCCTTTCTGAGAATAAATCATATTAAATCTAGGTTTACAAGAAGAGAGCCAAATTTCTGACTAGCTCATGAGAAAAGTCGTGTTATTAATGATGCCACTGTTATCCTACTTCTGATCTACATTATACCTCTTAGTGGAGATGCAGACACTCAGAAATTAGCCCTGGGAAAGACACATAAATTATAATTAATCTCTGAAATAACTGTGGTTTGTACTAATCAAACTTCTCTTTCCTAGTGGCTCAGTGGTAAAGAATCCACCTGCAGTGAAAGAGATGTGGGTTCGATCCCTGGGTCAGGAAGATCCCCTGCAGAAGGAAACGGCAACCTGCTCCAGGATTCTTGCCTGAAAAATTACATAGACAGAGGAGTCTAGCAGGCTACAGTCCACAGGGTCACAGAAGAGTCGGACATGACTGAGCGACTAAACAGCAACAAGGGAAAAGAGGAGGAGGGCGGTGGAGGTTAGAAGGAGAGGAGGGTCATAATTACGTTCTAGGCCACGTTTTTCACTTTATATGTTCCGAACCACTTTCCACAGACAGATAATCTGGAAATGTGCTTTTGATGAAGCCCGTGTCTCAGTTATAGAGGAGCAGAATGGTGGAACAGAACAGGCTCCAAGTTGGCATTTAATATTTGCCAATGGGGTCGTTAAGAGTCAGCCACGACGGAGAGACTTCACTTTCACTTTCCTGCATTGGAGAAGGAAATGGCAACCCACTCCAGTGTTCTTGCTTGGAGAATCCCAGGGACGGGGGAGCCTGGTGGGCTGCTGTCTATGGAGTCGCACAGAGTTGGACACCACTGAAGTGACTTGGCAGCAGCAGCAGCAACCTTGCCTGATACTTGCCCTGCCATGGACCAGCAGGATGACACTGGGCAACTTTCCTGTTTTGATTATTGGTGTCCTCATCCACAAATGGGTGTTAATAACCTTCTCTCGCAGGATTGCTGAAAGGATTAGCGATAGACACACGAAGTACCTAGCGCAGGATCTGGCCCAAAGTCGCTGCTCCCTGGAGGTAATCATTGGTGTGTTGCTAACTTGAGGATGCGTGTTCCAGCTTTTGGCGCAGACTTTGTGAAGGGATGGGATGAACATAGGGGAAAACATTTATGAGTTTTTTTTTTAATCTATCTCACTTTGTTAATTACTTAATATTTAACTGGTTAATTATTCATAGTCAAATAGAAGGCATAATGAACATGTGCTTATTAAATAATAATTTGCTTCTCTAACTCCCTTTACCACTAAAGCACCATGCACACGAGGGATGGGGGAGGTATGCTATGTCAGTGACTGGTATTTTTCCTAAATGGGACAATTATGAGTAACCAGGATGTGTCCTGTTTCCAAAAGTTGATTTTGAGTTCCAAAGAGTTCAGATGCTTTGCCCTTGTGCTTACAGATTCCTCCCAGGACAGCAGGGAGGGCTGTCCAGCTGGCATGCTGGCCTGAGAGCTCATCTCAGATGGGCTGCAGGATGCAGTGGGGAAAGGGGACATACAGGAGGAAAGCTTCTGTGGGGTGGGGGGCAGGGCTTAGCATCCAGGCAGGGCACATGCAAAGCGGGCCAGCCTGGACAGGAGCAGACCCTGGAAGCCACTGTGGTTAAGATAAAAAGTCTCTGCTGTGGCAGGATTTCTGGTTCACCAGAAGGAAAGCAAGTCTCACTGCTTCACTGCTGTGAACCTAACCCTGTTGAAGGCATGCATCTTCAAGCGCTTTCCCAGCTAACTTCCTACCAGACACCAGGCTCCTGTCTATGAACTTCACTCAAATATCTCTTCTCAGGTTGAAAGGTGATTTATAAATCTCTGGTTGGCATTGCCCAAGTCCAGC
The DNA here is from genome assembly GCA_006410935.1 of Redunca redunca. Taxonomy (NCBI): domain Eukaryota; kingdom Metazoa; phylum Chordata; class Mammalia; order Artiodactyla; family Bovidae; genus Redunca; species Redunca redunca. The sequence goes on from SJYQ01000824.1 coordinate 359,663, forward strand.
CAGATGTTCCCGGACTTAAGCATGAATGTGAAAAGCAAGGTGACTTCATCGGACACAGAAAATGTCTACTGTGGTGCTCCATATATGGACAGTCAAATCCAGAGACTGGGAGAAAGCTGCTTAGCTCCAGAGAAACTTTTATTTATTTATTTTTTACCATGAGGTTAAAATATCCTTAAAAAAGGGAGAAGCAAAAGATTAAAATGTTTGCCCTCAGAAGTTCACAGGTCTTCAAGAAGAAAAGTTGGGGTCAAAAGAAAAATCGGAGAACAGTTACCCTTATTAGAAGAAAGAAACAACAAAAAAGGCTGAGTTTAGTATAGACTGATAAGACGCTTACCTTTTGGGGAAAAATACTCTGTGAAAACAGAGAAATAAAGATAAAAGAGGAAGACATCAAATTAATGATGTCTAAAAAAGATAAGATTCAGAACTCAGTTGCTAAATGTGTCTTTACATGAGAAAAGGAAGAAAAGAACTTTAGGAGGAAATTAGAAAGCAAAGATGATCTTGCAGCAGTCTTTCAGGAGGGGGAGAAAGTGAGAAGGAAGGTTCGGAATATACAGGGCAAATGGATACTTTACAAATTTCAGACAGATGTTTCTCTTCTTTGATCCTGGCTGACAACACACAGCTCCATGTCGGGAGAAGGGGGCTCCAATCACGCTGAGTAGTTTATGACTCAGTAAAGCCAGTCGGGCCAGGGTCTCCTAATGCACCCAGATGTGAACTCCCACAGACACATATTTTAGTCTCCACTATGTGCCAGGTGCTACTTTAGGTCCTGGGAATACAATGTAACAGACATGGCCCCACGGGCTCTTAGGAAACATGAGCATCCCTGGGAGAGCCAAGTAATGAACAATGAACAAGAAATGTAACTACAAGAAATGTAACTACAAGAAATGTAACTACAACAGGCCCATTCTCCTCAGGGTTGCTGAGTTTTGTTTTGTTTTCTGATAGGGTCACCCCAGCCACCAAAGCTCATCCTGCTTTAATGGGTGCTGGTTGAGAAGCCATATTCCTCAAACTTGCTACATTGATCTGATGTGTCTAATTAAAGAAATGCATGAGAGGGGTCTGGGTTGCAGTTATCAGACATTTGAGGGGCGGCCTTGTGGAAAAAACATTTTGTGTGTCCTATGGAGTCAAGAAGCACGATTAGAATCAAAGCTATAGGAGAGAGTTTTTTTTTTTTTAATAAACTCTCTAATGAATCTGTCTCTGGTGCTAAATATTCCACAGGTGGTTTTTGTTAATAAGCCCTGCTTTAGGAGCCGGAAATAAAGCTGAAAATAAAGTCAACGTCCTCATCGAGGTCACCTTCTGGCCAAAATGAGACAATACTTTGCAACACCATGTAACAAAACATAGTGTAACTTAGCATAATGTAATATGATATAGCATAATAATGAAACACAAAAACTACTCAATAATAGCTGGCCATCTTAAAAGGGTGAGCTGCTTATCTTGGAAGTTTCAGGACCATATAGAGTGAGAGCCCTCTGGGAATTCAAAGGCTGGAGCATCTGCTCTCTTCTCACTTTGGTGGGACCACAGCGGGGTTTGGGGCAACCCCTGCCCCCTCCATTTGTCTCTGATTCTGGACTCAATGAATTCTGGACTATCCATGTGATCCCTGAAAGGCTGGGGATACATGATTCCATTTTAATTTTTGATTTAACTGAAAAGTTTCCTCACTACATCTTTTGGATTACATAAATAGTACATGATTTTTGTTAAAAAGTTAAACACTGCAAAAATACAAAATGTAGGAAAATGAAAGCCAGCCAGGATCCTAAGATGTAGAGATAATGCCCACAGTAAACAGTTTTAAGCCCTAGCTACTTATCCAGTTCTTATATACATATACTAACATGGGGATTATATGTATACTTCTAATGAGGTCACACTGTCTAGTGACTTAATCTTCTTCATTTTTCATTTCTTCTTTCCCCAAAGAACATATAAACTTGCCATCTTTTTAAAGGCTGCACAGACCATTGCATTGCCTGGAAGTACTATAGTTTATTTAATCAAATGATGTAGAGTTAAATTGTGGCTAGTTTTCATTACTACAAACATGCTTTAGCAAAAATCCTTCTATATTGATTTTTTTTTCATGGTTCTATATTTCTTAAACAGGATTAATTCCTGGTATAGATTTTCTAAGTCAAATGGCATACATATTTAAATTTTTCATATACTGTCAAATTGTTCTCCAAAAACTGGCCTATTAATTTACATTTATCCAACAGTATTCTGTTCCTGTTCCTTTACTAATATTCTTTTTAAAAATAAGATTTGAAGTGGCTTCTGGCCAAGATGATGACACAGGGGGCTCCTGAATTTCTGTTCTCTCACAGACTCACTAAGCATATACTACACATGGAGTAAAATCCTCTGAGAGAGATTCAGAAACCAGATGAGTGACTCCTACACATCAGACAACAGAGAAAATGCCCTATCAGAACAGGTGAGAAAGGCTGAGACACTGCTGTCATGAAGCCTACCCCTGGCACAGCACCATACACTTGGAGGGGACTCCCTAACTCCCAGCTTGTCCTTGAGGAGTAAACCATCCGGACCCCAGACCACACACCCAGCACTCCAGTTTTTAAGCATGCAACCTAAATGACAGGCCCCCCAGTCACCCAGCTCTGACAATCAGTGGGGCTTGCATTCATGAGTCCCATAGGACTACAGAAAACAGGAGCACAGACGCAGTTGTTAAGAAGCATGGCAACACTCCCAGGGCTACATACCTGGCTCAGTGCAGGGGAGAAGTAAGAACACCCCGCTTCATGTTCTCCCTGGAAGGGGTTCAATTACACACTTTACCAGTTGTTGCCAGGGAGTCCAGCTTCTGATCAGTCTGCGTCTAGGTACTACAAATCTCCCCTTTGGGACACTGACAGGTGTTGGCACACTCTTAATTACTGGGAGCCACTAAGATCAAATACAGCAGTTGGACAACCACAGAAATTTGAGAGATAACCGAGAGCTGGGACCAGGCTGATTGATGAGGTTAATCACCTATGGGAGACCAGTCTGTGAAGACTGAGAGAGGTGATTCTTTTATCTAGCATGCAGAAACCAACATAGAATGTATCATAAGATGAAGAAACAAAGAGATATGTTCTAAACTAAAGAATAAGATAAATTTCCAAAAACAATATGAATGAAATAGAAATAAATGACTCAATAGAGAGCTCAATAGATAGTTCCAGATAATCATGATGGTGTGATCACTCACCTAGAGCCAGACATCCTGGAATGTGAAGTCAAGTGGGCCTTAGGAAGCATCACATGAACAAAGCTAGTGGAGGTGATGGAATTCCAGTTGGGCTATTTCAAATCCTAAAAGATGATGCAGTGAAAGTGCTGCACTCAATATGCCAGCAAATCTGGAAAACTCAGCTCTGGCCACAGGACTGGAAAAGGTCAGTTTTCATTCCAATCCCAAAGAAAGGCAATGCCAAAGAATGTTCAAACTATTGCACAATTTCACATATCTCACATGCTAGCAAAGTAATGCTCAAAATTCTCCAAGCCAGGCTTCAGCAATATGTGAACCATGAACTTCCAGATGTTCAAGCTGGTTTTAGAAAAGCCAGAGGAACCAGAGATCAAACTGCCAACATCTGCTAGATCACCAAAAAAGCAAGAGAGTTCCAGAAAAACATCTGCTTTATTGACTATATCAAAGCCTTGGACTGTGTGGATCACAATAAACTGTGGAAAATTCTTCAAGAGATGGGAATACCAGACCACTTGACCTGCCTCTTGAGAAATCTGTATGCAGGTCAGGAAGAAATAGTTAGAACTGGACATGGAACAACAGGCTGGTTCCAAATAGGAAAAGGAGTACGTCAAGGCTGTATATTGTCACCCTGCTTATTTAATTTCTATGCAGAGTACATCATGAGAAACGCTGGACTGGAAGAAGCATAAGCTGGAATCAAGATTTCAGGGAGAAATATCAATCACCTCAGATAGGCAGATGACTCCACCCTTATGGCAGAAAGTGAACAGGAGCTAAAAAGCCTCGATGAAAGTGAAAGTGGAAGGTGAAAAGGTCAGCTTAAAGCTCAACATTCAGAAAACGGAGATCATGGCATCTGGTCCCATCACTTCATGGNCTCAAGAGGCAGGTCAAGTGGTCTGGTATTCCCATCTTTTGAAGAATTTTCCACAGTTTATTGTGATCCACACAGTCAAAGGCTTTGGCATAGTCAATAAAGCAGAAATAGATGTTTTTCTGGAACTCTCTTGCTTTTTTGATGATCCAGCGGATGTTGGCAATTTGATCTGTGGTTCCTCTGCCTTTTCTAAAACCAGTCCCATTACTTCATGGCAAATAGATGGAGAAACAGTGGAAACAGTGGCAAACTTTCTGGGCTCCAATATCACTGCAGATGGTGACTGCAGCCATGAAATTAAAAGACACTTACTGCTTGGAAGAAAAGTTATGACCAATCTAGACAGTACATTAAAAAGCAGAGACATTACTTTGCCAACAAAGGTCCATCTATAAAGAAAGCTGAGTGCTGAAGAATTGATGCTTTTAAACTGTGGTGTTGGAGAAGACTCTTGAGAGTCCCTTGGACCACAAGGAGATCCAACCAGTCCATTCTAAAAGAGATCAGTCCTGGGTGTTCATTGGTAGGACTGATGTTGAAGCTGAAACTCCAATACTTTGGCCACCTCATGCGAAGAGCTGACTCATTGGAAAAGACCCTGATGCTGGGAAAGATTGAGGGCAGGAGGGGAAGGAGACGACAGAGGATGAGATGGTTGGATGGATGGCATCGCTGACTCAATGGACATGGGTCTGGATGGACTCTGGGAATTGGTGGTGGACAGGGAGGCCTGGCATGCTACATTCTATGGGGTCACAAAGAGTCGGACATGACTGAGTGACTGAACTGAAATGAGATAGGTCAAAATAACAGTCATAAAGATGCATACCAAGGTGAGGGGATCAAAGTGTGAACAAAGTGAAAATTACGACAAAGAGAAAATATTAAGAAGCATGAAAGAGAAATCACAAGCCTGAAGAATATAATAAATACAATAACATGGACTGTAGCTCACTGGGCTCCTCTGTCCAAGGAGTCCTCGAGGCAAGAATACGGGAGTGGGTTGCCATTTCTTTCTCCAGGGGACCTTCCCAATGCAGGGACTGGACCTGAGTCTCCTGCATTGCAGGCATTCTTTACCATCTGAGCCACTGTGGAAGTCCGAAAAAGTTCAACAGAGAGATTCAAAAGCAGACTAGATGAAGCGGAAGAGAGGATCAGGGAACTAGAAGAAAGGGCAGTGGAATTCATCCAGTAAGAGGAGAAAAAAAAAAAAAGACTGAGAACGAGTGAAGATAGCTTAAGACACTTATGGGACACTATCAAATAGACCAGCGTACGCATGTGGGGATCCCAAGAGGAGAAGAAAGGGAGAAAGAGGCAGAAAGCTTTTCAGAGAACCTGGGGAAAGAAACAGACATTCGGACCTAGGAATCTCAGAAAGCACCAAAGGAGATGGATTTAAAGAGACTCTTTCTGAGATCTGAGATGTATTACAATTAAATTGTCAAAAGTTGAAGACAAGGAGAGAATCTTAAAAGAAGTAAGAGAAATGCAACTTGTTTATGCACAAGGGAACCCCTCTAGGACTATGAGCAGATTTTTCAGCAGAAAACTTGCAGGCTAGAAGGTAGTGTGGGATTATGTCCAAGAACACAGTACCCAGCAAAGCTGTCCTTCAGAATTGAAAGAAATATAAAAAGTTTTCCAGTTAAACAAAAGCTGAAGGAGTTTATTACCATTACACCAGCCTTACTACAAATGTTAAAGGGATTTCAATGAGCTGAATTCAAATTAGTAAAAAGAATACATGGAAGTGTAAAAATTACTGGTAAGGGTAAATGTATAAATTTGTAATACTCTAATATTATAATGATGGTGAGTATTTACAAGGGAGATGATAAATAACTTATAACCCTAATATACAGGTAAAAAGAAATTATTTACAATAACTATAATTATAATAATTTGTTAATGAATATATAATATTAAAAGATTTAAATTGTGGCATCAGAAACAAAATGTGCCAAAGGGAGTGTAAAAATAAGCAAGCAGGATATCAGCCTAAAACACCTCTGCACAGCAAAGGAAACATCAACAAAATGAAAAGGTGACCCATGGAATTGGAGATTTGCAAACCACCCATCTGATGAAGGGTGGGCATCCAACACAGACAAGGGACTTATACAACTCAATAGTAAAAAGCCAAACAACCCAATTAAAAAATGGGCAATGGACCTGAAGACATATTTTCCAGAGATGACACACAAATGGCCAACAGGTACATGGAACGGTACTCAGTATCACTAAAGCGTAAGAGAAATGCAAATCAAAACCACATATACCTTGGAACTTGCCCTGGTGGTCCAGTAGTTACGAATCTGCCTTCCAATGCAGGAGATGTGGGCAGGGAACTAAGGTCAATGAGTACCTATCAGGTTAATTCCCAGCTTAAAACAATTGCCTTTTGTTGAGAAGAGCCCCACCCACAGAGATGGACCTGAAGTAACGACATGCAAGGTCCTTGCAACTTAACCCTGACCTCTGGCCACCTCCTAGGTGTGGACAACTGACCTATGCTGGACCGAGATTTGAAACTTAAACAGAGAGGCTGAAGCTGGCTGAAGCTGGTACCTGAATGGCAGTGTCCACGTACTCCAGTTGCTGAGGCCTCCATAGTCCGCTACCCTTGAAGACCACGGCTGCCATTAGGTTGCGGAGGCACGGGTTGGGAAGGGGTTCCCATTGTCTCAAGGCCTGGGACTGGCTAGCTGGCGGCTGTGATGAGGGCTCTGGAGCCCTGCAGGACACAGCCCTCAGCCTGTCCCCGGCCCACAGCTCACCCGCGGGCCCCGAGGCTGGTGGGCCCGTAGGGTCCCAGGGAGCAGGCTGCCATCCACCTCCCACAGCACCCTCTGTCACGAGGGCAACCGCGAGGCTGACCATTGGCAGAGCAGGACCTCTAACTGCCGCAGTCAGTCTCGCGATAACTGTCCTGTGCTAACAACTGTGCCCTGACCTGCCCCTATTCCAGAACTGCCGCCCGATCCAGCAGTCCCACTTCTCGGTATGTATCCAAAAGAAACGGATCATCATCCCAAAGAGACGTGGGCACTCCCAAGCTCACTGCAGCATTATTCATAACAGCAAAGGTACGCAAAGAACCAACATGTCCACTGGCAGAAAAACGGAAAAACAAACTGTGATATATATGAATGTTATTTAGCCTTAAAAAGGAGGAAAATTGTGCCACTTTCAACAAATGGATTGACCTTGAGGACACTATGCTAAGTGGAATAGGTCAGACAGTAAAGACAGATACTGTGTGGCATCACTTTATGTGGAGAAAGAAAGTAGAATGGTGACTGTCTGGGACTGAGGGGTGGGGTAAACAGGGAGAGATTGGTAAAAGGATGCAAGTGAAAGTCATCCAGTTGTGTCCAACCCTTTGGAATCCCATGGACTATACAGTCCATGGAATTCTCCAAGCCAGAATCCTGGAGTTGGTAGCCTTTCTCTTCTCCAGTGGATCTTCCCAACCCAGGAGTCAAACCGGGGTCTCCCACATTGTAGGTGGATTCTTTACCAACTGAGTTATCAAGGAAGCCTCGAAGGATCCAAACTTTCAGTTATAAGAGCAGTAAAGTCTGAGGACCTAAGTATAGCTGATAATAAAATACTTACAGTTGTAATGATTATACTGTACTGTATAACTGAAATTTGACAGAGGAGCCTGGCAGGCTACAATCCGTGGCGTCACAAAGAGTCAGACACAGCTTAGTGACTAAACCACAACCATAACTGAAACTTGCTGAGCAGAATTTAAGTGTGCTTACCAAAATAAGGAAGATAAATATGTGAGGCAACGGATGTGCTAACTATCCTGATGGTGGGAATCCTTTCACAATGTATATCATATCATCATGTATACTTTAAATATATTGCAATTTTATTTCATTATACATAATTCATTATACTTCAATTAAAAATATTTTTTAACTCATTGCCAATTTCATAGGAGAAATGAACTGTTGCTTTAATTGCATCTCTATTAGTATAGCATATTTATTAGATGCATTCTTTTCTTATTTTTAGAATACCTGTCTATATTGTTGCTCACTCTTATATGAGAATACATATTTTTATTATTGTTTAAAGAGTGCTTTGGGAAATTAGCTCTCTGTCTCGCCTCTTAGGTTGTCCCACAAATATATTTACCATATCACATCTCTATGGGTAGAATTCCTGAAATAAATATGAACAAGAAAACTGGAAGGAAAAGCAACCTTTGAGAAGAAAAGGTGAGCCATAAAATTTTATCTTTGAAGAGTATTCCATATAGTCATTAAAGTATACGGCAGGCAAGTTTTATTATATAGCAGCAAACTTTTCTAAATGTTGAAACCTGATTGCTAAAAATATGTTGCTGTTTGGTTGCTAAGTCATGTCTGACTCTTTGCAACCCCATGGACTGTAGCCCACTAGGCTCCTCTGACCAACAGATTCTCCAAGCAAGAATACTAGAGTGGGTTGCCATTTCCTTCTCTAGGGATCTTCCTAATCCAGGGATTGAATTGGTGCCTCCATCATGGCAGGCAGATTCTTTACCAGGTCCCCATTAAAAATACGTGTTGCACTAAAAGCTTAAATAGGGCAGGACATCAATATTCCAGTTGAACCATCCAGTATATAAGAGTGTGTGTGTGTGTGTGTGTGTGTGTGTGTGTGTGAATGTTTCCATATAATGGGTATGAGGGATCTTACTGGGTTGATGCAATCTTCTAAAACTATATGATGATGATGGTTGCACAAATCTATAAATTTACTACATATCATTGAATTGCATACTTGAAATGGGTTAGTTTTCTGATATGTAAATTACACCTCAATACAGCTGTAAAAAAGAAGACCTAGAAATTGCTCAATTGTGTGTGCAGATGGTGAGTGGCAGAGGGGTTCTGAGACAATGAATACCCTCTAGACTCGGAAGGAGTAGCAAGTTTTTGATGAAGGGTCCAGACCCTCCTCAGCATGGCCCTGATGTCCCCAGCTAAATGTTCTCATCCTTCTTTGACAAACTGAAGGGATACTGAAGGACACAGAAGCCCTGGTTTCACATTCCAGCTGAGCCCCAGAATGACCGTTGGCTTTGGGTAGATAATTTCTCCAGGTCAAGACCTCTCATTTGAAAAGCAGTAACATGGCTCCCTGCGGTGGCCTCTGTCCCCGGATTCCAGGGTTCCCCGTGGCCCTGGGACCAGACTCACCACCTCCTCATTCCAAGTCCAGGGCTATTCTCACTTCCTTATGCACAGTTATTCTGCCTTTGGGGGCCCTGAAAGACTGGGGAAGGCATATTTTTAAATGCCAGGTGCCTCTGGGCCTAACAGCACATGTCCTGACGCCTCTCCCGGGAGCACCTCCCTGGGGTTCAGGCGAGCCGGGTTCCCACTGCTGCCAGATGCTCCCGAGGCTGCCCAGATGTCTGACCTCTGCCGGCGTGTCTCTGTCCACACCCTACCCTTTCATCACATACTAGTTCATGACCCCAGTGGTTCAGGAACATCTCACAGCCTCCTTTGTTTAACTTCCCCTTTCTCTGAAAGTCTAGAGCACTAACAGTTTATAACTCAGTCAACACTGATTGAGACCACAGTTGAGCCCTCTGAGGGCAGAGAGCCCTCTTTTGTTCATGACTCCATCCCTAGGGTCTATCGCAGTACAGTGCCCATGCCGGGTACTCAGATAACGGTTGCTCAACAAGTGAGGTGTGATGCTGTCCTAAAGCTGTTATGACCTTGCTAGATCAACACTCATTCGTATCATTTGTTGTCACTGTTCGGCAGGTGGGTCTTTCTTGCCACCAGGGCTGGGGCAGCTCAAGATCGTTCTGAAATTCCTCTTTGGGAACTAATGCCTCTACATCACAGGCCTCTGAATTCCTGGGGGATGAAGGGTTGGGCATGTCAGCATTAACAGTGGATTTGAATTCAGAGAGAGTCAGAAGTGGTTCAGAGTCAAGCTTCAAGACAGTGAATGAGTAAGCTAAGGAGAGCCGTTCTGGGTCGTGACCCAACTCAGAGCTCATCCACTTCGTTCTCAAGAAGAAAGTAGTTCTAGGAATGCTTGCGAGATGACATCACTAGAACAAGTTATTTGGTGTCTCAAAATGACTTTTTGAGGAACAATGAGCAATCCCTTTGAATGCATTAAAAATATTCCAGGTCTATTTCTTTTAAAAACAAACCTAGCAACTAAACACCCAGTAGGAACTAATTCGACACCGACTGATCTCCTCTTATTTACCGTTGTGGCAGGACACTAGTTTGGTTCTGAGCAAATATGAACTTGGAAATAAATTTGATGCTGAACAAAAACCCAGCATCTCCAGTAGAACAATAAAATAATGGAACAGTAGGAGACACAGAAAAATACATAATGACCTCTCAGAAGGAAGGAAAATGTGCAGAACTTGCAAATTATGATTCTCAGAAGGGTTTCAAATAACACTGGGCAAAAAAAAGAACACTCTAGTTGTTTCTGGAGTTCCTTATAATTGTGTCTTTTTGGCTCCTAATAAAGAATCGGCAGCAGAGTAGGGATTATTCTGGATAAATTTCAAGAAATTAAAACAAAAGTTTAAAAAAATAGTAAGAAGAATAGAGGTCAGTCTGTTTACCTAGCACAGACAGATGGCTGTATTTATGTAGTTAGAGGAGTAAGGCAGAGAGACTTCCAAAGTTCCATGAAGCGCCTTTGCCAAGAAAACGCTTCAGGTTGGCAGAAGGTAGAAACCCAGTATTGGGTAAATATTTAGCAACACTGACGGATTTTTAACACTAATATCTTTTGTGCAGCAGAACGTGCTTTATGGTCTGAAATCGCTCTCTCCATTCTGTTTTGGAAGTGATGATACAAATCAAAACACAGTCACCTGTCGAGGATGAATCCTGCACCTGTGAAATGGTACTTCAAACAAGCCAGCTTCCCAATTACAATGGAGAAGAGCTGGCAGCACGCGCTCTCCCTGCTCCTGTAGCGGGCTCCTTGCGCTCACATAGAAGGGCTGTCGGGGCCACCATGAACAAACCACTGGAATCCCCTTTTATTACTGCTGTCTGCACAACCGATGTTCTGACTGGGCTCCGTGGCAGATTCTGGTCCAAACCCGAGAGGGCTCCACTCTGAGGCGTGCTCAGTGGCTCTGACTCTGGTAGAAACCAGACTTCTGGGGACACTATGGGAGCAGCCTCCAACCTGGCTTCAGGGCGAGGGAGGGGCCCTGCGCTGTGCTTGTCAGTGGGGCACAGAGAACAGGGATCATGGAAGGGAGCTCACAGGGCAGCTGGGGAGACAGGAATCCACGGGAAAACAGCCCTTCAGGCACGGGCTGCAGTTGCTGTTGCTCAGTCACCAAGTTGTCGTGTCCAGCTCTTTGCAACTCCGTGGACGGTAGCCCACCAGGCTCCTCTGTCCAAGGGATTTCCCAGGCAAGAATACTGGAGCTGGTTACTGTTTCCTTCTCCGAGGATCTTCCCCTCTCAGGACTGACCCCGTGTCTCCTGCGTTGGCAGGTGGAGTCTTTACCACTGAGCCACCTGGGAAGCCCTCAGACGTGGGCAGCAGATTCCAAATTCAGGGCCAGGCAGTGATGCGGGGCTCACCATGCACTGGCAGGGCCAGGGCTGCGTGGGTCTACTGTCCAGACTTTATAACAGAAGGTGGGAGTTGGGTGACCCCAGGAACAGGCTGGTGGGATAGTCTGAGCTGGGACAAGGGGATGAGTAGAGAGCAGAGGAGGGTACTGGGCAAGGTCTACAAGGGAATTTGAAGGTGACTTTGAGGCATGGAGTGTAGGGGCTGGCAGTGGGTGGGCACTGAGGGTCTAAACGTGGAGGGTCACACATATCTGGTGCTGCTTTAGAGTGACTTGGCAACAGTGGGCCAGACAGTCTGGATGAGGGGACAGTGGAAAAGAAGGTGACCTTTTAAAGTGATGAGAAAGACAATTACAGGAAGGAGGAGACGGGAGGCTCTAGGAAAAATCAGATATTTCGGCATCAGAGTAAGGAACTGCTTTTAGAGGACAGAGTCTGCAGGACCAGCTTCTGATCTCAGAACAGATCTCTTTGGAGGTAGTTGGAGCACCAAAGTGTCCCAGGCCCAGAAGGATGACTTGGGGGCAGCCATGCTCCACCTCAACTCCTGGACCCCTTCCGTGCCCTGCCCTGTCCAGCTGAGGCACCCTCAGGACACAGGGAACCTCCCTCACTCTTCTGGATTCTCCTTCACTACAGCAGAGAGAAGCGGACCTGGTCAGTGCACCCTCAAGTTAAACAAACAAAAACTGTGTATCAACCCACCTGATTTATCCAACTCAACACAGGGTCTTCATACAGTCTTTGCTCAGCTTCTGACCGTACAGAAGACCTCAAAACCACTGTTCTTCCCCTCAGGAGAATCACCATTAGAAGTGAAGATGTGGGACTTCTATGGTGGCTAAGACTCTGAGCTCCTAAAGCTGGGGACCTGGGTTCAATCCCTGGTCAGGGAACTAGATCCCACATGCTGCAACTAATACCCAGAACAGCCAAAAAAAAAAAAAAAAGGTGGAGACACAATGCATGCATGCTCAGTCGTGTCCTTTATTTGCGACCCTATGGACCTGCCAGGCTGATCTGTCCATGGGATTTTTCCAGGCAAGAACACTGGAGTGGGTTGCCATTTCCTCCTCCAGGGGATCTTCCTGACCAGGAGATTGAACCTGCATGTCCTGTGTCTCCTGCATTGCAGGCAGATTCTTTACCGCTGAGCCATTGTACAAGTCCACAATGAACACATATTAATTAGTGAGCATCACAGAATGTAATTCACATTTTTAGAATGGCAACATTATGCATTTTAGATCACAAGGGTTAGATGAGTTGAGAGGCATTTAGAATCAATGACCAAATAATTTCAAAAAAGCATAAGAGCCTGAAATGAGCAGAGCAGCCTTGCTTTAAAGGACTCTTGCTCTTCCTTACTGAGGATAAGACTTTAAGACAGAACGAAACCTGGGCTTTGATAAAGAGGGAAAATATTTGAATGGATGTATGAAAATTAAACAATGACCAGCGTATTCACTGAGTCACCTTTAACTGGAAATTTCACATTTAAAATCTCAGTTCAAGTGTGAGACTAGCCGATTCAGTTCCTTGGGCTATTGCTGATCAGAGCATGGACAACTAATACATTTTCAAAGGTGTTGAGTGCAGAACACTTGCTCAGGTCTCCTTCTGCACAGCTCTTGCAGACCTTAGAATAGTGTGAGGTAAGCACTACTGAACCATTTTACAGATGAGGAGACTGAGGACTTATAAAGTTAAAGAACCTTCCCAAGTTCGCACAGCCAGTAAGTGAAGGAGCCACACCGCCACCTGCCTCTGAGCCACCCTGTCTCTGTGCTCACCTCCGCAGAGAAGGGGCTGCTCGGTTCCCACCCAGAGGCACTGGCTGCCAGAAGCGCTCCCACTGCCCTCAACAGGCACCTTCTGCTACTGACCAAGCCCTGGCCACAGCAGTAGAGCAGAGCAAGGCTCTCTGAGGATCCATGAGAAATTCTTCCAGAGGGGATGCAGGCCCTGAGCTGCTGCTCACTCTGAAACATGGGTAATTTGACATCGCAGGGGAAATCTGTTTGGCACTAGTATACTTTTATAGGCATAACTAGTTGCTGAGAACTGGGTATTCCAAGATAGACTGTTTTTTGGGTTGGTGGGTGTGATGGTAAAGGGGGAGTCCTGGCCATAAAGCAATCTTTGGCCCAGAGCAATGGGTCCACGCTTTTCTTAAAAACAAACACACAGACCAACGATAATAAACAAACAAAAAGCACACCATTCAGGCTTTCAAGTCAGTTGTGGCATAGGCGATTGGTTTTAAACAAGCATCTACGGAGAGCCTCCTGCGTCCATGCAGAGTTCTGACACAGGCCCTCTCACTGACCTACTTGCTTCCCAGGCGTGTCTGAGGAAAGTGCACCAGGCATCTGCAGTGCTTTCCACACAGAGGAGGCCTCCATTCCTCCAAAAGCCTTGTCCTGGTCCTACCTGACCCCAGCCCCATCCCACGCGGGCCTTAAACCAGCTGACGGCAGATGGTGGCTGGGATGAGCCCAAGGGCCAACTGTGCACCGCAGTGGGCCCCAGCCCGTGGGTGTCTTCGGACAGACCACACGGGGTCCCTGGCTTGAACTCTGAGTCCTAGGGATGATCAGCCAGGGAAGACACCGTCCTGGCTGCCAGGGTCTTCGCTTCCTGTGCGGGTTTAAGCATCCCACTGCCTGGCCTTCTATGCTTCTCACACAGATTTAAGTACATGGATCCTCATTACAACTCTCTCAAACCTCATTATAATTTATCAGGATGCTAGCTCGCAACTCCAGCACCTGGCAGGCTCTCTACTCTGTTCCTGTGCTTTCTGAGAACATGAAACTGCCCTGGAGAGCTGGTCTCTGCCAGGCTACCTCCCTGGAGGCAGAAGTCAGCTCCCTTCAGTAGCTCCCCAGGCTGCCCAGAGGAGAGGCCCAGTGCTCCCACAGCAGGCCCCCGGGGTTACTCTACAAAACCCAAATCTGGGAAAATTAGTTCCAGCACTGCTGGTTCAAACAGGAAGCTGGTATGTCCCTCTGACCTGGTCCCTACAGGTCTGTGGAATAAGGACAGGTTGGCTTGTCCCAGGCTTGAGGGGTTCTGCAGCAACCCGTGTGCCTGCCCTGTGTCCTTGGGCAGAGCAGCCTGGTGCTCCCGCGGCTTGGAGCTCACTTCTCCTTCCCTGGCTTCTGGCCTCCTCTTCCAAGTCCTCCCGCAGGTTCAAGGAGGCCTGCACCTCACGCAGCACTGGCACTGAGCTTGAATAAGAGGATGGACCGTGGATCTAAGGAAGGGGTGAAGCCATGGGTGTCTCAGACAGACAGTGACTGGGATGGGAGGTGGAGGAAACAGGGGGCTAGGAGCAGGTCAGAAAGCAGAAGTATCATGCACACATATGCATTCCAGCACGGTTCCCAAACATGCGTGCTAAGTCACTTTAGTCGTGTCCAGCTCTTTGCAGCCCGATTGACTGTAGCCTGGCAGGCTCCTCTGTCCATGGAATTCTCAAGTCAAGAATACTGGAGTGGGTAGCCATTTCCTTCTCCAGGGGGTCTTCCCAACACAGAGATCAAACCCCGTATCTGCTACGTCTCCTGCACTGGCAGGCGGGTCCTTTCCCACTAGCGCCACCTGGAAGCCCCGTGGCTCTCCTACTCTTAACCAGCCCGGGCAGGATCAAAGTCTGTCTCCTCTGCTCCCACATCCATTTCCCTTTCATGTGAGCATCACTGGGATCCACATTGAAGCCCCTCTGTCTAGGTATCTATGCATCTGTCTGTCAAGAGTGTTTTGTGAGGGCATCTCTGTGTGTACTGTACACGTGTGCCGCCCCCTCCCGCCCCCTCCCACCACACATATAAACATGGAAAGATGGAGCTCAGAAAAGTCATCTCCATTTACGTGGACCCTCCTCAAAAATTTCAATATAAGGATACCTTTTGGAAGTCAGAATTTGGTAGACTTGTAGTTTTTAGGGTATAGTGAAATGACTAAAAAAGTTATTCTAAATTCAGTATCACCTTTAAATGAACACACTGCATTTAATAATCAGGAAACAATGGCATTTTAAAGAGTATAGCCCCTCCTTGGGCTTCCCAGGTAGCTCTCTGGGTAAAGAATCCACTTGACAATGCAAGAGAAGTGAGAGACTCAGGGTTGATCCCTGGGTCAGGAAGATCCCCTGGAGAAGAGCACGGCAAAGCCACTCCAGTATTCTTGCCTGGAGAATCCCATGGACAGAGAAGCCTGGCGGGCTATAGTCCGTGGGGTTGCACAGAGGCGGACATGACTGAAGAAACAGCACAGGACACACACAGTCTCTCCTTAGGGATCATCATAAATGTAATGATGAGAAAAAGGGATGAGAAAAATTCTCACTGGACTCTCATTGATGGGAAGGTGAGATGAACTATAGACTACTGGCCGATCTTCAGATATTCACCTATGATGATATTAAGATTTTCAGTTATTTTCACTTCTAATGGCTAGAAAAACATGTTGATTCATGGTTCCCAGAAATGTAGATAGGCTTTGGAGAAGGAAGAAGATAACGGGGCTTTCACACTACAATGACTACATATGTTAGGGTGGTAGGCATATATCACAGAACTTCACTATATTTCCTATATGGAAGCTCTTTTTGTTATTATTATTTTTTTATCTAAACTTTCTACTTTCACAATTTAAACAAATCTTTTCCTTTTAAAGATTTTTTTTCCTGTGAACCATTTTTAAGTCTTTATTTAATTTGTTACAATATTGCTTCTGTTTGACGTTTTAGAAATTTTTTGGCCTCGAGACATGTGGGATCTACCAGGGATCAAACCTATATCCTTTGCATTGGAAGGCAAAGTCTGAACCATTAGGCTGCCAGGGAAGTCCCTTACCTTCACAATTAAAAGAAAAAAGTAGTAGGAAAGGAAAGACCTTTGAGTTTGTGTGTGTCCGTGTGGATGAGTGTGTACGTGCTAAGGAGAACGTGGCCACTTTCCAATAAAGCACATACTACAGGTGTATTTTTCTGGCACCTCAGAGCCTAAAATCACCATTGCATTATTTTTACTAGGAACTACAAAATCACTTTCTAAAAACTGACATAAAATTCACATACTATAAAGTGCACCATCTTAGCCATTTTAACATGCACAGTTGAGTGGATTATTAGTTATTCACAATGCTGTACAATTACCATCCATTTCTAATTCTAAAACATTTCCACCATACTCAAAAGAAACCTTCTACCTTCCAATCCCAGGCTCCTCCCACCCTCTGGCAACCACTGTCTACTTTCTGTCGCTATGGACTTACTTATTCTGGACATTTCACATAAATGGAATCATACAGTGTTTAGCCTTTTGTGTCTTGCTTCTTTCACTTAGCATAATGTTCCCAGGGTTCATCCATGTTGCAACCTATGTCAGTACTTCACCTTCATTTATGGCCAAAAAAAGACTTCATTGTACCATAATTTGTTTATCTACTCATCAGTTGATAAACACTGGGAGTGGTTTCAACTTTTTGGCTATTATGGATAATACTGCTACAAACATTCATGTAAAAGTTTTTGTGTGAACATGTGTTCTTAATTTTCTTGGATACATACTTCAGAGGGGAACTGCTGGGTCACTGGTCACTTTATGTTTAATTTTTTGAGAAATTGCCAACAGTTCTCCACAGCCCCTGCACCATTTTACACTCCCACAGCAACATATGAGGTTTCTGATTTCTAAACATTGTTGCCAATATTTCTTTTATTTTTCATTACCCTCATGGGGTATGACGGAGAAGGCAATGGCACTCCACTCCAGTGTTCTTGCCTGGAAAATCCCATGGACAGAGGAGCCTGGTAGGCTGCAGTCCATGGGGTTGCTAAGAGTCGGACGTGACTGAAGAGACGCAGCAGCAGCAGCAGCAAGAGTTCTTTATAAATTCTGGATAACAGATCCTTTTTAGACATATAATTTGCAAATACTTTCTTCCATTCTGTGAGTTGTCTTCTCACTTTCTTCATAGTGTCCTTTAAGGTTCAAAATGTTCAGATTTTGATAAGAGCTAACGTAGCTATACTTCATGGGAAATAGATGGGAAAACAATGGAAACAGTGTCAGACTTTATTTTGGGGGGCTCCAAAATCACTGCAGATGGTGATTGCAGCCATGAAATTTAAAGACGCTTACTCCTTGGAAGAAAAGTTATGACCAACCTAGACAGCACATTAAAAAGCAGAAAGGTCCATCTGGTCAAGGGTATGGTTTTTCCAGTGGTCATGTATGGATGTGAGAGTTGGACTGTGAAGAAAGCTGAGCACCGAAGAATTGATGCTTTTGAACTGTGGTGTTGGAGAAGACTCTTGAGAGTCCCTTGGACTGCAAGGAGATCCAACCAGTCCATTCTGAAGGAGATCAGCCCTGGGATTTCTTTGGAAGGAATGATGCTAAAGCTGAAACTCCAGTACTTTGGCCACCTCATGTGAAGAGTTGACTCATTGGAAAAGACTCTGATGCTGGGTGGTATTGGGGGCAGGAGGAGAAGAGGACGACAGAGGATGAGATGGCTGGATGGCATCACTGACTTGATGGACGTGAGTCTGAGTGAACTCCAGGAGCTGGTGATGGACAGGGAGGCCTGGCATGCTGCGATTCATGGGGTCGCAAAGAGTGGGACACAACTGAGTGACTGAACTGAACTGAACGTAGCTATTTTTCCTTTTGTTTCTTGGGCTTTTCATGTAATAGTTAATAAGTAACTGTCTAATCAGAGGTCACAAAGATTTGGGCCTATATTTTCTTCTAAGATTTTTATACTTTAGCTCTAAAATGCAGATCTTCATTCCATCTGGAGTTAATTTTTACTTAAATTTTTTTTTAATTATTTTTTTTTAATTAATTTTTTTCTTAAAAAAATTATTTACTTTTGGCTGCCCTGGGTCTTCGCTGCTGTACTCAGGTTTTCCCTAGCTGCAGCAACCAGGGCTGCTTCTCTTGCTGTGCTGTGCAGGCTTCTCAGTGTGGTGGTGTCCCTTGTTGTGGAGCATGGGCTTAGGAGTTGTGACCCACGGGTTTAGCTGCCCTGTGGCATATGGAATCTTCCTGGGTCAGGGACTGAACCTGTGTCCCCTGAATTGGCAGGTGGATTCTGGAGCATCACGGAAGTCTGAATTAATCTTTATATATGGTGTGAGGTAGCTGACTTCAGTCTTTTACACGAGGTTGTTCAGTTGTCCCAGTACCATTTACTGAACGAACACTTCTTCTCTCATGGAATGGACCTGGCATCCTCATCAAAGATCAACTGACCATAAGCTCATGGGTTTAGTTTTGAACTCTCAATTCTATTCCGTTGATCTATATGTCTATCCTAATCTCATCACCACAACACCTTGATTAAGCATGACTGTTTTGCAGTAAGCTTTGAAATCATCGAGTGTGAGCCTTTCAACTTTGTTCAATATTTTCTTTAGGCTTTGGAGGTCTCTTGATTTTCATATGACTTTTAAGATCAGCTTGTCCATTTGTGTAAAAAGGGCAGTTGGAATTTTGATGGGGATTGCACTGAAATCTGTGAGTCAGTTTGGGGAGTATTGCCATCTTAATATTATTCTTCCAGTCCATGAACACAGGATATCTTTACATTGATTTAGACCTTGAACTTCTTTCAACACTGTCTTCTAGTTTTCAATGGACAAGTACTGCATTTCCTTGGTTAATTTTACTCCTAATTTTATTCTTTTGATGCCATTGCAAATGGACTTCTTTTCCTGGCACTTTCAGATTGTCTATTACTGGACATGGGACAACAGACTTGTTCCAAATAGGAAAAGGAGTATGTTAAGGCTATGTATTGCCACCCTACTTATTTAACTTATATGCAGAGTACATCATGAGAAACGCTGGACTGGAAGGAACACAAGCTGGAATCAAGATTGCTGGGAGAAATATCAGTAACCTCAGATATGCAGATGACACCACCCTTATGGCAGAAAGTGAAGAGGAGCTAAAAAGCGTCTTGATGAAAGTGAAAGAGGAGAGCGAAAATGTTGGCTTAAAGCTCAACATTCAGAAAACGAAGATCATGGCACCCGGTCCCATCACTTCATGGGAAATAGACGGGGAAACAGTGGAAACAGTGTCAGACTTTATTTTTTGGGCTCCAAAATCACTGCAGATGGTGACTGCAGCCATGAAATTAAAAGACGCTTACTCCTTGGAAGAAAAGTTATGACCAACCTAGATAGTATATTCAAAAGCAGAGACATTACTTTGCTGACTAAGGCCCATCTAGTCAAGGCTATGGTTTTTCCTGTGGTCATGTATGGATGTGAGAGTTGGACTGTGAAGAAGCCTGAGCGCCGAAGAATTGATGCTTTTGAACTGTGGTGTTGGAGAAGAGTCTTGAGAGCCCCTTGGTCTGCAAGGAGATCCAACCAGTTCAATGTGAAAGAGATCAGCCCTGGGATTTCTCTGGAAGGAATGATGCTAAAGCTGAAACTCCAGTACTTTGGCCACCTCATGCAAAGAGTTGACTTATTGGAAAAGACTCTGATGCTGGGAGGGGCTAGGGGCAGGCGGAGAAGGGGACGACAGAGGATGAGATGGCTGGATGGCATCATGGACTCGATGGACGTGAGTCTGAGTGAACTCCGGGAGATGGTGATGGACAGGGAGGCCTGGCA
This sequence comes from Redunca redunca, assembly GCA_006410935.1. Classification (NCBI taxonomy): domain Eukaryota; kingdom Metazoa; phylum Chordata; class Mammalia; order Artiodactyla; family Bovidae; genus Redunca; species Redunca redunca. The sequence continues at coordinate 380,053 of SJYQ01000824.1, forward strand.
TGCTGCGATTCATGGGGTCGCAGAGTCGGACATGACTGAGCAACTGAACTGAACTGAACTGAGTATAGAGAAATATTTATTGTTGTATATTGATCTTATCCTGCAATACTGCTACTTGTTTATTAATTATAATAGTTTTATGTACATATATGGGGGCTCTTTAGGACTTTCCATATAGAAGATGATGTTATCAGTGAATGGAGATGGTTTTACTTATTCCTTTCCAATCTGGATGCCTTTTATTTTCTTTCCTAATAGCCCTAGATAGTACTTCCAACACCATGTTGAATGAAGCAGTGACTGCGGACACTCCTGTACAGTTCCTGATCTTAGCAGAAAGTTTTCAGTCTTGCACTATTAAATATGATACTGGCTGTAGGTTTTCCATGGATACTCTTACTGGTTGAAGAAGTTCACCTCTATTTCTAGCTTGTTGAGAGTTTTTAATCATGACAGGGTGTTAGATTTTTGTCAAAAGCTTTACTTTTTAATCTATTAGATGATAATAGGTTTTTAAAGATCATTTATTCTATAGTTATTACTTGATTTTCATTTGTTGAATCAATTTTGAATTCTTGGGACAAATTCCTAAACAACAATTTAAAAACAGCAGGAATATGATCATTATGCTTATAGTATCATATACCAGTGTGGTAATTCACATTTTCATGGAATTTTCACAAACAAAAAATCCTGGGAAAGTGACCACACAGTTATTATTTTTAATCTTCATTTTATAAGTGAAGAAACTGAAGCTTAGAAACTCATCTAGAAGACCATGCTGGCATATGATACAGACATTGAACAAACTTGTTCAAATGAATGAATGAATGCATGAAAGAGAAAAAGAAAAAGCAAGGAAATGGGGTGAAGAAATATATCAAAAGGGTATTTGCATTTGTTAGCAACTTAATCAAGTCTAGCAGAATACAGAGAGGGATTTGAACTTAACAAAATCCAAACATATGTAACATATATTTTATAATTCTCTTTCCTGTAAGCTGGAAATATAATGCATTTTCTTTGATGTGAGGAGAGAGAAATGCTGAGAGGGATACTGGGGGCTGACATGTCATTTAAGCTCATGGAGAACTTTATTCCTTTGGAGATTTCATTCCAAATAATCAAACACACACACAAAAAACTACTGCTTCAGAAACCTAAAAGGAAAGTTTTTTTCCTTTCTCTTCTCTAAATTATTCTGGCCAATGTTTTGATTTTCCATTTCCCTTTGGGCACGAAGACAGTTGTCTTTGGGATTTAGGGTCTTCACATTGTAATAACTGCAAGCAGAGTGCACTTGAAAGGCTTAATGTACATGTTACCAAAAGCCCTGTATCCCAAACATCTGTAAATGCTAGTGAACATTATAAAATAAAGACACAGAACTCAAGGTTTATGACACTATGTTTTCAAGACAGTAATTCTGAGAGAAAGAGGGAGGAAGGGAGCGAGAGATGAAGGGACACAACCTGAGAGGTTGAGATAAGCATTAGAATTTTAAAAGGCAATACAACGTCCCCACTGAACGCTCAGGGGACATCCTGCCGCACGCCTGCCACTGACCCTGCCAAGGTTTTCCGAGGTGATCTATTTGAAGCTGCTCCTGAAACTTTTCATTTATTTATGTTTTATGAGTAGCATATTTTAATTCATTCCCTTCAGTTCATTAAACTGAGTGGATTAAAAGACATATAAACAGAGAAAATCTTAATACTATGGTGTACATAGCATATCTAATTAACATGCACTGAGCCCTAAATTTATTTTAAATTAATTAATTTATTTTAATTGGAGGCTAATTACTTTACAATATTGTAGTGGTTTTGCCATACATTGACATGAATCCTCCATGGGTGTAGGTGTGTTCTCCATCCCGAACCCCCCTCCCAGCTCTCTCCCCATCCCATCCTTCAGGGTCGTCCCAGCGTAGCAGCCCTGAGCACCCTGTCTCATGCATCGAAGCTAGACTGATGATCTGTTTCACATATGATACTATACATGTTTCAATGCTGTTCTCTCAAATCATCCAACCCTCGCCTTCTCCCACAGAGTCCAAAAGTCTGTTCTTTACATTTGTGTCTCTTTTGCTGTCTCATATATAGGGTCATCATTACCATCTTTCTAAATTCCATATATATGTGTTAATACACTGTATTCGTGTTTTTCTTTCTGACTTACTTCACTCTGGGTAATAGGCTCCAGTTTCCTCCAGCTCATTAGAACTGATTCAAATGTGCTCTTTTTAATAGCTGAGTAATATTCCATAGAAGATACCTTTTGTCCAAAGTAAGGAGCAGTGGCTGCGCTTTGCTGGAGCAGCCGTGAAGAGATACCCCATGCCCAACGTAAGAGAAACCCAAGTAAGATGGTGTTGCAAGAGGACATCAGAGGGCAGATGCTGGGAGCCAGCACGGGCCATCCCACTGATGACAAGGTCATGAGGAAGAGATCTGATAAGCAAGGCTTCAGGACTCAACAGACCCCCTGGACTTGCCCAAGCATCTACCCCAAAAACCAGAATCTGTCTGTCTTACTATTTTATGTCTTTCACCAACTTTTCTGACATCAACAGGGGGCTATTCCCAATCACCTTTCTCTGGAAAAAATCAACTTAGGGCTCTAGCTAATAAGTCTCCTGAACATGATAGGAGTATTTCAATTCAAACCCCTCTGATGGCTTTCTAGCTTGCCTGACAGGTTTATACAGACTCTTGCAGCTACGCATATGATTGTTCACAGCCTCCCAACTGTGAGAGGCATGGGAAGCCTAAAACATAGAGCCTTTCAAAGAGTTAAAAGCTATTAGCATAGTGCTGGTGTAGGATTTCACTGTTGGGCCAATGCTTGCTGCCAAGTTCCCATGTCACTTATCCACTGTGCACCTGGGAGTGCATTAGTTAACATAGTTGGAATGTAAGAAAAACAAGTGTAGCCTTGAAATTAACCACATCAGACCTTTGAGCTAATTGGTTCTTTCTTGTGACTCACTGCACCTTTGCTCCATGAGAAATGTAACTCTGTCTGGCATTTTCTGAGGCTAACATAGATTATAAATATAAAGAAAAAACATTTTGAGGGAAAACAAGTTTTCTGGTTGAGCAGCCTTTCTCAAAAGAGGGTCATAAAATGTCCACAGGCCTCCAAGGTCAGAAGATAATGTACACAACATTGTTTATGGGAAAGGATTGCAGAAAAAAATCCTGGTTTCCATAAGGGCAAAACTGCTGTAATGTTTGGGCTGACTCTCTATGATCTTGCATCTTTCATTTCACTCTATGTACAAGTCAAAGTCCCTTTTGAAAATAAAGTTACGGGCCTCGCTCACTGAAGAAGCTTGGTCTCCCTGTGTTTTTCTTTCTTTCTCTGTCTTACTCTCTTTTTCAGGCTGATCTCTTGAGCCTAGAGGCTCTCTGTGTTCACTTATCTGCCTGGGCTTCTAAGACCTGAACGGGAAGGCACTCTGCGTCTTTACTCCCCCTGGAGACTGGGAGGGCACCTGTGGCCTCCGTGAACAGAGTAAGTCCCTTGTCTTGGGGCTTTATTAGCTTTCTGTGTAAACCAAGCAATATCAGCTTCTATTCTTTCCTCTTTCATTCATTCATTCATTTGCCAACGTCATTTCTCCTGAGGGTTCCCCTGGATCCTGCAGGGCCTGGACCCTGGCAGGCAGACACACTGAAACTATACTCACAGAAAACTAGTCAATCTGTTCATGCTAGGACCACAGCCTTGTCTAACTCAATGAAACTAAGCCATGCCTGTGGGGCAACCCAAGAGGGGCGGGTCATGGTGGAGAGGTCTGACAGAATGTGGTTCACTGGAGAAGGGAATGGCAAATCACTTCAGTATTCTTGCCTTGAGAACCCCATGAACAGTATGAAAAGGCAAAGTGATAGGATACTGAAAGAGGAACTCCCCAGGTCAGTAGGTGCCCAACACACTACCGGAGATCAGTGGAGAAATAACTCTAGAAAGAATGAAGGGATGGAGCCAAAGCAAAAACAATACCCAGCTGTGGATGTGACTGGTGATAGAAGCAAGGTCTGATGCTGTAAAGAGCAATATGGCATAGGAACCTGGAATGTCAGGTCCATGAGTCAAGGCAAATTGGAAGTGGTCAAACAAGAGATGACAAGAGTGAACATCGACATTCTAGGAATCAGCGAACTAAAATGGACTGGAATGGGGGAATTTAACTCAGATGACCATTATATCTATTACTGGGGGCAGGAATCCCTCAGAAGAAATGGAGTAGCCATCATGGTCAACAAGAGTCCGAAATGCAGTACGTGGATGCAATCTCAAAACGACAGAATGATCTCTGGCAAACCATTCGATATCACAGTAATCCAAGTCTATGCCCCAACCAGTAACGCTGAAGAAGCTGAAGTTAAACGGTTCTATGAAGATCTACAATACAAAACCTTTTAGAACTAACACCCAAAAAAGATGTCCTCTTCATTATAGGGGACTGGAATGCAAAAGTAGGAAGTCAAGAAACACCTGGAATAACAGGCAAATTTGGCCTTGGAATGCGAAATGAAGCAGGGCAAAGACTAATAGAGTTTTGCCAAGAAAATGCACTGGTCATAGCAAACACCCTCTTCCAACAACACAAGAGAAGACTCTACACATGGACATCACCAGATGGTCAACACCGAAATCGGACTAATTATATTCTTTGCAGCCAAAGATGGAGAAGGTCTATACAGTCAACAAAAACAAGACCAGGAGCTGACTGTGGCTCAGATCATGAACTCCTTATTACCAAATTCAGACTTAAATTGAAGAAAGTAGGGAAAACCACTAGACCATTCAGGTATGACCTAAGTCAAATCCCTTATGATTATACAGTGGAAGTGAGAAATAGATTTAAAGGCCTAGATCTGATAGAGTGCCTGATGAACTATGGAATGAGGTCCATGACATTGTACAGGGGATCAAGGAGACAGGGAGACAGGGATCAAGACCATCCCAATGGAAAAGAAAAATGGCTGCCTGGGGAGGCCTTACAAATAGCTGTGAAATGAAGAGAGGAAAAAAGAAAAGGAGAAAAGGAAAGATATAAGCATCTGAATGCAGAGTTCCAAAGAATAGCAAGAAGAGATAAGAAAGCCTTCTTTAGCGATCAATGCAAACAAATAGAGGAAAAGAACAGAATGGGAAAGACTAGACATCTCTTCAAGGAAATTAGAGATACCAAGGAACATTTCATGCAAAGATGCGCTCAATAAAGGACAGAAATGTTATGGACCTAACAGAAGCAGAAGATATTAAGAAGAGGTGGCAAGAATACACAGAAGAACTGTACAAAAAGATCTTCATGATCAAGATAAGCACGATGGTGTGATCACTCACCTAGAGCCAGACATCCTGGAATGTGAAGTCAAGTGGGCCTTAGAAAGCATCACTATGAACAAAGCTAGTGGAGGTGATGGAATTCCAGTGGAGCTCTTTCAAATCCTGAAAGATGATGCTGTGAAAGTGTTGCACTCAATATGCCAGCAAGTTTGGAAAACTCAGCAGTGGCCACAGGACTGGAAAAGGTCAGTTTTCCTTCCAATCCCAAAGAAAAGCAATGCCAAAGAATGCTCAAACTACCACACAATTGCACTCATCTCACATGATAGTAAAGTAATGCTCAAAATTCTCCAAGCCAGGCTTCAGCAATACATGAACTGTGAACTTCTTGATGTTCAAGCTGGTTTTAGAAAAGGCAGAGGAACCAGAGATCAAATTGCCAACATCCATTGGACCATGGAAAAAGCAAGAGAGTTCCAGAAAAACAT